>JADRCH010009237.1:0-25000 GCA_019843965.1 Rhynchomys soricoides
TTCTTTCTTTCTTTCTTTCTTTCTTTCTTTCTTTCTTTCTTTCTTTCTTTCAGAAGAGAACAGCTCTTAAGAGTTACTTTTTCAAAAAGGTCTTGGTACCCACTTGGCCCGGGTGGTAATTCTTAATGCAGCATAAAATCCTGATGACTGGTCTTTCACTTTAAGTTGGCTGTCAGGTTTGTACTTATGTGACCATATTAATCACTTAAGTAGACTCTGCCAAACCTCTCTTCCCTGTCTTCAAGGCTTAAAGCACATAGATCAGTCATTGTCCTTATCACTTTCTCTTACAACTTTTTGAATTGTAAGAAAAATAAAAACCTGTTACATCATAACATCACTTACCTAGATACTGGCATTTATTCTTGGGAATAAGATGAGCTCTGGAAAGGAGTAATCTTCCCTTGAGTAATACTATGACATTTCAATCAATGAGGACCCTACTACTTTGTGAAACTACTTTGCAATACAAAATGACCAGCAACAGCTCCCAGACCAGAACTTAACTATGCACAATGCTTATTCTTTTTTCATAGTAATTCTTATTATTTTATACATTCTGTTCATATCAGTACTTTGTACACAGACTTGCAGTCATTGGATGTCTTTATAATTTTCATTTGGTGGGGCCACACTAGGTAAGACTTCCCTCTCTGCTTTCACAATCGCTTGTCTCCTAATTGGCATATTAGATATTGAGACCTAGTCTGATGTTTCTCTTTTGTTCCTAAATTCCCCAGATAAATTTACATTTTTAATGATTTCGTGAGGGAAGATGGATAGGGGATAGAGAAAGAGGAAGCAAGTAATTATCAGTAGATAGACTTTGGCATTTGCCAACAAGTTGACAGTCTAAGGATCAAGTCTGCGCACCCCTTCCATTTTTTTTAAATTAATAATTCTGCTCTTTTACATCACAAATGATATCACACTTCCCAGTTATCCTTCTACAAATCACCATCCCACATCTGCCCTCTTCCTCTTCCCCTTTGACTCTATGAGAGTGTTCCCATACTCACCCACCTTCTCCTGCCCTACCTCTCCAGAATCTCCTTACTCTGGGGAATCAAACCTCCACAGGACCAAGGGATTCCCCTCCTAGTAATGACAAGGCCATTCTCTGCTACATATGTATCTGGAACCATGGATCCCTCCCTGTACACTCCTTGGTTGGTGGTCTAGTCCCTGGGAGCCCTGGGTGGCCGGCCAGCAAACATTGTTTTTCCTATGGGGTTGCAATCCCCCTCTGCTCCTCCAGTCCTTCTGCCAGCTCCCCCACTGAGGTCCCCTAGCTAATTCTGATGGTTGGCTCCAAGCATCCACATCTGCTTTGGTCAGTTGCTGGTAGGACCTCCCAAGAAACAACCACACCAAGTTCCTGTCAGCAAGCACCTATTTTCAACAGGAACAGTGTTGGGATTTTAAAGGACATGATTTTAGCTTTTAACACTTACTGGCTTGCAACCTCCTTGTACCTACTCCAAAATTTATTCTTAGTTTTGGAGTGCAATACACAAATGTGTATGTATACATACTTATATATTCTTTAGGATTATTTTCTTTCTGAAATGCAGTCCCCGGACTCTTGCCAGACTTGTATTTTTCTTGGCAGAAAAACATCTGTGATAGAGAGGGGCTATCAACTACCTCTAGAAATCAGCGTTTCAGTTTTTAGTCACTTGAAAAAACACTGTAAGTTATTGCAAGGCTAGCACATGATTCTGCTTGTGTTTATAAAGTATTTGTCTTTAACATTCGTATAGCACCTGAGTTAGAAGAGCAACTCAGTAAGAATTTAGTAACATTGTAAACAAACATACATATCTACTAATTATCTAATTATTTCCCAGTTTCATTTCATCATTGCAGTCCATTGTATACAAGCCAAAAGTATGAAATATTTGTCAAGTCAAATATGGGTTATCCATCAATACATAAGGAATGACTTTGTGTAACATTAAATTAAAACACAAAACAAAACATAGCAAGTAAAGACTGCTACAACTGTTTCATCAACCCAACTGGAATGTTCATTTTCTCTTTGTGTCAAATATTTCCTAACTTTCATTTCTTACTGAGTTACTATCACATAGAGTTTGAGAAAGCTGAAAGCATATTTTTAAAACCATTTTTGAATTTTCTGGGACTTGTAGTCTCTCAAGTATTTCTTCTTCACCATGTATTTTGGAAAGCTGCAATGTTATTGATACAAGTTTCCTGAATTTTGGAACAGCACTAACTATAAGATTTCATAAGGTATGTTTGTGTACAGATCAAAGAAAAATGTTGTCAAATCATCATCTATAAATACGTTTTATCTAATGTATATCAATAAGCACACAAATATGAATACATACACATATACTTGTTTTTCTGTTAAATCATGTTTATATATTTATATATTTAGCAATAAACATGTATTTTTTTTCATTTTTGAAGTGCAATGTACACACATACACACACACACATACACACACACAAACACACACACAAACACACACACACCTTCTTTTTTTTTTCTTTTTTTTTTCTGTTTTAAATGCAGTCCCTAAATTCTCGCCAGACTTTATTCTCCCTGGTAGAAAACTCCATGTGTGTTTTGCTTGTTCGTTTAATCACAATCCTTATGTCATGTGGAGATGGAAGATAAATGCAGAACTGCTGTGTTAGTTGAAGTCTGTGTTGCAGCCTTGTGCATTTCTGTGTCATCTGCAAAATGCTAGAAGCTTATGCTTTTATGGAATCATAGCTATTCTATTCCAAATAAGTAATCATTGAGTGAACACTATGACCATAATTTATTGCTATAAAACCTTAGAGAAGTGATGTCATTTTTAGCTCATGAATGTTTTATTAAAAGAGCTGGAGTAAAACTTCAGATAGTGTTCTTGCAGAGGAACACAACAACTTTCTCAGCACTCACTTTTAATACAGCCCAGACCATGTATAACTGTAGCTCCAGCCAATCTGATACTCTCTTCTGTCCTGTTTTTACCTGAAATCAATGTGTACATCACCTCTATGGACAATCACAAAATCAAAAAATAAAATCTTACAGTAAGTAATAACTCAATTTTTAATAAGGGGCCTGATGGTTTTCATACCAAGAAATTTCAAAAACAACAAATGTATTCAGGACATAGGTGTAGGCTGGAGAAGGGATCATCATTTCAGCCCATACTGATTTTGGTACAGCTGGAAAATTGATGTGACTCATATTCATCCCTACATTTATGGTGGTAATAGGGCAATTCCTGAGACATCTTGTCACTGTATGGACTGAGCTCAAACATATTATATTCCTAGCTCAGATACCTAGTGTTGGGATTACACTATGGACATCACACCTGAGTCTGGAATGTATATAATTTATAGGAAAAAATGAAATGCTTAAATTTTAGAGTCATAGATAAGTTTAAACACTAGGTTTATATTTAACAACATATTGGAACCTTTTTAAAATGTCAAGAATAATTTTAAAATATCGATCATTAGGAATAAATAAGAATGGTTTGGATATTCTGACATTTTCATTTGCCTGGTATTTAGCTGATGTATGAGTAGTGTGCTTTGGTCAAATGGCCAGACTTTACACTGGATTCTTTCTTTCTCTAAGCCTTGATTTTCTTTCCTTAAAGCATTTATTTCAGAGAAGTTATCACTGCAAACTCTTTTTCCGATCATTTGAGATATATACTGTTGTTGTTGTTGTTTATCATTGATCAATGGACCATAATTTTAAAATGTATTTATCAAGGAAGGTAGAATCTGTCTGTTTAAGTCTTTGTGAGAGTGTTAAAGGGAAGTGACACCTGTCTCCAATCAGCAAACATAAATGATCTAGTTGTAGGGGAAAAAAATCGAAAAAATGTCCAAACTCAAAATTAAAATAATATTCATTATATATCTTACAAGTCAGACTCAAACCATCTTAATGTCTTCTGGTAGCTTTTGACTAACTAACCTCCATTATTACAAACAAACAAATAAATGGGAACATCTGCAGTTTGGGGAACAAAAATTGAGCTCAAACTGAGTTTTGGCTCTGCTAATCTTTGCAGTGGCCCCCCAGTGCTCTTACTTTCCTATACAACTCCAACATTTTCTCTTTGACGGACTATATTTGTAATTTTAATACAAACTTTTTACCAAGATAAAAACTGTTTTAAAGTTAGTTTAATAATAATACAGAAAAAATGTTTAAACAAACTTAACTAAACTCAATTAATTTCAATATTACCCATATGGGTAGTAGGTTCAGTTACACCACTGGTTTACAACTGTTTCATTATATAACTCTTCAGTCAGAAAATAGTTACTCTTCTGGGTCTGGAAAAATGATGCAGAGGTTAAAATTTCATTCTTCTCTTCCAAAGGAAATGAGTTTTATTCCAAATACCAATATTCAAGGATTTACAAGGAACTTTAACTCCAGTCTTAGGATATTCACAGCCTTCTTTGGTCTTTCCAGGTACCTAAATATATGGGGCACACATACACATGCATACACACACACACACACACAATGTTTTAAAAGCCAGCACTTCATTTTTATAAAATGAAAATAGGAAAAGTCTTTTAAATATTAAAATTTTACATTTGCAAGTGACCTGGGAGTATAGAATAAATTAAATAACATCTTACCAAGTAAGGAAAAAAATTCCCAGACTTCCACACATTCAATATCATCAGACATCTGTGTGTCTCACAGGATCACTTACAGCTGGGGCATAAATAGAAATCTGAGTTTGGGATGATCCTTATAACAACATTGAACTCTGATACAATATTTTCAATGACTTTAGAGAAAATGTGCTGAGAGAAAGAGTCCCAGCTGCTGGCTTTTGGACCAAGTCCTGAGTTCTTTTCTACTCTCTCCTTGGGGAGAGAAGGCTGACTCAAAAATAATGTGCCCTCCTACTGTTTAGTTATTGGAGCAGATCTGAAGGTCTTTACTTCTCTCTCCTCAGGGAAAGACAGTCTTACTAATAAAAACAAAGTATGTGTGCCCAGTTCTCCCACACAGGTATGGAGGAAAGAGTCGAGAACCCAGGTGAAACTAACCGTCAAAAGACAAAATGGCAATGAGCAAAGCAAAATAAAACACTCATAAATACATAAATACATAAATAGAGATAGCTGTATTTTTATATGTGTGTACTCATGTATTAAAGAGAGTGATGATACATTTTGTAGATGATACATTCAAAGAGATGATACATTTTGATATCATATGTTTCAAAAATGATAATGTATAAGTTATGATTTGAGTTACAAAGAAAGTGGTAAGTTGCAGAAAAATAATGTGTAAACCAACTAGGATGTTTTCAGCTATTTAAGTGGCAATGCCTTTTATATAAAATTCACTACATATAATTTAATATACAGTTACATAGAGAGTGACATAGATACATTATATAAAATCACCACTAAAAATGAACATGTTTATGACTGTATTTGTTAGCATTGCATCTAAACTCCACCCCAAAGTTACCTGGCAACAGCCAGGGAGGCCTGGCCCACTATAAAGAGGCTGTTTGCCCCCTCCTCCCTCTCTTGCTCTCTTGCTTCTTTTCTGCTCTTGCTTTCCCCTTTCCCATTCCCTTTCCTTCCCCCTTTCTCCTTGTGCTCATGACCAGATGGTCTCTTCCTCTCTCCCTCTCTCTCCCTCTCTCTCTCTCTCCCTCCCTCCCTCTCTCTGTGCCTTTCTCTACCTCTACTACTCTCTTAGCTCCCCTCCCTATGCCTTGAATAAACTCTATTCTATACTATACCATCATGTGACTGGTCTCTCAGGGGGAAGAGATTCCTTGGCATGGGTCCGCTGAGGCACCCCATTCCCCCATACCTGACTACACCCCCATAGAACATATCTTATACCTCTTTATCTTTTTATAAACATATTAGTATAAAATTCTTTGTTTTTATTAATAATCACTTCTCCTTATTTACCTTTTGATTATTTTTTTGTCTAATTTTTACTTATGATGTCTGCTAAAAAACATCATTTGCTAAACTTATTTGACAAGTGTATATTTTTTCATTATTGTTCTATTTTGAAGACCTTTGTATATCTTAGACAACAGTGTTTTAGTAGAACTTTCCTTTGTAATGATGTTCTCTCTGAGTCTATAGCTTGCCTTGCCACTTTCTCCACTTTGCCTTAATAACAGAATGCTTGACTCTATTGAATCCCTGCTTGTTGCTAAGTTCTTTCTTTGCCTGTGTCTTTCGTGCTGTTTCTAAAAAGGCTCTCCAAGTAAAAATTACTTCTGTTTCTCTAGTGTTACCTTCTGGGAATTCCTTTAGTTTTTCCAACTATATGTACATATCTTATACCTGTTTTGAATGTTTTTTTGTTGATGTTATAAGTCTGTTCCTGCATTCATATTTTGGATACTAATGTTCTCTTGTTGCAACACCCTCTGTTGATAGTAGCATCTTTTTTTCTGTAATATTGTCTTTGCAGCTTTGTGAGGGATGTGTCTGTCTGTTGATTGTCATTTTTTGTGGGAGACTTTGGGGTTCATTTTTCCATCCTTTCATCTTTTTGTCTATTCTTTTGTTAGTAAATTGTCCTTGTAACTGAAGAATTTTAGCAAGCTTTGAAACAAGATAGTAACCTATATTCCATTTTTCTTCCTCTTAGTATTTGTTAAAACCTCTAGATCTTCAGTATCATTTTCTTCCCACAAAAACTGCACAATTACATTTTCAATATACACAAAGAAAGTAGATAAGTTTATGCTTAGGGTTCCATTAAAGAATGGTTATTGTAAGCATATTGAAAATATCTACATATTTTCTGTTTTTTATTTAAAACAGAAACTTCTCTTATGCAATGCATTCCAATTAAGGTTTCTCTTCCTTTCACTTTTCCTGGCAGCTACCACTTCCCTTCTTTTCTAGCTCTATTATTTCCTCAGTTTATCTTTCAGAAAAGAGCAGGTCTCGAAGAGATGGCAGTCAGACAGGACACAACAAGACAATACAAAAGCTCTCATATCAAGGCTGAGCAACATAAACCATTAGGAGAAAAAAAGTTTTAAGATCAGGCAAAAGAGTCAGAGATACACATGAGACCGCTGTCAGGAATCTCACCAAATCACCAATCTAATAGCCATAGCATACACACAGATGATTAGGTGCAGACCCATGCAGGCCTCATGCTTGCTCTTTTCACTCTCTGTAAACTCATGTGAGCACTTTTATTTGTTTCTTAGGCCATGTTTATCTGGTGTACTCCATCCTATCTGACTTCTACAGTCATTCCTATCCCATCTTCCATAAGTTTCTATTTTTAATGACATACTTTTGCTCCACTATATTTAGTTTTACTTTGATTCATTACTTAGGAGTTCCAGAGTTTATCTTATATGGTCTCTATCTATATTTTGCCAGAAAAAGAGAGGCACACATAAAAATGAGCACCATTTATTTAGCTCCTTTGTATCTTACAATCTGATATTAGCATTTTATAAATTATATAATTTATCTAGGTGTTTGCCAGGCCTGTTGTGCTTCCTATCAGGCTATTCATGTTGTGAAGAAGTTTTATGTTGTCTTTTTCCAATGTTCATTTTATTTTTTACTCTTATGTTACTCTATTGATCAATGCATAGACGAGAACACTGAACAGGGCTAAAGGGCTACTGATATGATAGCACACACATGCCTACATACACACTCACATACAAAGACACAAACAGAAATACACACACACACACACACACACACACTTCTCTGCTGATTGTCAAATATTTTGTGCTGCATTTGAATGAAATATATTATTCAATTTAATATAATTCAATTTAATATGCTATTCGATTTGTTATAATTCACAAAAAATAAACATCATTACACTCATATATTAGTTAAAAGAATATGCTGGCTCATTTTGAATTTTACAGTTATAACTTCCTTTATACAAAAAAACATTTTAGATTAAACAACTTCATGTGTAAAGAAGGTTTTAGCTCGCAGCCAACCATTGGTCTGAGTGTGGGGTCCCAAATGGAGGAGTTGGAGAAGGGACTGAAGGAGCTAAGGGGTTTTGCAGCCCCATGGAAGGGGCAATAGTGTCAACTGTCCTGACCCCCCAGAGCTCCCAGAGACTGGATCACCAACCCAAGAATACACATGGAGGGACCCATGGTGTTGGCCACATAAGTGGCAGAGGAGGGCCTTGTTGGTCATCAGTGGGAGGAGAGGCCCTTGGGCCTGAGGGTGTTAGATGCCCCAGTATAGGAGAATGCCAAAGAGGGAAGATGAGAGTGGGTGGGTGGGTGGGGGAGCAGCCTCATAGAGGCAGGGGGAGGGTGTATGGGATAGGGGGTTTCCAAAGAGGAAAACATTTAAAATGTAATAAATATATCAAAAATAAATAAATAATAAATAAAAATAAATAATAAATAAATACCAAAAAAGATTTTAGAATGCTTTCGATGTAAGCACTTTATTCAGGTTTCCTAACTTTCTATAGTTTTGTGATTAATATTAGCTTATATTTAGCCTACTGTCATAATTTTCTGATCAGCAAATAATGAGCAAAGACATGGATCCAGTATCTCATATATTTAATATGTCTATATGCATCATGTACTTATATTACTATTCAGTTTATTTGCTTATTGTTCTTTCTTATACTTCAGGCACCCTTTCCTAAGAAACTGAAACAAGAAGGAAGGCACAAGTGAGGATGCTTCAATTGCACTTAGAAGGGGGAACAAAATAATAGTGGGAGGCAGAGAAAGGGACGGATTTGGTGGAAGAGGAGAAGGGGAGGGGAAATGGAGGTCAGGATCAGGTAGGTGGGTGGAACAGGAAAGAAGGCCAGAGGTCCAGAGAATGGATGAAAATATGCAGCTTCCTGGGATGAGGGTTTGGGGGAACTTCTAGAAAAGTCCAGAGACCTGGGATGGGGGAGACTCTTAAGACTCAGTGTGGGTGACCTCAGCCAAAATGCCCAAGATTAGGCATGTAGAACTCAAAGAGTTCTAGTAGTTAGAAAAGGCCCCTGGTGGAGGGATGAACACACCAACCCACTCTCAAATTCTTCAATTCAAACTTATTCCTGTCTAAAAGAAATATAGGGACCAAAAAGGAGCAGCGAGTGAAGGAATGGCTAGCCAGTGATCAGCCCAACGTGTTTCCTTCCCATGCGTGGGCACCAGACCCTGACACAATATACTCTTGCTATGTTGTGCTTGCAGAGAGAAGTCTAGCATGGCTATCCTCTGAAAGGCTCTACCAATAGTTGACTTAGAGAGATGTTGAAACTCATAGCAAAGCATTAGATTGAGGTCAGGGACCCTTATGGAAGAGTTAGGAACAGAATTGGAAGAAATGAACAAACAATGTTAACTAACCAGGACCCTTGGGAGCACCCACAGACTAAGCCACCAACCAAAGAGCATACATGGTCCAAGGCTCCAAGTACATTATGTAGTAGAGTGCTGCCTTGTCTAGCCTCAAGGGGAGAGGATATGCCTAATCCTGTAGAAACTTGATGTCACAGGGAGGGGTTTATACCCATGGGGAGAACCCTCTTAGAGGGGAAGATGAGGAGGTATAGGGGGACTACCTCTGCAAGGAGGGATACGGGACAGGATCAACATTTGGAAAGTAAATAAATAAAATAACTAATTCATAATAATAATAAATAAAATTTTAAAATTAAAAATAAAGCCATGCTATGTCAAGACTAATAAATAAATAAATAAACCAACTGAACAATGACATGCTCACACAAAATTTGTCAGGATATATAGAGCTATTTTCCACATAAGGATGCTGCAGAAATTAAAGGAATCTATACACTATAAGTCTTAAAAGTATATGCCCTGATAAAGCCTTAAGAATTATTTTAAACCTAGAAATGGAAAGGTAACAAAGTATATCAACATTTGTGAGAGCCTTGACCAATGAGACTCATTCAAAACGTTCAGTCTTATTCTCTGCAAATGATGCACCTATGTTTAAAATGCTACTGAGGGATAGAAATGCATAAAACTTTATGTTAATTTATAGTTTTGTTTTTTGATGATCTGACTTTTCTGGCCAGAAAATGGCAATCTCTAGAAGCTATATTATTTCTCTTTAGACAAAATGTTTTTTCTCTATCATGATGTACTTTTTCAATATGACTTTCAATTTGCATTATTTAAAAATGTTTCTTGTCTTTCTGTTTCTTCATCTTAAATACTTGTACTTCTAATCTTAACAAAATGGCAATATAACAGAATTTGTTCATTGCATCTTTTTAGATAAAGCAAACAAAAATTATTGTTAATAATATCTGTAAGTTAAAAATACTGAAATTTAACACAAAGAATAACAGAGTTGCCTAATTGCACAATAGTACAATGACAGCTTCATGTAGGGGTTCTGTTAATGATACCCTACATCTATCTAAGTCAATAATCAGTTTTACTTCATGATAAAACACAGGAGATTCATAATTTGCCTAAAATATCATTGTTAATTCAAGACATGATTTCCTATAGCTGGCAATATTACCCAAACTTTCTTTTGAACTAAATGTAGTTATTCTTTGATCTTATGAAGTGTTGGTTATGAAAGGCAGCTTATGAAATAGAATCTGAATGAGCCACATGGTGAGATGTACTGAATGTATTATATTTGCTGATTCATACTCTGTAACCCAAGCCAATTTTGTTATCAAATACGTTTGTCTGCCACTCCCCCAGTATTAGGTATTCACTACCACTGTAGTAGTACTACTATAAGTTACATGAAATATCATTTTGCTACCATTCAATGAAATAAACCTGGCTAAGGTTAATTTGTTATTCTAATATTCTCCTCTTTGAGATTGAATAATTTATGTGTGGTCAACATAAGACAACTAAATGACATTATGCGTGACTGTATCTATTCGTTATAATTTTATTGGGCATTTGTTTAGAAGACTCCAATGTCTTCTCATAACTCATCAGATACAACTCAAACCCATTACTGTAGGGTTTCGTCTGCTTTGCTTCTTCCAGGGTCTTATTTTTCTCTAACTGGAATAGTACCAACAGTCTATTAAATACTTTGATCTGATGGTGAGACATTCCTTTCTTCGAATTTATCTCTAGTGATCTCAACCCTTGTGATGGTAGTTCCTAAATCCATGTGCAGCCAGATCTCTTATCCTTGACATTTTAGTTCATATCACTTTGAGCTTCTCAGATTACCGTGTTTAAACTCCCTAGTAAATATTCCATTACATTGCACACTTTGTTCAGTTTTCTGCACAAATTACATATATTTGTTCCATTTCATAGCCAGATACTAAGCCCAGTTTGTCACAATAAATTTCCTTTTCTTTTATCACTTAATTTATGTTTTTGTTTGCTTGTTGTTTTGGATTTTTTATCTTTTTTTTCATTTTTATTGGTTATTTTATTAATTTGTATGTCAAATGTTACTCCCCTTCCCAGTTTCCCCTCCACAAACCCCCATCCCCTTCCGGTTCCCTTGCCTCTATGAGGGTGCTCCCCCACCTGCCCACTCACTCCTGCCTCATCGCCCGAGCATTTCCCTACCCTATATCTCCCTCCAATTTCTGCATTTTCTCCACCTCAACTCCCATTTCTCTTAAGAACAACTGTGAATATTGGTGACATATAACTAATTTCACCTCTTATCTCATGAAATTTAAACTGAATTATACAACTAAATAGCATCACAAATGTTTAAATGAAAATGAGAGATTATTTTTGGCTTTGTAATTGGCCATGTTTTCTTAGGTAAAATTTAAAAAATAAAAACCTACAATTCAACATTGACACATTCCGTAATTAACCAGCAGCAAATACTATATATTTTAAACAACAAAAAAACCTAAAAAAAACAAAAACACCCAGCTTATAAGCCATCTGAAAAATACAAACTAAAACAGATGTGAAATTGGTATCAATTGTTCAATACAGTAAGCCAAATAAGTCTACAAATTGAAAATAAGCACTTGGAGCTAGAGGAAAATTCTTGCATAGAAATATCATACTTGAATAAATATGATCAAATATCAAAGTTGTGTGAAAGGCTCTTCAATACTTTGCCATTTCTTTCATTGCTATTCCTAGATGTATGCATGCCTGAGAGACTGAAACATTTTAAATCTTTCTGGAAACACAGACATTTTAAGAAGTTTCATTTGAAAAAATTATAAAGAAAATAATTGTTCAGAAGAGTACACCCTCAAGATTATATCAAAAGAGATGATTTACTATTGTTTGGTTATTTAGCTTTATATAAATGAAATCAATATGTTCAGTGTAGAAAACTGTCTTTAACCTCTTAAAATATTTTAGATTGCTCTTAAATACATAAACAAAATATAATTTATTTGATTAAAATGGTGTCCATATCTGTATATTGTTATGATCTGCACATATTATAAAATGTGAAAAGATTGCATAAAATTATGTAAGCGTAATTCTCTTTGAACGAAACTTTAAAAATGGAAATATGCTGAACCTTTGCATTTTTGCAAATATGGAGATTGTTTCCTGCTGATATTCCAGATGGCCACCAGTTGCAAAGTATGATGTATAGGCTTCTTCTCTCTTATAAGCTGTTGTGTTGGTACATAGTTACTTTGCACTAAATTAGCATTATATCTTCTTTTCAGACTTTGATGGCCAGTCTTTCCTTAACTGAAACAGAGCAACATAGACCTAAACATTTCATTCTTTTGGAGATTGTTGTTTTCAGCCAGAGAAATGCTTGAATAGAGAATATATTCAGTTTGTTTCTTTGTTAACATAAGACTGAAATAAGTACAATGTTGGGCAATATCTTCAGTTGGTAGTGTGGTGATTTTGCCAACTTAGCATATATGCACAATGCTGCCTCTTTGGGCTCTGTTAATACACATTAGGCTAAATAGAGTATAGAATAAGTGTTATTTTTCTTTTCTTTCTTTCTATTACACAGAGCTTGAAAAGGCAAAAAAGGTTAATGAGGCACATACAATTACTATCACCCCAACTGACTTTGCAAAATGATCGATAATCAGTAGATAAAATGAGGACCAAAAATTATTTAGAGTAAAAAAGTTTATATAAATATTTAGCATTTAAAAGTTCACTGTATATATCTTGGGATCCTCATATCAGCTGGTGTATGCTGCCTAGTTGGTTGTCCATTGTTTGAGAGATCTCGGGGGTCCAGGTTAATTGAGACTGCTGGTTCTACAGGGTCACCCTCCTCCTCAGCTTCTTCCAGCCTTTCCCTAATTCAACCACAGAGGTCAGCAGCTTCTGTCCATTGGTTGAGTGTAAATATCTGCGTCTGACTCTTTCAGCTCCTTGTTGGGGAGTGCAACATAGCTTCAGTAGTAGTGTCAGGCCTTGGGACCTCCCGTTGAGCAGGATCCCACTTTGGGCCTCTCATTGGACCTTCTTTTTCTCAGGCTCCTCTCCATTTCTATCACTGCATTTCTTTCAGACAGGAACAATTATAGATCAGAGTGTTGACCATAAGATGGCAACCCCTTCCCTCACTTGATGCCTTATCTTCTTGCTGGAGGTGGGCTCTATAAGTTCCCTCTCCCTACTTTTGGGCATTTCATCTAAGGCTCCTCCCTGTGAGTGCTGAGACTCTTTCACCTCCCAGGTCACTGATGCATTCTGGAGGACTGCAGGGTCTGGGTTCAGTCATAGAAGATGCACCTAACCCTCAAAAGTCTGGAGGCCCCAGGGAGTTTAGAGGTCTGGTGGGTGGGGGCTGGAGATATCCTCATAAAAACAGGGGATTAGGGAGGAGATACCAGATATGAATCAGTTGGAAATTGTCCAGGTGGGGATAAAATCTGGAGTGAAAAAAAATTAATAAATAAATAAAAGACAAAATGAGGTTCACTGTAACTTAAATTTACAGCAGAAAAGATAATGGAAGATGAAGCATTATTTCTATGTTTTCTAGAGATCAATATGATTTAGATAGATAATTTTGGAGAGTTCTTTATAAACTGTCACATTCAAAACATAAATGTGTATATTAACAAAAAAGCATTGGGTTCCACATTTTACAGATAGTTTATATGTACAAATAGAAAAAAAATAAAAATAAAAGCTTATTTTAACTATCTTTCTTCTTGTTTCTTGTAACTACCAAAGAGTTACTCTATAGAAACATTTTAAGAGGGATACATTTAGATTTAAAAAAAAAAAAAGAGCTATTGTTTCTCTTATGTACATATCAATGTTTAGTTTCTTCATAAAACAAAAGGCACAAAATCTGATGTTTCTCCAAAATTTTGGTGGAAAAATTATTTGTTAGTGAGTATAGTGGTTATATAAATACAAATATTCAATGCATGTGTGAACATGTTACTGGTTAAATTTTATTATGTTCTCAGTAGCTTTGCAATGGGAATTATACTTGCCCATTATCTAATATACTAGCTTTGATTTGAAGCCTTAAATATAATATTAAAATTGTTCATATTTTTATTGCTTGATGTCATAGGATTTTCTAATATACATAAGTAACTCTTATTATATTTATTTATTCGACATTTATTCATGTATTTAATTTTAGTTTTTCACTTTACATCCCATTCACTGTCCACATTCCAGGCACCCCCTTCCATAATCCTTCTCCCATCTGCCATGCTTTTCCCCTATAAATGGATGGGGCCACCCAGGGTATCCCTCCTATCCTGACTCTTATAGTCTCTGCTGGTTTAGGTGCTTCCTTTTGGATTGAGGCCAGGCAAGGCAGCCCAGCTAGAAGAAAGTACCCCATGTATAGACAACAGTTTTTGGCATAGCTCTCTCTCCATTTGTTTTTAACACACATGAAAACCAAGCTGCACATCTGTTACACATATGTGCAGAGTTAAGTCTCTGACAGTCCAAAGTGTCCAGGTTACTTGATTCTGTTAGTCTATCTGTGGAGTTTCTAGCTCCTTAGGGATATTTTTCTATAATAGTTCCCAAGCCCATCCACTGTCTGTCTTTGTGTATATGCCTCTGTTTGTGTCAGCTGGTGGGTCTGGCTTCACAGAAGACAGCCATGATAGAGTCCTGCTTGCAAGCATTACAGAATATTATTAATAGTGTCAGAGACTGCTGCTTGCCTGTGGGATGGGTCTCAAGTTAGGCTGGTTCTTGTTTGACCTTTCCCTCAGTCTCTGCTCATCCCCATTTCCTGCATTTCTTGTAGACAGGATAAGTTTGGGGTCAAAAGTTTTGTGGGTGAGTTGTTTCCCCTATTGCTCCACTGGGCTTCCTTCCTGGATCCAGGAGGCAGCATCCTCAGGTTCCATATTCCCAATGCTGTGAGTCACAGCTAACAGTACTCCCACTGATTATTGGGCACCTCCCCTATCCCAGGTCTCTGTATCTTCCTAGAGATGCTCCCCAACCCACTCTCCTGTTAGTTGCATATTTCCTTTAATTCTCATGGCCATCCAGCCATCTACACTGACCTTCTCTACATTTGACTATGAACCTCCCACTCTTCTCCTGGTCCCCACTCTCACCCAGTTCCATCCCTGCATCAGCCTCCCATGACCAATCTATTTCACCTTCCAAGTAAGACTCAGGTATCTTTCTTTGCCCCCTCCTTCTTGTCCAACTTCTTTGTTTTGTAGACTATAGCATGGACATGCTCTATTTTATGGCCAATATCCACTAAGTAAATATATACCATGCATGTGCTTTTGGGACTGGGTTGTCTCACTCAGTATGATATTCTCAAGATCCATTCAATTTTTTGCAAACATTTCATCTGACAATCTTTCAGCTTCATCTTCTCTAATGATCTTTACACCTCAGGTGTGTGTATTTTAGATGTATCCATTGAGACTGAGCACAAAATCTCTGCATGTTGATTGTTTGCACTTTTCACTAATAGTCTTAGCCTGCTTCAAATTTAAGTTTCCTTAATGACAAATGGGACTGCAATTATTTAGTACAATTATGCTAGCTTAATACTGTTGTGGTTGTCAATTCTCTTTCAAAAACACCTATGAGTTTACTTGACCTAGTTAGTTAGATCTCTAGTATAATTAGAAGAAAAGGAAGAAGAAAAAGAGGAGGAGGAGGAGAAGGCAAAGGCAAAAAAAACTTTCATTTTTTAAATTATTGATACCTCTTTTTCTGCCTTTCCCTGTTTTTTTTCCATATCTCTCCCTCAAGACATTCACAATTATTCTATTTTAA
This sequence comes from Rhynchomys soricoides, assembly GCA_019843965.1. NCBI lineage: Eukaryota > Metazoa > Chordata > Mammalia > Rodentia > Muridae > Rhynchomys > Rhynchomys soricoides. Next base: position 16,182 of record JADRCH010009237.1, read on the forward strand.
CCATATGTGAAAAACTCTAATTCTATGAAAATATAGTGACGCATCATAATTATGATTCTTGGTCAAGTGTCTAAAATATAGCCTACTGAAAGGATTCACAGTATACAAAAAAGATAGATTTCCCTCAGAAAGCTGGTTAACTTTCTTTGATTTCCAGCCAAGATTTTTAAGTGGCTCAGAGAGAAGACAAGTTCAATGATGCTTCTCCGAATCAAAGATTAGTGTGTATGGGTAGTTGCCTAATTTTTTTTAGTAACAAACACTGATACTTTAAAAGTCAAAATTCAGTACTCATAGTTTTTTAACATTGATGCACAATTGAGAAGAAAAGAACTTTATAGAATATTTGTAGAATAAACTTCTATTTTTACAAGTAGGATACTCAGATTAGTATTCTGAAATACATGAAAATTATTAACTAAGAATACTGTTATGAAAAAAGAACCAAGTTCAACAAATAAGGCTCCTCTAATATGGTAGCTACATGTAGAAGAGTATGAACAGATCCACATTTTTCATACTGAATAAAACTCAACTCCAAATGGATCAAAGACCTCAGCATAAAATAAGATACATTGAATGTTATAGAAAAGAAACTGGGGGAAATTCTTGAATCCATTGTCACGAAAAAAGATCATAAGAAACAATTAGCACAGTTACCAAGCCCAAATATTAATTTATAAATAGGGCTTCATGAAACTGAAAGGTTGCTACAAAGCAAAAGATACCATCATTAAGATGAAATAGCAGCTTAAGGCATATAGAAGGCTTTTGATCAAGTATATATTCAATACTGCTTTAATATCCAAACTATATAAAGAACTCAAAAACCTAGATATCAAGAAAACAAATAACTCAATTGAAGTTAGAGTACATCTCTAAAACTAAAATTCTCAAAAGTGGAAATCTGAAACTTAAAGAACTATTCACCATCCTTAGCCTTCAAAAACATGAAAATAAAAACTAGGGTAAAATTTCATCTTTTACTCATTAGAGTGAGTAAATTACTGATCAGATGAATAAAATAAGGTACAGCTCATGGTGGCAAGTATGTGGAATAAGGAGAAACCCATCTGTGGCTGCTGTGGATGTAAATATGTAAAAGCATGTTGAAAATAAGTGTGGCATGTCCTGATGAAGACTGGAATTTATCTACTTAAGATTGCCCCTATATCACTCTTGGACATATAACCAAAAGGTGATCCATCCTGGCACAGAAATACTTGTAAAACCATGGGAATTGATGTTCTATGAAATGTGGCCCGAAATTAAAACAACCAACCAAACTAACCAAACTAAAAAAAAAAAAAAAAACAAAAACCACATGTCCCTCAACAGAAGAATGAACAAAGAAAACGTGATAAATTTACAAAATGAAACATTCTTCAGCTGTTTAAAAATTGAAATAAAATTTTCATGGGTCAATAAATGGAAATAGGAAAAAGCTTATCATGAGAAAATTCCAGACCTAGAAAGATGAATATAGTATGATTTTGCTAATATGTAAGTATTAGCTGTTAAGTCAACGATAACCAAGACGCAATCCATAGAACCATAGGTTGGATGTAGAGTATGGGACTAGAATGTTTAGATATACCTTCAATTGAGGCAAAATGAAATAGACATGTATATTATTACAAACACTCAGTGCCCATGCCAGATAAATGAATACTAAAGCATTACACCTAAGAAAAAGATAAGAAATGCTTTTGTTTAATGTGTTTATCGTTTTGTCTTAGTAGTCATCTTGTTTTATATTAAAATCTAAATATTCAGAATGTGTATTGTTCTCCTGATATGGCTCTCATTTTATTTTTTTGAATTGTACTAACTTAGTTTCATTTGTGACCATAGATAATACTGTTCAATGATGTTTTCAACAGTATCTCCAGTGCTATCCTCTGTCCTAATCTCTTAATATTTGTACTACACAAAGCACTTCTCATGATTCCAAGCTTTAACTTCATCCTGAGCTGTTCTATTTCATCATTCTCTTTTCTGATATGTCTTTCTCATTTTTTGCTTTTTTAAAATTTTTATTTATTCTTTTCCCATATATTACATCCTGATTGCAGTTTTCTCTGCCTCCTCTGTCCTCAGTCCCTTCCACACATGTCTGCTTCCACACTCCTGTACCATCCACTGCTCCTCCATTTCTCTTCAGAAAAGGGATGATCTCCTATGGATATAAACCAAACATGGTATATATTAAGTCTCAGTAAGAATAGACAAAACTGTCCTAAAGAGAGGAAAGGAAGCAGAACAAGACCTCAGTCAAACTATTAGGAATCCCATAAAAATACCAAGCTACTCTACTATAACATATTTAGAAGACCTAGGTCAGACCCATGCACAATCTCCGGTAATTGCATCAGTCTCTATAAGACCTGTGAGCCCAGGTTACATGAGTCTCTGGATTTTTTTTTTTTTTTTTTTGGTGGTGTCCTTGACTTCTCAGTCTCTTACAGTCCTATCTAGCACTGGATTTTAAATAATTAAATTATATTTTAATGATCTTTTTCTTTTTGCTTTTTTTCATTTGCTATTTTATTTATTTATATATCAAATGTTATCCCCTCTTCTTGGTTTCCCCTCCAAAAGCCCCCTATCCTACCACCCCTGCTTCTATGATGATTCTCCCCAACCCACCCACCTACTTTGTTGAGGCATCAAGCCTACACAGGAACAACGTCCTCCTTCTCATTGATGCCAGATAAGGCAATCTTCTGTTACATATGTGGTTGGAGCCATGGATCTCTCCATGTATACTCCTTGGTTTGTGGTTTAGTCCCTGGGAGCTCTGAAGGCTCTGCTTGGTTGATAGTGTTGTTTTTCCTACGGGGTTGTCAACTTGTCATTCATGTCTGTGGTATAGCTCTGTAACCCATGAAGAACTGGGTCCCTGGCTGATGTATGATGTTGCCTTAGGCTCACTAACTCAACTGCATTGCTGACTCCAAGTCACTGTGTCAAGACTGAGGAGTCAGAAGAGCACAGGGAGTTTTAATAGAAAGAAATCATCCTTGAGATCGAGTTCTAGAAATGATTTTTTACATTTCAATATACATCAGTAGTATAAAATCCATAACATTTTTCCAGAAAACTTTATGAATTGGATTTAGACTCTGTACATATATTCTGGTGGCAATGAACTCTTCTTGGCTTAAACCTCAAAAATATCATATACCACATTTCAATTTGTGTAAAGATATTTTAAATAGCACAGTATGGAGTGAATCCAAGCTACTTGTCAATAATGCTAGAAGCTTTTCTTCATAGTCTTTGAAGAAGATAATGGATTTGGAAAATGTTAGCAACTTCATCACACTGTTCATTGATGAAAACAGCCAAATGAAAAAGGAAGCTTTATTTATCAGGATTTTACAACTGTCACACAGTTCTAAGTTTAATTTTATTAAGGAGTAACATTTTGAAGACATTTATATATATATATATATATATATATATATATATATATAATTTTTCAGTACTCTGGTTTCAGGTTCATTACTACTCTGATACACGTTCTTGAAGATTAAAAGATAGTTTAATGCACCTTGCCTTATAAATTCATCTGCAAATACTTCCCACACTACAATCAGTCCCGGTAACATGATGAGGAATTTAAATGCATGAGTTCTGCAGGCAAAGGCCAATGGAATACATTTCCTGTGTTCCTAAACTAAACAATGAAATACACAAATGAGTAGAACTCCTCTAGCCATGGTTTAATTCCATGCCTGCATCTGACTTGATTTATTTCTCTGAGAAGGCATAGGTGTTTGTGAACTTTTCCCAGTCAGCTTTACATGCCCTTACCATCTTTTCTTGGACCTCCATTTTATTCACACTGAGAAGGAACATTCCCCACAGGCATAGAGAGATGACTCAACAATTAAGAGAACTGGCAGCTATTCCAGAGGACTTGAGTTCAATTCTCAGCACTCACATATCAGCTCACATCTGCCTATAACTCCAGTTCTATGCATTCAAACATTATCACACAGACATATATTCAAGAAAATACTAATGCACATAAAATAAAAATAACACTAAAAATAAGCATTGAATGCATGAATATTTTCTCCATAATGGTTTCCTTGTTTAAAAAAATCTTTCTTCTAGGTTAGCTAAATATACATGAGCTAAATTATAGGTGAGATAAATATATGCTTAAGTCAACTCCAAGTGGCTATAGAGATGACTTAGTAGTAAGAAAGAGTTGTTACTTTCTTGGACGTGGGTATGCTTCCAAGACCCACATGGTGGCTCCCAACCATTGGTAACTACACTTCCAGAGGATCTAATGTCTTCTGACATCTTTGGGTACAGTGCATGTATATGACACACACACATACATACTGACAAAACAACATTACAAATAAAATAACTTGAAAGAATGAAAAGTCAATTCTAGTAAACATGATCTGTTAAAGATGGTGGAAGGCACACACATTCAGGGAACCAAGCAGGACAGCTCTGAGGAGCATGAGATGCCCAAGGATACTCTGAGGGAATCATGAAAGCAGAGGATTAGTCTTCAAAGCATGAAACATCACGAAATCAATTTTTTCGTCAGATAAAATGGGAAATGCTTCTAATATGTGGTCTCTGGAAACTGGAAAAATACGATGGCAGAACAGGACTTCAAGAATGGTTGGGAGAAGGGAAACTGGAGATAGGGAGGCAACAGGTAGGGGAGTAGCTGCAGTGGACTAAGGAATATGTCTCAGCTGATTAGGACTGGTTTTGGTCCACTGGGAGCTATATGAAAGGCATGGAGTTGCTTCTCAGCTTGGAGGAGGAGAGTGCTGCTACTTTGAGATATACTGCCTAACCATAAGACCACTCTGACTCTGGGCAACAACAAAATATCTGAAAGGATACTCAGTGAGAGTCCACTACTCATGGTACATCAGAAACCAGAAACCTTAAACCAGACCAATTACTCATTGTAATAAGTATTTGCATATGGTCTTAGGATTTCCTTGCTGTGGAGAGACCCTGTGACCATAGCAACCCCTATGAAGGGAAACATTTAATTGGAGCTGGCTTAGTTTAAGAGGTTTAGTCCATTATCGTCATAGTGGGAAATATGGCAGCTTTCAGACAGACATGGTGCTAGATTCACAAGCAGCAGAAAGAGATTGTTCCGCACCAGATGCAGCTTGAGCATAGAAGACCTCACAGCCCATCCCCCACAGGGATTCACTTCTTTTAATAAGGTCATGCCTAGTCCAACAAGGCCAAAGCTCTTAATAGTGCCAAGCAGCAGAGACAATCAGCAGATTACAATGCCACTTAATGAATAAATGTGAAATAGAGAAATAGAAGTGGGAAAGAAAGAGAAGAGGTAGGAAAGATGGCAAAATGGAGAAGTGCATATGTAGAGAAAAGAGGAAGAACTAGAAACAATGTGTCAGTGACAGATGTGAGAGTTCAGCTTCAGTGATCAGTTTATTAGCATGTCATGGCTTCTGGAGGCAGGGTGGGGAAGGACTTAGGTGCATTTAATGAGCTGCCTTTAATGGGTGTTTGATCATGATCTAATGAGTATTTGGGCAACACAAGATGGACTTGATGTATTTTAATTTTATTTCCTTTTACTTTTGGGGGCGCAAGAATAAGGATAGGAGGGTGTTTCGAGAAGGAATTGAAAGTGAATGTGATCAAGGTACATATTTTTGAAATTCTCAAATAATCAATAAAAATATTATGTTAATAAAAAGAATTCTAATCTAATTAAGCTAAAACTAGCAAGCCAATTAATGCACATACTACTCATATACTGTGTTGCTTCTTTGCAAACTTTATGTAGAAGTTAGATTTTTCCCATGTTCTTAGAATTCATTCTTACTTTATTTTCAATTATGCTAATGTTTCACAGCACAAGAACTTTCAATTGAAATCATTTTGGGGACCAATATTGACATTTTTTATAATTGTGCTCCACAATATTTTTTGAGACAAAATATGGAGCTTGCTGATTTTGCTGGCCTGTCTGACCAGCCAGCTCCATAACCTATCATCCTGTCCCTACCTCTCTGGTGCTAGGATCTCAGACACACATTTCTGTACTTGATTATATTCACATATATAATTCTGATTCTCATACTTGTTCATCAAACATTCAACCGACTGAACAATCTCAAATGTCCCTAGAACAGTTATCCTAAGAGAGCTTACTAAATCACAGACAGGAAATATGCAGTGTTTTTCAGTTTAGACTGTGATAAAAAGTTTAAATACATTTCCAACAATATTGTGCCTTGCTTTGTGTCTAGCCTGACTGTTTCAACTGTTGGCGCAATGAGTGAATGATGCAGAGATGGCATGATAATTCTAAATGAGTTGTTAATAAGCTTGCAGATGAAGGAAGATAAACAGTAGTAGCTGAAAATGCATGATGGGGAAATATTTGAATGTTTTTTATAAACTGATATAAGTATTCTATTTTATTATTTTCCTATAAACAGAGAAATTTATACATAGCACTTGCACTTTTACATTAAAAAGAGCTTTAAATGAACAATAAGCTAAAGGTGACTGCTGTCAATCTGTATGAGTTTTGCTAAATAATTATAAAATATTCTTGTGAAACATGGCAAATCTAAAACAAATAAATTATTAAACTTGAACTGAAATATTAAAAACAGCTATTCCATGTTAAAGAATGATAATATTTTGTGAAGTATTCTAATATAAATCTATAATTAATTAAGCACATTTATGGGATGACATTCAAGTTGTCACACCAGCTGACAAATATGACAATCCACCCTGAGTTGGTATTAACATGCACTTATCATGAGTGGAAGAGTGGAAGAGGCTTTGTTTATACAGACAATGTCAGCTTCAACAGCCATCTCTTGGAGAGTTTTTACATATGATAGCATATGTCACAACACTTCTTTGAGGTTGAGATAATTGAGCTTGAAATTCATTTAATTTTTAGTGAAATGGATTGATAAATTATGTGGTATTTTTATTAAAATTATGAGAAAAATGCTTAAAAATTTAAACTTTTTCATCACTAATGCTAAATAATTTCTTTGTGTGACCTATACTCACAATGCAGAGAACAAGAATGTAATGTGCATAATGTTTTATGAATAAAACAAGTTAAATTAAGCACAATTATTTTTCCCAAAGACATCACTCTTAATCTTTCATGCTTTTGCTTTCTGTCATTATTTCAAAACAGATTTTTTTCCATTATATTAATCTTACTATTAGAATTCCTTAATTTTTATATCTTGTGCTGATGCATTTATTATCAGTACTAAAACTGATTATTAGGGAAGACTTTTTAATTGACATTCATATTGAAATGTTAATTTGATTTTCATTAAATCATGACATGCTCAATAGAAGTACTGAAAATATCTACATTCAAACAAAGATTTCTAAAATAATTCTGAATTGCAGTACATACGTCTTATTCTCTGAGGATTCACATCTTAAGAACACTAGAAATAATTAATGAGGTCTTTTATGTCTATTACTTTTTTTAAAAAAGCCATATTGATTAGATAAGGAAAGGATCTCCCAACAGCAAGGCTTTTTTCCTAGGCTCCTGATCCCAATGTATCAAAGACTTTGTTCCTAAGGAGCTAGAACTAGATACTGTTGCCAGTGCTCCTAGTTAATTTAGCATATGGACAGTTACATTTACTACAGATTTATGTATCAAATGCATCTCTTGGTAACACATGGCATTGTGGGTAAGAATAGCCTCTAAGAAAACCTACACTCAGTAGAAGGACTATGATAGCCGAATCCCTTTGCAGACCAAAGTGGGGTAAATGGATAAAGATTTATAAGTCAAAACACCAAAGGGAAGGGGAGAGTTTGCATCACTGAGAAGCCTGCTCTTCACTCAAGAGAGTGTACTTTCTCAATTCCTTTCTTAATCCTCTAGAAATGAACCTGATTATTGTTTGCTTTGTTTCTGGGTGTGAATACTTTTATAAATAAGATACAATTCAATTTAAATGTTCTTAAAACACTACATTCAACCATCAGACATTTGATCAAATCAGTAGTGTGCATAGTGACACCTGGAGCACCAAGCTGATCAGCATTGCTCTATCATTGTTGTTATGATGAATCAGCGTTCTTCAGATTTTTATGAACATTTCTCGTAATTCTGATACAATTCATGAAAATTTAACAATGAAATTGTGGGCTGATATTTGAGAGATATCAATGATACTTAAATTGGAATACTTAAAAATAATAAGAGATACTAATAATTAAAAGAAGTTTAACCGTTTTTCCATATGTGTCTTTATCACTAAGCATGAACTGGGATGAGAGGAAGTAAAGAAGCATTTGGCTGTGTGTTCTGGCACACAACTGTTATCACATTACCCAGGAAGCAGGACCAAATTTATTGTTGTAAATTTAAATTACACTCATGGTATATACCATATCCTAAACAAAACAGGTTTATGCAAGAAGACCCTATCTCAATATATAAAGGGTCTGGTTAGGAGAAAGAGAGGCTGGAAAGATGGCACAGTGAGTTGTTTATTTAAATTTTCTGTAGCTGTGATAGAACATTATGACTAAAGTCAATTTGGAGAGGAAGACATTTATCTCAACTTACAGACTGTAGTCCCTCATCCACAATGGTCAGGGCAAGAACTCAAAGGAAGAACCTGAAGGCAAATATTGAAGCAGAGACCAAGGATGAGCATCTTACTGATAACCATCTATAGATTTTCACAGCATACTTTCTATAGCATCCAGGACCACTGTCCTAGGAGTACCACTGTCTAGAGTGAATGCAAACCTCCCATATCCATCAAGAAAAT
>JADRCH010009238.1:0-11197 GCA_019843965.1 Rhynchomys soricoides
GATTTTTTTGTTTGTTTGTTTGTTTTGTTTTTTTAAGTTTTTTTTTTCATTTTTTTCATAATTTCTTTACATTTCAAATGTTTCTCCCTTTCCAGATCTCCCCTTTGGATCCTCCCCACTCCCTCCCCTTTCTCCCTGCCACTATGGGGGTATTCCCCCACCCATCCAGCTACCCACTCTCATCATCAATCCTTGGCATTCTCCTATACTAGAGAATCTAATACCCTCAGGGCTAAGGACCTCTCTTCCCCCTGATGTCTAACAAGACCCTCCTCTGCCACATATGTGGCCAGCACCATGAGTCCCTCCATGTGTTTTCTTTGGTTGGTGATCCAGTCTCCGGGAGTATCGAGGGGTCAGGCCAGTTGCCACTATTTCTTCCTCCCTGGGACTGCAAACTCCCTCAGCTTCTTCAGTCCCTTCTCCAAGTCCTCCATCTGGTACCTCACACTCAGCCCTGTGGTTGCTGTGATGTGACTCTTGGGTATTTTGAACTTTTGGGCTACTAACCACTTATCAGTGAGTACATAACATGTTCATTCTTTTGTGACTGCGTTAACTCGCTCATGATGATATTTTCAAGCCCCATCCATTTGCCTGCAAATTTCATGAAATCATTGTTTTTAATAGCTAAGTAGTATTCCATTGTGTAAATGTACCACATTTTCTGTATCCATTCCACTGATGAGGAACATCTGGGTTGTTTCCAGTTTCTGGCTCTTATAAATATGGCTGCTATGAACATAGTGGAACATCTGTCTTTATTACATGTTGGAGCATCTTATAGTGTGATTTTAAAAATATCCTTTCCCTACACTTTTTCTAAGAGGAAACATTCAAAATCCTTACCAGTTTATAATTGATAGGGGATGAGTGTATGAAATATGTAAGGAACGAAGGAAAAAGAAGAAAGTAATTCCATTAAAAGACGGGTATAGAACTAAACAGGGAGTTCTAAAATAATAACACACAATGATGCCCAAAAGCTGTGGAGATGCTTAAAGAATGTTCAGCATCCCCAGTCATCAAGGAAATGAAAATCAAAATTACTCTGAATGTTTAGTTTACACCTGTAGGTATGACCAAGATTAATAAATGAATACAGCAAATGACTTCTCATGCTGGCAAGGATGTGGGAGTGAAAATGTGCACAGCCACTACGTTGCTTGCTGATACATAGTTTACAGATAATTTGTATGCATTTAAATTGAAAATATCAACAGTGACACACATTGTCTTTCTGTCTGTCCTTATGATTTATTCATTTTTGTAATCCTAAAACACATAGTCACTCCACTCCACTTAAAATGGTCTTTGGCTCATTTTGCTTCTATTATTGAGTTTTGGTTCAATTTAAAAGGATGTTTAAAATGTACTCGTCTCCCGTAGAGTAAAAGGCTCTCATTAAATAGGCACATTTTATATTCCATTTTTCCCAAAACACAGTGGAAATAAAATTAAAAGTTTAATTATATATTATGCCACTTTTGAGGAATTTATGATTTTGTTTGTTTGCTTATACTTCTATTGTGGAACAAATTAGAACTTGTGCTTCAGTATAGGATGGTTTCTATTTCCTCCATAGAAGGATTTATCCACCTCAAGGATGTCTCATTCATTTGTTCACCAAATACTTATAACATATGAGGATATAGATTTATTTCATATTTGCAACTAATCTGATAAATATGAAATAGCATTTCTTTGCTTCATATTTTCATGAAAGATTTATGAACATAAAACTAGCATGATTAGTATAATTCCGTGCATTATGAATCAAGGTTAACCAGTGTAGGAAGAGTACCTCCATATAAACATTTATAAAGTTTGAGAAACCTAGAATCTGGAAGTAGAAATGAGGTTAGGAAGTCTTTGTACAACTTCCCTACTGGGAGAAAATGCTTACATCACACCAAATGCCTTCACATTCTTCACATGTCAACGTCAGGCACACTGAAATTAAACAGCATACTTAATGGTCCATAGAATCAATTAATCAGAGAAAGGTAATTTGAATTGTCTTCCAAAAATTAAAGTCACCACTAGTTTCTACTGATCTTTATGAGAGCCTAGATAAGATTTATTTTAATATGGTTTTAATTTCAATGCTTTGATGCTTAGGCAAATATATGATGGCAAATTTCCAGATCACTTTGTCCAGCCTTAAGAGATGAAGCTATTCACTAACCAATATATGAATAATAAATTCCAGTCATACCTCTGATCTACTCTTCTGCAGTACCATGACAGATTTAATAAATCAAAGTTAAAGAATGTATTGATATGTGCTCATACATATACATGTCCCAATAATCGATATGCATATTCACTCTTGGAATAAGCAGAAATGAATTCCACTATGTTTGAACCTGCCAAAATTAGACTCAATAGTTGCAGAAAATAAGAAAATATATTTATATCAGTTTTCTTCCTCCTATGACCAAAAAGAAACTGAAAAGGCAACTGAGTTTAAAAAGTCTGAGGAAGGACGCTCTCATACGGAAAAGGTATGGCGGTAAGAACAACTAGGACCTGGCATTTAAACCATCTACATTCACACAGAAAACGTAAGTAAATAATACGGTCAACTACAATGTGAGAATAAGGCTTGATAATCAGACAATGTATTTAGTAGAATAGTGGTTATTATTACACTAATTTCCACTTATATGCTATATGTAAAATGATCTTAGAATAATAGTTTAGCCAGCTATGCTCAGGTGTTGGTTCCTATAATCCCAGGACTTGAAATTTCAAGCAGAACCTTGGCCTAGTATTTAAGTCTAGCTTTGGTTACAAGGTGACACCATATCTAAAATAATATAATGAGAGAAAGCACAAATAAAAAGGATCTTGACATAAAGTTTATATTATAAATTATTCGTACTGCCTTTGCACAAGAGTAGCTCCACTGAGTTTTTTTCAGTAATTTATTTGCTGCTTAGTTGATTCTTTTCTGTTCACAAAAGTTGAAGTTTTATTTCTCTATCAGTTTTGTTTCTATTGTTGTGATAAAATACCCTTACAAAATACCTCAAGAGATAGATGTTTTATTTTGTCTTGGAGTTCCAGAAGGATAGTTTCCCCTAAAGTGGTCGAGATATACAGACAGGGAAGAACATTGAGGCCGTAGCAAAAGGCTGCCTCATCATATGGCACAAGAGCTCAGAAGAGAAAGAACAAGACATGTGGGCAGACTAACAAAACCTCAAGGTCTGCTCCAGCAACACATGTTTTCCAACAAAGCTACGGTATACAAAGTTTCCATAATGGTCCCAAACTGGACCACACCATCACTCCATCATCTGGAGCCTATTTAAAATTCAAACTGATAGAAAGATAGATAGATAGATAGATAGATAGATAGATAGATAGATCAAACTCACACACACACACACACACACACACACATATATGAGAGAGAGATGATACAGAATTCTATTTTTTCATACAATATTTTCAAATTATTCCAGTTATTGCCTGAATGTGATATTGTGATATTACAAGGAATTTAATTTAATCTGCATGTTATATTATTTCCCTGTACAGTGGTAGACACCTATGAATTTTAAAATAACTATATATTCTGTTTCTTTTTTCATTGGCTATTTTATTTATTTAAATTTCAAATATTATCCCCCTTCCCATTTTCCCTTCTGCAAACCCTCTATCTCCTCCCACTCCCCCTTTGCTTCTTTGAAGGTGCTCACCACCCTCTCCTGCCTCACTGCCCTAACATTCACTTACACTGGGGCACTGAGCCTTCACAGGACCAAGGGCCTTCCCTCCCATTGATGCTACATATGTCCATTTTCTGCTACATATGCAATTGGAGCCATGGGTCCTCTGTGTGTACTCTTTGGTTGGTGGTTTAGTCTCTGGGAGCTCTGGGATGTCTGATTGGTTGATATTGTTCTTGCTCTGGGGTTTCAAACCCTTTCAGTTCTTCTCCTAACTCCTCCATTGAGGTTCTTGTGCTCAGTCCGATGCTAAGTTCTGCTTCTTAATCTTCAATATCATGAAACATTGATATTAAGCACTGGATTATAACATGGTTTTTGAATAAAATTAAAAAATAATCATCAAAGCTAATATATAGTTACCAATATACTGAATTTCCTGTCTAGCTTGTAAACCCAAGGGGTATTTTCTTTCTCAGTCAGGAGTTTCATCTGAAATGGCAGCTTCTCTGATTTTACCTTTTTTTGAATCTAGCCCATTTCTACATCTGAAGTGCATTTCTTCTTTCTCTCATTATCATCTTTCAAGTCTTAATGTAAATGTCACCTACTCAGGGAACGTTTCCTATATCAACAGAAAATAATTAGTGAGAAAATGGGAAGTTTATTTTGGTTTGTGAACTACAAATTTCACGATTACTCCTTAAATGACTTTATTTCTTGAACTGAATGTCAACGACTTTGATGTTTTTCATCCAAATAATTATAAACTATTTTCTGTAATAAATTATAATGCATGGGGGAATTTGGTGTAGCACTAAATATTGAGCGAGTTAAAACGTTACATTTGGCTTGAATAGGAGATGAAGCTTCTGTAAATCATTGTTTACACAGAAACATTCTGCTTTTAAATAATTCAGATAAAATCATTATTAATTGTTTAACCAAATGTTATTACAGCTAAATAAAGCAAAACTGTTACTGCAATAAATGCCTTGCGAATTTGAAAATTGCACAAAGGTACTTTTATTTGTTCATATTAAAACCTCTGAGCTCCATATACATTTATCCTGCATATGTAATCTTCCTTGCATATTCAGCGACATTTACGGCTCAGTTTCCAGTTTTAATTTTTTTCAAGCAATTGATTTCTGTTTATTTGATTTCTTTTAGTTTTACTTCTTTTCACTTTTGTTTAATGCAGAACCTCACATATGCTAAACAGACACTCTAATACTGAGTTATATCCTCGACTATTAATTGTTTTAAGAAACAATATGGTAAAAACATTAATGTCATTATTATTACATTTTTTCACTGATGAACCATATCTAAAGTTATCCTAGAAAGCAGGTGGGCCAGGCTTTAAAATGAAAAAAAAACATTTATTTGCAAATTGTGATAGGTATATAGTTGTTTACAATCATAGCTGTACATAAATATAATTTGAGGTCTATAAACTGATTTTCTTTTAACATGACCTAAGCATACTATATTAATGTTTGACTATTAAAAAGCTATAAAGATTACATTTAAAGATCAAATAATTTTATGTCAAATCCTTGTAAGTGATTCCTTCAAAGCTTGTACATTGTTAAAAATCATATCTTGAACCCATCCTTTCTACCTGATAATATTTCCAGTGATTTATTTATTATTCTACTAATAATTATGTTTTTAGAACAATTTCGTATTACTTGGTATCATTTACCTTTTTGTAGATTACAGGCAATCTTAATGTCTAAGTGTTGATATCATTTATTGATACAAAGCTACTGAGAGGTGAGACTTTTGATGAAATGACTATTTTTTAGGAAGAAAGCTTGTCTCTAATATGTGCTGAGGTAAGACATAAGAGGGAGAGGTAAAAGTGTACTACAGTGTGGTAGGTAGGATACTTAATGGTAGGATCCTTAACAGTGGGATGTAAAGAAAGGAAATAACATGAAAAGAAAGTTATAGAAATTTGGCATAAGCTAGACCGTCCTTAGACTCACTATTCATATTAACAGAATTCACTGAAAGCAAAGTCCTAAGTAATACAACTTGAAGGTTTAAACACAACATGGTGGGAATATAAGAAGCACTTTCTGTATATTATATTAATACACAAAGTCTGTTTTATTCCAAGCACACAATTTCACAGCATGTACTAGACATCAACCTACAGTTGTCACTATTTCCATCAATATCTTTCCATTTCTAAGTGAGAGAGGCCCCACCCTGAGCAATATGAGTAGCACCGTCTAGGATGAAGAGAGCCTGGAACACAAGCACAGAAGAAGAAGGAAGCACTCTGGGTACATGCCAAAAGGCACTCACAGCAGGAGAGGTAGAAAGATTCTGATTCACTGGAATCTTGGGTTCTTCTCACTGTCAATGCAGATATAAAATGCAAATCTGGGTAAATAATCAAGTGAGTTTCAACTCAAGTATCAAAAGCTTTGCAATGATACCTACTACAAAACATTCAGTTTGAAAACACTTGAGAATTCTTGGAAAGCTTTTATGAAAAAAAATGTCATTATACAAATATAAAATCCTTTACAACTTTCAAATCAGTTGGGTGAAGATCCAAAAATGTGAAATTATAATAACCTAGGGCAGCAGTTTCCAATCTGTGGATAATGAAAGACTATCAGGAAACACAGATATATACATTATAATTCATAAAAGTAGCAAAATTGCCCTTATGAAGAGGCAACATAAATAATTTTGTGATTGGGTAGGTCACCACAACATGAGGAACTGTGTTTTTTCTTAATAAATAAATAAACTTTTTTAATTTAAATTTTTACACTCCAGATTTTATTCCCAACCCCCCTCCACACTCTGACTGCTCCATATCCCATACCTCCTCCCTACCCTTCTGTCTCTACAAAGATGTCCTCACACCCACACCCACCCCACCTGACCCCTGTGGCCTCCTGTCTCTTGAGGGTTAGATGCATCCTCTCTGACTAAACCCAGACCCAGCAGTCCTCTGTTGTGTATATGTTGGGAACCTTATATCAGCTGCTGTATGCTGCCTGTTTGGTGGTCCAGTGTTTGAGAGATCTTGGTGGTCCAGGTTAATTGAAACTTCTAGTCCTCCTACAGGGTCGTCCTCCTCCTCAGCTTCTTCCAGCTTATCCCTAATTCAACCACAGGGTGCAAATATCTGCATCCGACTCTTTTAGCTGCTTGTAGAGTCTTTCGAAGGCAGTCTTGATTAAGTCTGTTTTTGTGAGCTTTCCATAGGCTCAGTAATAGTGCCAGGCTTTGGGGCCTCCCCTTCAACTGGATCCCACTTTGGCCTGTCACTGGACCTTCCCATGAACTGGATCCCACTTTGGGCCTGTCACTGGACCTTCTTTTCCTGGCTCCAGGGTTGCAGCATTAGAAAGGTTGAGAACCACTATGAAAAGTCAAAATGACTTACGATTTGGCAGTAACATTTTAAATATAATACCAAAGGTACATGGAGAGCAATTTTAATAACCTGAACGTCATTAAAATAAATTTTATTTTCTAAAGAAAAAGTGTTAAGGAAATTATCATTGAAGATAGCATCTTACTAAATATGCAAAAGATAAATTGTAATGCTTTCATATCTAAACTATAACAGTGTTTTCTTTCTTTTTTTTTTTTTTAGCTCAAGGAGTAAACAAATAATTAGGTTACAAAATGAACAATAAGCCCTAAATTCTGTGTCAATAAAAGATAGAAAATAAGCCTAGTATCATGGTATATTTCTATCCCAGAAACAAGTTGTGGAAGCAGAAACATCTTAAGTATGAGGAATTCCTGAGTGACAGAGCCAGTTCCTCTCTCAAAAATAGGTGCCGTGTAAATGATCACATACTGTACATCGCATGTCCTCAGAAAAATTCAAACTACAGAAAATGAGAAGAGACTATAGAACTATCAGAACACCTGAAACCCAGAATCCTGACAATAAGTGCTATAGAGAAGATGTTTAAAGGATTCAAACTGAAGTAATACTTGAGACTAGTCCCAGAATTTCTAACAAAAAAAAAAAAAAGAAAAGAATAAAAGAAAAAGAAAATGATCTTATCTAGAACATTTCAATCACCAATCACTTTCCTTACTGTTAAACCTTAGGAATGAAGTCCTTCTGTCCATATCCAAACCTGTGTGACGATGAAGCATGTTTAATTAATAATTGTCAAAATTTGAAAGCAAAGTTCAAAACTACTTTGTACCTAGAAAACCGAAAAATGGTTAATACTGAGCACAGTGAGGTACAAAATCATGAAAAGATGTGGAGGAAACTTCAGTGCATGAATCACAGCTGTTTAATTTCAGAAACTATAAAAATGAAGAGAGTAAACGTTAACGATTGTCAAGACTTAGGAGTGACAGGATTAGAGAAGCAGAGCCTAGTTTTTGACTTACAAAATGATTCTTCCGATCATGTAATGTTAAATAGAAACTGTTGTAAAATTTGTTCAAGCTCATAAAATATAAAGGGCCAAAATATAACCTTTGGTCCCTGGACAATATTGTTATATTGGTGTTAATTTGTTAATTATGAGAATGATATCACACTGAAAGATAGTGACAGCAGGAGTGGCTGTAACTGTGTGGAATATATATAAAATTACTTATCTACTCAGTTTTGCTGTGAACTTAAAACTGTTCTAAATTAGTCTGGTAAACAATGTTTTCTTTGGCATATTAAGCAGAATGAGTGAAAGTATACAACTTGACTAAGTTAACTTAAATGTTAATTTTAAATTGTCTGTCTTCATTTGAACTTGATGTTCATGTATCCTTTCTCTACAGTTCTGTGAATAATCCACTCAAGCCTTTATACATCTTTTGAATTGAGCCTTTAATAGTTGGATTTTTCCAGATCATATCCTCTTCAGTCACAATGAGGAACTGATCAGCTTGTTTCACTCCATGCTGTTAGTCATCTTCAAACTTAATTCAGACACTAGGAATGGTATCATTAAGCCTGAGTTTCTTCAAGTAAAAGTAAAATAACATCATTATAGTGTTTTACAGTCACAACACAAGACTATTACTGTAAACAATTTCCATCAACCACCTTCCTTTGGACATACTCTGCTTCGTCTTAAATCACCACCACCAAATGATCTTATATCATAGACCACTATTACCTTATTAAGTAAAGAGAAAACAATACTTTTCCCAAGCACTAAGTTGAAGTAGTACAATAAATATGAATGTGGATATTCTAAAAAAGTAAAATTAGTGAGAAGAATTGAAGCATTCATAAATATTAAAGAATTGGAACAAAATGGTAAAATAAAGAACCATGGCCAGATTCCTTGTAGGCATCCAGTCACTTGTCTTTATCTAGAATCATAAGGTTTCTATGTAGTCCTAGACATAATCTGAGCTTCTCTGACATTATGTGTGAGTTTACCATATTCTCCTTTGCTTCCTGATTTCCTATTGGATTTGCCTTCATGTTTGTCTTTAGCTTCGAGATCAGATGGCTGTCCTCTACTTGACTGAGGCCTCCTCATAAGGAGGTGTTATCTCAGCCAGGTGCTGATACTTCCTTGCCTCACTGTCCCATTTACAACATAAAAAAATCTTTCATTTTCAAGTATCCAAAGAACTGAATTCAATCTCTTTAGTTGAGGGTGATTGTCTACCTGAAAAATAGGTATTTGCAATTCCACAAAATATAAACATATTGTTGTCTTGTTTTATTCTGTCTTTCAGTGACATTAAATAAAGAGAAAGGCTAAAACACTTTTAAAATATTATAATTAGTGTAATAACTCTAGCAAAATATTGCATATGCAATTGGATAATATAGCACCAGACATACATATCAAATTAAGCATATGTTCTAACTCTTATATACTAATGTTTTAACATTTTCTAATTATGATTATCTGGAAATTGCATTTCTATATAATAATTGGAATTTATCTGTGTGTTTATGGACACATATGAAGTATGTAGCCACATTCATTTTCTTATACATCCTGGCTCCTTGTATTGTCAACTTATAAGATAAAGTTTGATTTCTGTGAACCCAGGGCTTCCTCCATACTAGGCAACTGTTCTAGCATTTCTGCTACATTCCCAACCTATCTCTCCTTCTTGACTCTTTAAATACAATCGCCTATGTTAATAGTATTTGTTTTTTAATAATTTTCCTTCTTCAACTCTCAAAAAGCCCTCACCTACTCACAACAGATAATAAAGTGGATCAAGAACTATAAATAAAATCAAAACAAACTAACAGTTAGATAATTGTTTAGATCCTAATGAATATTTCCTTTAAAGACAGGAAACATGAAGTTAAAAATATGAGATTAACCTTTATATAAAGAATGGTATTCAGAGTGCTATTAAGTAATTAACTCTGGTAAATAGGCATTTAACCTTTGTCAAAATGCAGCAGTGTTTAACCTTTGTGTTTAAAATAGTGTTTCTATTATCTGTGCTTCAATTGCTACAGATCAAATAGGAAGCATGCTGCCTGTTGACCTGAAATTCAAACCTTTATTCTGCCTTTGTAAAAAGTTAAACTAATGTTTTTTGAACTTTATTTAGCAAGGGTTTTTGGTTCTGCTTGTTATTGGTGGGCTAGTTGATTGGATGGCTTGTTGGTCTTTAACTTTACAAATTTTTGCTTATGTCTAAATTCTTGTTGGGTGAGTACAAAATCCAAATACTGCAGTGCAAAGCCTTTAGTGGTGCATCTGCAGTATTTGTGGAGGCTGAAGGAAAATCCTCTAGAGCGTGTAGGTTTTAGTAGTACTTTTAGTCAGATTTTACAAACTCAGGAGAAAGTGGACTCAGGTGAACATCTATGCTTTTGCCTGAGGGGAAATACAATTCTAATGTGTGGCCATTGACTCCTGGCTAATTTACAGTCATGGAGGAGAGAAGGTACAAATTCGCCTTCCTTATTATGGACATACTGATTTGGTAGAGAACATTTAAGTCAGAAAGAGTGAATTTCCTCTAAGTATTTGTGTCAGTCACTCTTAGTGATCTATTAACCCATTCCAAGTAATTTTGCTCTCTAATTAGAGCACACAGTTTGTCTTTTATTTGCTCTAAAACAGATGTGATGTTTGTAAGACTTTCGAGGGGAGAAATGTTTCTCTGAAAGATACATACCTAAGAAAGTAAAGTGTTTCAGAAATCTACTGAAAAATACCGGATAAAAACAAAACAAAACGAAAGAAAAATAAATAAATAAAAGCTCCCAGTAGTCAGAAACTCCTGGATGGTCTCTGGCTTAAGTTTCTGTATACTTCCTCTCCTGAATAGATCTTCAAAGAGACATTCATAGTCATAAGTGGAATTTCCTTGTAAAGGTTGAAAGGAAATATCTACGTGAGACTATGTTTGCCTTTTAAATATAGTTGTGCTTCTTTTCAGAATATGCCTATAATCTTGACTTTGGCATCAAAGTGGACTCCATCCTTCTCTGCTTCTCCTTCCTTCCTTCCTTCCTTCCTTCCTTTCTTCTTTCTTTCTTTCTTTCTTTCTTTCTTTCTTTCTTTCTTTCTTTC
>JADRCH010009239.1:0-11196 GCA_019843965.1 Rhynchomys soricoides
GATTTTTTTGTTTGTTTGTTTGTTTTGTTTTTTTAAGTTTTTTTTTTTCATTTTTTTCATAATTTCTTTACATTTCAAATGTTTCTCCCTTTCCAGATCTCCCCTTTGGATCCTCCCCACTCCCTCCCCTTTCTCCCTGCCACTATGGGGGTATTCCCCCACCCATCCAGCTACCCACTCTCATCATCAATCCTTGGCATTCTCCTATACTAGAGAATCTAATACCCTCAGGGCTAAGGACCTCTCTTCCCCCTGATGTCTAACAAGACCCTCCTCTGCCACATATGTGGCCAGCACCATGAGTCCCTCCATGTGTTTTCTTTGGTTGGTGATCCAGTCTCCGGGAGTATCGAGGGGTCAGGCCAGTTGCCACTATTTCTTCCTCCCTGGGACTGCAAACTCCCTCAGCTTCTTCAGTCCCTTCTCCAAGTCCTCCATCTGGTACCTCACACTCAGCCCTGTGGTTGCTGTGATGTGACTCTTGGGTATTTTGAACTTTTGGGCTACTAACCACTTATCAGTGAGTACATAACATGTTCATTCTTTTGTGACTGCGTTAACTCGCTCATGATGATATTTTCAAGCCCCATCCATTTGCCTGCAAATTTCATGAAATCATTGTTTTTAATAGCTAAGTAGTATTCCATTGTGTAAATGTACCACATTTTCTGTATCCATTCCACTGATGAGGAACATCTGGGTTGTTTCCAGTTTCTGGCTCTTATAAATATGGCTGCTATGAACATAGTGGAACATCTGTCTTTATTACATGTTGGAGCATCTTATAGTGTGATTTTAAAAATATCCTTTCCCTACACTTTTTCTAAGAGGAAACATTCAAAATCCTTACCAGTTTATAATTGATAGGGGATGAGTGTATGAAATATGTAAGGAACGAAGGAAAAAGAAGAAAGTAATTCCATTAAAAGACGGGTATAGAACTAAACAGGGAGTTCTAAAATAATAACACACAATGATGCCCAAAAGCTGTGGAGATGCTTAAAGAATGTTCAGCATCCCCAGTCATCAAGGAAATGAAAATCAAAATTACTCTGAATGTTTAGTTTACACCTGTAGGTATGACCAAGATTAATAAATGAATACAGCAAATGACTTCTCATGCTGGCAAGGATGTGGGAGTGAAAATGTGCACAGCCACTACGTTGCTTGCTGATACATAGTTTACAGATAATTTGTATGCATTTAAATTGAAAATATCAACAGTGACACACATTGTCTTTCTGTCTGTCCTTATGATTTATTCATTTTTGTAATCCTAAAACACATAGTCACTCCACTCCACTTAAAATGGTCTTTGGCTCATTTTGCTTCTATTATTGAGTTTTGGTTCAATTTAAAAGGATGTTTAAAATGTACTCGTCTCCCGTAGAGTAAAAGGCTCTCATTAAATAGGCACATTTTATATTCCATTTTTCCCAAAACACAGTGGAAATAAAATTAAAAGTTTAATTATATATTATGCCACTTTTGAGGAATTTATGATTTTGTTTGTTTGCTTATACTTCTATTGTGGAACAAATTAGAACTTGTGCTTCAGTATAGGATGGTTTCTATTTCCTCCATAGAAGGATTTATCCACCTCAAGGATGTCTCATTCATTTGTTCACCAAATACTTATAACATATGAGGATATAGATTTATTTCATATTTGCAACTAATCTGATAAATATGAAATAGCATTTCTTTGCTTCATATTTTCATGAAAGATTTATGAACATAAAACTAGCATGATTAGTATAATTCCGTGCATTATGAATCAAGGTTAACCAGTGTAGGAAGAGTACCTCCATATAAACATTTATAAAGTTTGAGAAACCTAGAATCTGGAAGTAGAAATGAGGTTAGGAAGTCTTTGTACAACTTCCCTACTGGGAGAAAATGCTTACATCACACCAAATGCCTTCACATTCTTCACATGTCAACGTCAGGCACACTGAAATTAAACAGCATACTTAATGGTCCATAGAATCAATTAATCAGAGAAAGGTAATTTGAATTGTCTTCCAAAAATTAAAGTCACCACTAGTTTCTACTGATCTTTATGAGAGCCTAGATAAGATTTATTTTAATATGGTTTTAATTTCAATGCTTTGATGCTTAGGCAAATATATGATGGCAAATTTCCAGATCACTTTGTCCAGCCTTAAGAGATGAAGCTATTCACTAACCAATATATGAATAATAAATTCCAGTCATACCTCTGATCTACTCTTCTGCAGTACCATGACAGATTTAATAAATCAAAGTTAAAGAATGTATTGATATGTGCTCATACATATACATGTCCCAATAATCGATATGCATATTCACTCTTGGAATAAGCAGAAATGAATTCCACTATGTTTGAACCTGCCAAAATTAGACTCAATAGTTGCAGAAAATAAGAAAATATATTTATATCAGTTTTCTTCCTCCTATGACCAAAAAGAAACTGAAAAGGCAACTGAGTTTAAAAAGTCTGAGGAAGGACGCTCTCATACGGAAAAGGTATGGCGGTAAGAACAACTAGGACCTGGCATTTAAACCATCTACATTCACACAGAAAACGTAAGTAAATAATACGGTCAACTACAATGTGAGAATAAGGCTTGATAATCAGACAATGTATTTAGTAGAATAGTGGTTATTATTACACTAATTTCCACTTATATGCTATATGTAAAATGATCTTAGAATAATAGTTTAGCCAGCTATGCTCAGGTGTTGGTTCCTATAATCCCAGGACTTGAAATTTCAAGCAGAACCTTGGCCTAGTATTTAAGTCTAGCTTTGGTTACAAGGTGACACCATATCTAAAATAATATAATGAGAGAAAGCAGCAAATAAATTACTGAAAAAAACTCAGTGGAGCTACTCTTGTGCAAAGGCAGTACGAATAATTTATAATATAAACTTTATGTCAAGATCCTTTTTATTTGTGCTTAGTTGATTCTTTTCTGTTCACAAAAGTTGAAGTTTTATTTCTCTATCAGTTTTGTTTCTATTGTTGTGATAAAATACCCTTACAAAATACCTCAAGAGATAGATGTTTTATTTTGTCTTGGAGTTCCAGAAGGATAGTTTCCCCTAAAGTGGTCGAGATATACAGACAGGGAAGAACATTGAGGCCGTAGCAAAAGGCTGCCTCATCATATGGCACAAGAGCTCAGAAGAGAAAGAACAAGACATGTGGGCAGACTAACAAAACCTCAAGGTCTGCTCCAGCAACACATGTTTTCCAACAAAGCTACGGTATACAAAGTTTCCATAATGGTCCCAAACTGGACCACACCATCACTCCATCATCTGGAGCCTATTTAAAATTCAAACTGATAGAAAGATAGATAGATAGATAGATAGATAGATAGATAGATAGATCAAACTCACACACACACACACACACACACACACATATATGAGAGAGAGATGATACAGAATTCTATTTTTTCATACAATATTTTCAAATTATTCCAGTTATTGCCTGAATGTGATATTGTGATATTACAAGGAATTTAATTTAATCTGCATGTTATATTATTTCCCTGTACAGTGGTAGACACCTATGAATTTTAAAATAACTATATATTCTGTTTCTTTTTTCATTGGCTATTTTATTTATTTAAATTTCAAATATTATCCCCCTTCCCATTTTCCCTTCTGCAAACCCTCTATCTCCTCCCACTCCCCCTTTGCTTCTTTGAAGGTGCTCACCACCCTCTCCTGCCTCACTGCCCTAACATTCACTTACACTGGGGCACTGAGCCTTCACAGGACCAAGGGCCTTCCCTCCCATTGATGCTACATATGTCCATTTTCTGCTACATATGCAATTGGAGCCATGGGTCCTCTGTGTGTACTCTTTGGTTGGTGGTTTAGTCTCTGGGAGCTCTGGGATGTCTGATTGGTTGATATTGTTCTTGCTCTGGGGTTTCAAACCCTTTCAGTTCTTCTCCTAACTCCTCCATTGAGGTTCTTGTGCTCAGTCCGATGCTAAGTTCTGCTTCTTAATCTTCAATATCATGAAACATTGATATTAAGCACTGGATTATAACATGGTTTTTGAATAAAATTAAAAAATAATCATCAAAGCTAATATATAGTTACCAATATACTGAATTTCCTGTCTAGCTTGTAAACCCAAGGGGTATTTTCTTTCTCAGTCAGGAGTTTCATCTGAAATGGCAGCTTCTCTGATTTTACCTTTTTTTGAATCTAGCCCATTTCTACATCTGAAGTGCATTTCTTCTTTCTCTCATTATCATCTTTCAAGTCTTAATGTAAATGTCACCTACTCAGGGAACGTTTCCTATATCAACAGAAAATAATTAGTGAGAAAATGGGAAGTTTATTTTGGTTTGTGAACTACAAATTTCACGATTACTCCTTAAATGACTTTATTTCTTGAACTGAATGTCAACGACTTTGATGTTTTTCATCCAAATAATTATAAACTATTTTCTGTAATAAATTATAATGCATGGGGGAATTTGGTGTAGCACTAAATATTGAGCGAGTTAAAACGTTACATTTGGCTTGAATAGGAGATGAAGCTTCTGTAAATCATTGTTTACACAGAAACATTCTGCTTTTAAATAATTCAGATAAAATCATTATTAATTGTTTAACCAAATGTTATTACAGCTAAATAAAGCAAAACTGTTACTGCAATAAATGCCTTGCGAATTTGAAAATTGCACAAAGGTACTTTTATTTGTTCATATTAAAACCTCTGAGCTCCATATACATTTATCCTGCATATGTAATCTTCCTTGCATATTCAGCGACATTTACGGCTCAGTTTCCAGTTTTAATTTTTTTCAAGCAATTGATTTCTGTTTATTTGATTTCTTTTAGTTTTACTTCTTTTCACTTTTGTTTAATGCAGAACCTCACATATGCTAAACAGACACTCTAATACTGAGTTATATCCTCGACTATTAATTGTTTTAAGAAACAATATGGTAAAAACATTAATGTCATTATTATTACATTTTTTCACTGATGAACCATATCTAAAGTTATCCTAGAAAGCAGGTGGGCCAGGCTTTAAAATGAAAAAAAAACATTTATTTGCAAATTGTGATAGGTATATAGTTGTTTACAATCATAGCTGTACATAAATATAATTTGAGGTCTATAAACTGATTTTCTTTTAACATGACCTAAGCATACTATATTAATGTTTGACTATTAAAAAGCTATAAAGATTACATTTAAAGATCAAATAATTTTATGTCAAATCCTTGTAAGTGATTCCTTCAAAGCTTGTACATTGTTAAAAATCATATCTTGAACCCATCCTTTCTACCTGATAATATTTCCAGTGATTTATTTATTATTCTACTAATAATTATGTTTTTAGAACAATTTCGTATTACTTGGTATCATTTACCTTTTTGTAGATTACAGGCAATCTTAATGTCTAAGTGTTGATATCATTTATTGATACAAAGCTACTGAGAGGTGAGACTTTTGATGAAATGACTATTTTTTAGGAAGAAAGCTTGTCTCTAATATGTGCTGAGGTAAGACATAAGAGGGAGAGGTAAAAGTGTACTACAGTGTGGTAGGTAGGATACTTAATGGTAGGATCCTTAACAGTGGGATGTAAAGAAAGGAAATAACATGAAAAGAAAGTTATAGAAATTTGGCATAAGCTAGACCGTCCTTAGACTCACTATTCATATTAACAGAATTCACTGAAAGCAAAGTCCTAAGTAATACAACTTGAAGGTTTAAACACAACATGGTGGGAATATAAGAAGCACTTTCTGTATATTATATTAATACACAAAGTCTGTTTTATTCCAAGCACACAATTTCACAGCATGTACTAGACATCAACCTACAGTTGTCACTATTTCCATCAATATCTTTCCATTTCTAAGTGAGAGAGGCCCCACCCTGAGCAATATGAGTAGCACCGTCTAGGATGAAGAGAGCCTGGAACACAAGCACAGAAGAAGAAGGAAGCACTCTGGGTACATGCCAAAAGGCACTCACAGCAGGAGAGGTAGAAAGATTCTGATTCACTGGAATCTTGGGTTCTTCTCACTGTCAATGCAGATATAAAATGCAAATCTGGGTAAATAATCAAGTGAGTTTCAACTCAAGTATCAAAAGCTTTGCAATGATACCTACTACAAAACATTCAGTTTGAAAACACTTGAGAATTCTTGGAAAGCTTTTATGAAAAAAAATGTCATTATACAAATATAAAATCCTTTACAACTTTCAAATCAGTTGGGTGAAGATCCAAAAATGTGAAATTATAATAACCTAGGGCAGCAGTTTCCAATCTGTGGATAATGAAAGACTATCAGGAAACACAGATATATACATTATAATTCATAAAAGTAGCAAAATTGCCCTTATGAAGAGGCAACATAAATAATTTTGTGATTGGGTAGGTCACCACAACATGAGGAACTGTGTTTTTTCTTAATAAATAAATAAACTTTTTTAATTTAAATTTTTACACTCCAGATTTTATTCCCAACCCCCCTCCACACTCTGACTGCTCCATATCCCATACCTCCTCCCTACCCTTCTGTCTCTACAAAGATGTCCTCACACCCACACCCACCCCACCTGACCCCTGTGGCCTCCTGTCTCTTGAGGGTTAGATGCATCCTCTCTGACTAAACCCAGACCCAGCAGTCCTCTGTTGTGTATATGTTGGGAACCTTATATCAGCTGCTGTATGCTGCCTGTTTGGTGGTCCAGTGTTTGAGAGATCTTGGTGGTCCAGGTTAATTGAAACTTCTAGTCCTCCTACAGGGTCGTCCTCCTCCTCAGCTTCTTCCAGCTTATCCCTAATTCAACCACAGGGTGCAAATATCTGCATCCGACTCTTTTAGCTGCTTGTAGAGTCTTTCGAAGGCAGTCTTGATTAAGTCTGTTTTTGTGAGCTTTCCATAGGCTCAGTAATAGTGCCAGGCTTTGGGGCCTCCCCTTCAACTGGATCCCACTTTGGCCTGTCACTGGACCTTCCCATGAACTGGATCCCACTTTGGGCCTGTCACTGGACCTTCTTTTCCTGGCTCCAGGGTTGCAGCATTAGAAAGGTTGAGAACCACTATGAAAAGTCAAAATGACTTACGATTTGGCAGTAACATTTTAAATATAATACCAAAGGTACATGGAGAGCAATTTTAATAACCTGAACGTCATTAAAATAAATTTTATTTTCTAAAGAAAAAGTGTTAAGGAAATTATCATTGAAGATAGCATCTTACTAAATATGCAAAAGATAAATTGTAATGCTTTCATATCTAAACTATAACAGTGTTTTCTTTCTTTTTTTTTTTTTAGCTCAAGGAGTAAACAAATAATTAGGTTACAAAATGAACAATAAGCCCTAAATTCTGTGTCAATAAAAGATAGAAAATAAGCCTAGTATCATGGTATATTTCTATCCCAGAAACAAGTTGTGGAAGCAGAAACATCTTAAGTATGAGGAATTCCTGAGTGACAGAGCCAGTTCCTCTCTCAAAAATAGGTGCCGTGTAAATGATCACATACTGTACATCGCATGTCCTCAGAAAAATTCAAACTACAGAAAATGAGAAGAGACTATAGAACTATCAGAACACCTGAAACCCAGAATCCTGACAATAAGTGCTATAGAGAAGATGTTTAAAGGATTCAAACTGAAGTAATACTTGAGACTAGTCCCAGAATTTCTAACAAAAAAAAAAAAAGAAAAGAATAAAAGAAA
The DNA here is from genome assembly GCA_019843965.1 of Rhynchomys soricoides. Taxonomy (NCBI): domain Eukaryota; kingdom Metazoa; phylum Chordata; class Mammalia; order Rodentia; family Muridae; genus Rhynchomys; species Rhynchomys soricoides. The sequence goes on from JADRCH010009239.1 coordinate 7,721, forward strand.
AAGAAAATGATCTTATCTAGAACATTTCAATCACCAATCACTTTCCTTACTGTTAAACCTTAGGAATGAAGTCCTTCTGTCCATATCCAAACCTGTGTGACGATGAAGCATGTTTAATTAATAATTGTCAAAATTTGAAAGCAAAGTTCAAAACTACTTTGTACCTAGAAAACCGAAAAATGGTTAATACTGAGCACAGTGAGGTACAAAATCATGAAAAGATGTGGAGGAAACTTCAGTGCATGAATCACAGCTGTTTAATTTCAGAAACTATAAAAATGAAGAGAGTAAACGTTAACGATTGTCAAGACTTAGGAGTGACAGGATTAGAGAAGCAGAGCCTAGTTTTTGACTTACAAAATGATTCTTCCGATCATGTAATGTTAAATAGAAACTGTTGTAAAATTTGTTCAAGCTCATAAAATATAAAGGGCCAAAATATAACCTTTGGTCCCTGGACAATATTGTTATATTGGTGTTAATTTGTTAATTATGAGAATGATATCACACTGAAAGATAGTGACAGCAGGAGTGGCTGTAACTGTGTGGAATATATATAAAATTACTTATCTACTCAGTTTTGCTGTGAACTTAAAACTGTTCTAAATTAGTCTGGTAAACAATGTTTTCTTTGGCATATTAAGCAGAATGAGTGAAAGTATACAACTTGACTAAGTTAACTTAAATGTTAATTTTAAATTGTCTGTCTTCATTTGAACTTGATGTTCATGTATCCTTTCTCTACAGTTCTGTGAATAATCCACTCAAGCCTTTATACATCTTTTGAATTGAGCCTTTAATAGTTGGATTTTTCCAGATCATATCCTCTTCAGTCACAATGAGGAACTGATCAGCTTGTTTCACTCCATGCTGTTAGTCATCTTCAAACTTAATTCAGACACTAGGAATGGTATCATTAAGCCTGAGTTTCTTCAAGTAAAAGTAAAATAACATCATTATAGTGTTTTACAGTCACAACACAAGACTATTACTGTAAACAATTTCCATCAACCACCTTCCTTTGGACATACTCTGCTTCGTCTTAAATCACCACCACCAAATGATCTTATATCATAGACCACTATTACCTTATTAAGTAAAGAGAAAACAATACTTTTCCCAAGCACTAAGTTGAAGTAGTACAATAAATATGAATGTGGATATTCTAAAAAAGTAAAATTAGTGAGAAGAATTGAAGCATTCATAAATATTAAAGAATTGGAACAAAATGGTAAAATAAAGAACCATGGCCAGATTCCTTGTAGGCATCCAGTCACTTGTCTTTATCTAGAATCATAAGGTTTCTATGTAGTCCTAGACATAATCTGAGCTTCTCTGACATTATGTGTGAGTTTACCATATTCTCCTTTGCTTCCTGATTTCCTATTGGATTTGCCTTCATGTTTGTCTTTAGCTTCGAGATCAGATGGCTGTCCTCTACTTGACTGAGGCCTCCTCATAAGGAGGTGTTATCTCAGCCAGGTGCTGATACTTCCTTGCCTCACTGTCCCATTTACAACATAAAAAAATCTTTCATTTTCAAGTATCCAAAGAACTGAATTCAATCTCTTTAGTTGAGGGTGATTGTCTACCTGAAAAATAGGTATTTGCAATTCCACAAAATATAAACATATTGTTGTCTTGTTTTATTCTGTCTTTCAGTGACATTAAATAAAGAGAAAGGCTAAAACACTTTTAAAATATTATAATTAGTGTAATAACTCTAGCAAAATATTGCATATGCAATTGGATAATATAGCACCAGACATACATATCAAATTAAGCATATGTTCTAACTCTTATATACTAATGTTTTAACATTTTCTAATTATGATTATCTGGAAATTGCATTTCTATATAATAATTGGAATTTATCTGTGTGTTTATGGACACATATGAAGTATGTAGCCACATTCATTTTCTTATACATCCTGGCTCCTTGTATTGTCAACTTATAAGATAAAGTTTGATTTCTGTGAACCCAGGGCTTCCTCCATACTAGGCAACTGTTCTAGCATTTCTGCTACATTCCCAACCTATCTCTCCTTCTTGACTCTTTAAATACAATCGCCTATGTTAATAGTATTTGTTTTTTAATAATTTTCCTTCTTCAACTCTCAAAAAGCCCTCACCTACTCACAACAGATAATAAAGTGGATCAAGAACTATAAATAAAATCAAAACAAACTAACAGTTAGATAATTGTTTAGATCCTAATGAATATTTCCTTTAAAGACAGGAAACATGAAGTTAAAAATATGAGATTAACCTTTATATAAAGAATGGTATTCAGAGTGCTATTAAGTAATTAACTCTGGTAAATAGGCATTTAACCTTTGTCAAAATGCAGCAGTGTTTAACCTTTGTGTTTAAAATAGTGTTTCTATTATCTGTGCTTCAATTGCTACAGATCAAATAGGAAGCATGCTGCCTGTTGACCTGAAATTCAAACCTTTATTCTGCCTTTGTAAAAAGTTAAACTAATGTTTTTTGAACTTTATTTAGCAAGGGTTTTTGGTTCTGCTTGTTATTGGTGGGCTAGTTGATTGGATGGCTTGTTGGTCTTTAACTTTACAAATTTTTGCTTATGTCTAAATTCTTGTTGGGTGAGTACAAAATCCAAATACTGCAGTGCAAAGCCTTTAGTGGTGCATCTGCAGTATTTGTGGAGGCTGAAGGAAAATCCTCTAGAGCGTGTAGGTTTTAGTAGTACTTTTAGTCAGATTTTACAAACTCAGGAGAAAGTGGACTCAGGTGAACATCTATGCTTTTGCCTGAGGGGAAATACAATTCTAATGTGTGGCCATTGACTCCTGGCTAATTTACAGTCATGGAGGAGAGAAGGTACAAATTCGCCTTCCTTATTATGGACATACTGATTTGGTAGAGAACATTTAAGTCAGAAAGAGTGAATTTCCTCTAAGTATTTGTGTCAGTCACTCTTAGTGATCTATTAACCCATTCCAAGTAATTTTGCTCTCTAATTAGAGCACACAGTTTGTCTTTTATTTGCTCTAAAACAGATGTGATGTTTGTAAGACTTTCGAGGGGAGAAATGTTTCTCTGAAAGATACATACCTAAGAAAGTAAAGTGTTTCAGAAATCTACTGAAAAATACCGGATAAAAACAAAACAAAACGAAAGAAAAATAAATAAATAAAAGCTCCCAGTAGTCAGAAACTCCTGGATGGTCTCTGGCTTAAGTTTCTGTATACTTCCTCTCCTGAATAGATCTTCAAAGAGACATTCATAGTCATAAGTGGAATTTCCTTGTAAAGGTTGAAAGGAAATATCTACGTGAGACTATGTTTGCCTTTTAAATATAGTTGTGCTTCTTTTCAGAATATGCCTATAATCTTGACTTTGGCATCAAAGTGGACTCCATCCTTCTCTGCTTCTCCTTCCTTCCTTCCTTCCTTCCTTCCTTTCTTCTTTCTTTCTTTCTTTCTTTCTTTCTTTCTTTCTTTCTTTCTTTC
>JADRCH010009257.1:0-19928 GCA_019843965.1 Rhynchomys soricoides
AAAGGACAGAATGGCCATGACGGGATGGTGAAGAGAGCAGACTTAACGGTCCACTAACATGTAAGAATCCAGGAAAGTGGCCAGAGGGCCTAGGGCCTAGAGTAGCAGAGACGAAATATAGACTTTAAAAGATGCTAACTCAGGAATACTGAAGGGGAGTGTGTGCTAGCAATGGGGAGGTTTAGAAGTATCCAACCATTGACCAAATAAGACTTTTCAAAATTAGCTGGTGTGTGTGTGTGTGTGTGTGTGTGTGTGTGTGTGTGTGTGTTTCATCCAGAGAGCTCTGGCTGATAGTTAGAAGCTCGATCACCTGCTGGGAGGAAGCTCAAACTGGATTCACTATTCACTGCTACAATCCTGCATATCAGATACTTATATTATGATTCATAACAGTAGCACAATTACAGTTATGAAGCATTAATGAAATAATTGTGTGGTTTCAGGTCACCACAAGAGGAAGAACTATATGAAGGGGCCGCAGCATTTGGAAGGTTGAGAACCACTGCTCTAAAGAGATAGCACATACCAGTGAAGTGGCAGACAGGGATTACTGTCATGGTCTTTACGTGGCATCCCTCATTGTAAGATAAACTTAGCCTAGGGGCCTCTTTATGGGCTTAGGGATGGGAGTTCGGCAGAGGCCAAACCCATTGGTGGGCAAGCCAGGGGCCAGCATACTGAGAGGAATGTTCATGAACAAAGATAACAGACCTCTGCTCCCCTGACCCCAATCTCTCAGGATCTGGGAGGGAAACTCCCTGGTAACCGGTGTCTCAGAGTACACCTTTTTTTTGCCTCGTCCCCACCTTCAAATTTCCACTTTCTCTGCCTCTGAACTCTTTCTCTAAAGTTTAGGAGAGAACCCCCAAAATCTTTCTAACTTAGGCAGAGAACTTTGAAATTCTGAGAGTCTGGGGCTTTGTCCAACAAATAGCTACTTAGGGTCATGTAGGCAAAGGAAGCAGATCCCCAACTGTCTCTTCAGTTTGTTCTGCTTCCCCACACCCTCCTGACATTGGGGGGCCTCTTTGTTTCCAGACCCTTCCTAAAACTGAATTATCTCAGTAACTTTGGTGCTCATTTCTAGCTGCCTTTAATCCTCATAGTTTTTTCCTGCCTGTCCCCTCAGGGCTGGACCACCTAAAAACAAACAAACAAACAAACAAACAAACAAACCACAGCTGCCTGAGCTGCAGAAAGATGCTGTCTTGTATGCATCTTCACAAGGAGAGTGCTGCTGTAAACACTATCATGCTTTTCAATTCCCTGGGTTCATCCTTGCAGGCGCTCTGACCTGAATGTAACCAAACTACTGGTGCTTCCTGGCTGCTGCTGGAAGGAACCAGCCCCAAGCTGGCACTGGTTTCTGGCTGGGAGAAAGGACTCATGTTTCACTGTAGAGGGACACAGAGCTCTGGACAGCCAGCTCTCAACCAAGGACAGAGCCCTAAAGGGACTTTCTCTAGGTTAGAAGTTTTGGTGGACAAGGCTATCTTCTCCACTTGAACTCAGTGCGGGGTCTACTCCAGAGTCATTACCACCATGGGTGGGCTGGCGCTCCAGCAAGCTAATAGGAGTAGGCATCTAACTGTTTATGACGAAAACAGAATAAAATGCTATTTAAAGGCAATCAGTTGGAATTGCTTTCAATACATAAATATTTTGGGAAAATGATTAGTTCATTTTAATTACTCGTTCACATGGATAACAATATTTTTTCTGCAGGCAGTGGCTTCTTGGAGGAGGTTGCTAGGTATCATTGATTATTCTTGCTGCTCAGGCCGTCCATTGGAAAACCAGTCAGTATATATACAGCCGGCACAGGGTGGAGTGAGAGCTTGGAAGGGGGCAAAGGGCTGACTGGACCTCATTGAACCTTCTGTAGAAAGTTAGTCTCATCTGCACCCAAGTTCAGCCCGAAGTCTAATTAGATCTTAAATGTTTAATGTTGTTTTTGCCTTAGACCTCTGTGGCTGGGAGGGACCGAAGCTCCACAAAGGTCTGCAACCATTGATGTCCTGGGAATGCATCTCCTGTCATAGGTTTTCTCCCTTACACATCAGCAGGAGGCAGACAGTTTCCCATTTTTATAATTAGTGATGATCACACACACACATACACACACACACACATACACACACACACACCCCTCACAAAAAGAGAGTTGCTTTTTCTGAGAACTGCATTAGAGTGCATATTCTTTTGTCAAAACCACTTTGTAGATTTTATTAACTCAATAAGTTGAGCACAAATACTGTGCTTATTATAGAGAGCAGATCACACATAAGTGCCGTCAATAAGCCACACCACTCGGCAAACAAATTCATTACTATCAATTACTTGGAGAATTACACTCTTTTCCTTCTACTAAGTACCTAAATGTCTAATATGATAGAGTAGAGGGGAGGGGGAGGCCTGCATTAATATTCCAGACTGTTACTTTGGAAATCAAAGTGACAGATCAAAGAGGTGAATATGAGGGTTACAGACGTATGCCTCAGATTGAAACTACACAGACAACTGACAGAAAGCTGCCCTTCCTCATGCTCCCTCCCTCCCTCTCTCCCTCCCTCCCTCTCTCCCTCCCTCCCTCCCTCCCTCCCTCCCTCTCTTGCCTCTTTTCCCACCTCTTTCCCTCCCTCCCATTCTTTCTTGTCTTCTTTCCTTCCCTCTCTCCTCTTCTTTGCTCACTATATTTCCACGAAACTGACATTTTCCAAAAGGCAGTAAATGCTGCCCTCTCAGGCCTGGACCTCAGGGAGAAGGTTCACCATTGCCCCAGAACTTACAGGCCAATGGGCTCAGAAAGAAACAATGCTGTCTTTGTTCCTCAGCTTTGCATTCTTTGACTGCACAAGGTAGGAAAGGGGGAAGGAGCATTGTTATTCTGAGTCTTGGGCTAAGCAGAAGCCTCAAATGGAATTGTAGTGAGACTGAAGGACCCTTCCAGGGCTGGAGCCTCAGGTTCTCCCCCAAGGAAGAGGAGCAGAGGACATAGAGGGTCATGCCTAGGTAGCCCAGGCTGGAGAGTAGACGGGGCAGGCTGCATTTTCATATCTAGCCAGATAAGAAATTTCACATAAGTAAGGCAAATGCTGCTTAAACTTGTGCTTCCTCTGTTGTATGAAACTGTCCTCAGGGCTCTGTTCCAAGCACATAATTGGGAAGGGAGAATAAGAAAGTGACAGCCATGTGCTCTGCTATGCCCAAAACTGCTCTGTGTGCTGCAAACCAGGCACCGTATGTGAAGGTATCCCCACCTGTTACTGAGACTTGAGGCAGCCTGGGAAATCACTTCCCCTGGAGCAGGGGCTATATTCGCTTGGGGACCATTAATTGGTTTCTCTAACGCACATATACCGACACACACACACACACACACACACACACACACACACACACACAGAGGGATACAGACATACATACACATACACACTCAGACACAGACATACAAACACAGAGAGAGAGATACATATACAAACAAACACACAAACATACACATACAGACATACAAACGTACACACAGACACAGGAATACTATACACAGAGAGACATATACAGACATAAAGACACAGAGAGAAACACATGAGAAGCACATGTGTGCACATGTTCTCTCTCTCTCTCTCTCTCTCTCTCTCTCTCTCTCTCTCTCTCCACAGACATGCACACACAGCCCACTACTATCACCATCATCCGGCTGTCCTTCCTCCCCCTCTCTACCATTCCCTCGGCCATGCCTGAAGAAATATAGTCACCAGAATTCAGAAAATCTATTCACTAATTTCCCTCCCTCCCTTTGAATATTTTGGTGGGTCACTTGCTGTTTTATACTTTGCTGTTTGAACTTAGCCGTGTTCTCACTGGCCCCGAGGAAGCAGTCACTGCAAAGAACAGAGTGCATGCCGTGCTTTGGCAAACCTCGGAGAAGTAAAAACACTGTACCCACAGGCAAATTATTAAGAGAACGTTCAAAAGAATGCTATCAGTGGTGCACATGGCCAGGGGAGCACCTAGGGGAAAAAGATTCATACGTGAAAGTGGAGAGGAACGCTGACTTCTCCCCAGGGAAAGGGAAGGGCAGTGCTGCTCTGGCATGGAGTGATGGGCAGTTTTAAAGAACAGAGATTTTCGAGATTGGGGATGGCTAGGATAGAGAGAAGGCTCGTATAGATAGAGGGGTGGAGGGAGCTGGCGGCCAATGAGGATGAAGGGTCTTAAAACTCAGGACCTGAGAACACTAAAGTGCACTAGTGTTTGAGTTGTATGGGGAACACTGACTATGATTAAGCAGAGTAGAAGCTGGCCTCATTGTTGTTGCTTTGTTTTAAAGTTGTAGTCTCAAAGTAAAGACCATAAACAGATATAGAGAAAAGACAGATCTGTTTGCCACAGAGTTGAAGGACATGTCTTTGTACTGCAGACAAAGTAATTACAAAAACGCAGGTTGATAGGAGGGATCATGGTCTCAGAGAAAAGAGGCCCAGAGGTGAAGACCAACTGAAACACCTTCTCTTGACCTTCCTGGATTAGTTTGTATGTTTTGGCTACATTTGTAGCTTGCTTCAAAACCTGAACTGCAGAAGAGCCTATTTCTGAGATCCTTGCATGGCTCAGTGAGCAGCTGGGAGCCAGAGTCCCCCTAACTAACCTCCCTGTTAGTATCAGAGATGCTGCCCCATCCTTCCTACCCTTTCTCAGTCTCACTTCCTCTCCTAAAGAGGGGTGCCCCTTCACTGTCTCTGTCTTCCCTGCCCCGCTGTATTAATTGCCAAGGTCCCAAGCCCTGGGAAGCTGCTTTTAACAAAAACTTAGCCCTCTTTATAGGAGCAGGTAATGAAAAAGGGAGAGATTTTTGTTTTTGAAGCAGATGAAAGAAAACCCAAGGAAACCTGTGTTTGACCCCCAACACCCGTCTTCAAGCTTCCTTCTGCACTTCTTAAAGGCACCTCCAAAGAAAAGCTTTATGAATGCAAAATGAAGTCAGCTCTGTGTCTGCTCCAGAAGAAAGGAAAGCAAGGCTTTTATATACAATGTTTTCTTTCTGGCTCATGCTGATCCCCCTTGCCCAGCGCTGTGGCACAACTTCAGAGGTCTTACTGACCTTCTCAAGGTCACTCCACTCTGCAAGCCCCCCTGTGCCTCTCCCAGGGACCAACAGCCAAGCTGAAAGGGCCAGGTTTTGTTTTCTGTTTCTTCTTAGTCATAGCAGAGTCCTTGCCCAGGGGCAGAAACACCTGAAGTTCCCAGCAGGGTGGTCCCAGTAGGGTTCTGCAGGAGTTCTGCAGCACTTTGTGGAAGGGAAGAAATGGGGAAGGCTGTCTAACTAGCTTGGCATCTACCTCATGCATCACCAATGTGGCCCCTCCAGAGAGGCATGTATAAGAATGCTGTGCAGACAGGTCAGTAGCCACTCTCCTCCTCCAATACACAAACCACTGTTTTTTTCTTTTTTCTTTTTGATACTTTGTTTACATTTCAAATGTTTCCCCCTTTCCAGATCTCCCCTTTGGAACTCCCCATCTCCTCCCCACTCCTCTGCCACTATGAGGGTATTCCCCCACCCACCCACCAGCTCCCCTCTTCCCTCCTTGGCATTCTCCTATACTGGGGCATCTAACACCCTCAGGCCCAAGGGCCTCTCCTCCCCCTGCTGGCTAACAAGACCATCCTTTACCACATACATGGCTAGCACCATGGGTCACTCCATGTGTATTCTTTGGTTGGTGATCCAGTCTCAGGGGAGCATCCGGAAGTCAGGCCAGTGGACACTGTTGCTCCCTCCATGGGCCTGTCAACTACCTCAGTTCCTTCAGTCCCCTCTCCAACTCCTCCATCTGGGACCTCATGCTCAGCCCAATGGTTGTTGTGAAGTGACTTTTGGGTTTTCCCAACTTTTGGGCTAATAACCACTTATCAGTGAGTACATACTGTGTTCATTCTTTTGTGACTGAGTTACCTCGATCAGGATGATAAGTTCAAGTTCCATGCATTTGCCTGTAAATTTCATGAAGTCATTGTTTTTAATAGCTGAGTAGTATTCCATTGTGTAAATGTACCACATTTTCTGTATCCATTCCTCTGTTGGGGGACATTTGGGTTGTTTCCAGCTTCTGGCTATTATAAATATGGCTGCTATGAACATAGAGGAGCATGTGTTTATATTACATGTTGACACATCTTCTGGGTATATGCCCAGGAGTGGTATAGCTGGGTCTTCAGGTAGTATTATGTTCAGTTTTCTGAGTCCGCCAAACTGATTTCCAGAGTGGTTGTACCAGTTTGCAATCCTACCAGCAATGGAGGAGTGCTCCTCTTTCTCCACACCCTCACCAGCATCTGCTGTCACCTGAGTTTTTGATCTTAGCCATTCTGACTGGTGTGAGGTGAAATCTCAGGGTTGTTTTGATTTGCATTTCCCTGATGACTAAGGCTGTTGAACATTTCTTTCAGTGCTTCTCAGCCCTACAAGTTTCCTCAGTTGAGAATGTTCTGTTACCCATTTTTTGATAGGGCTATTTGGTTCTCTGGAGTCTAACTTCTTGAGTTCTTTGTATATATTGGATATTAGCCCTCTATTGGAAGTAGGATTGGTAAAGATTGTTTTCCAATCGGATGGTTGCCGTTTTGTCCTATTTACAGTGTTCTTGGCCTTACAGAAGCTTTGTAATTTCTTGAGGTCCCATTTGTCGATCCTTGATCTTAGAGCACAAGCCATTGGTGTTTCTGTTCAGGAACTTTTCCCCTGTACCCATGTGTTCAAGACTTTCCCCCACTTTCTCTTCTATTAGATTCAGTGTATCTGGTTTTATGTGGAGGTCCTTGATCCACTTGGACTTGAGCTTTGTACAGGGAGATAGGAATAGATCAATTCACATTCTTCTACATGTAGACCACCAGTTGAACCAGCAGCATTTACTGAAAATGCTGTCTCTTTTCCACTGGATGGTTTAGCTACTTTGTCAAAGATCAAGTGACCCTAAGTGTGTGAGTTCATTTCTGGGTCTTCAGTTCTATTCCACTGATTTACCTTCCTGTCATTGTACCAATACCATGCAGTTTTTATCACTACTGCTCTGTAGTACAGCTTGAGGTCAGGGATGCTGATTCCTCTAGAAGTCCCTTTATTTGAGAATAGTCTTTAGTTGAGAATAGATTTTGCTATCCTGGGTTTTTTGTTATTCCATATAAATTTAAGAATTGCTTTTTTAAAGTCTATGAAGAATTGAGTTGGGATTTTGATGGGGATTGCATTGAATCTGTAGATTGCTTTCGGCAGGATGTCCATTTTAACTATATTAATCCTGCCAATCCATGAGCATGGGAGATCTTTCCATCTTCTGAGGTCTTCTTTGATTTCTTTCTTCAGAGACTTGAAGTTCTTGTCATACAGAGCTTTCATTTGTTTGGTTAGAGTCACACCAAGATATTTTATATTGTTTGTGACAATTGTGAAGGGTGTCATTTCCCTAATTTCTTTCTCAGCCTGTTTATCCTTTGAGTATAGGAAGGCTACTGATTTGTTTGAGTTCATTTTGTATCTGACCACTTTGCTGAAACTGTTTATCAGCTGTAGCAGATCTCTGGTGGAGTTTTTCGGGTCACTTAAGTATACCATCATATCATCTGCAAATAGTGATATTTTAATTTCTTCCTTTCCAATTTGTATACCTTTGATCTCCTTTTGTTGTCTGATTGCTCTAGCTAGAACTTCAAGTACTATATTGAATAGATAGGGAGAGAAAGGGCAGCCTTGTCTAGTCCCTGATTTTAGTGGGATTGCTTCAATTTTCTCTCCATTTAGTTTGATGTTGGCCACTGGTTTGCTGTATATTGCTTTTACTATGTTTAGATATGCTCCTTAAATTCCTGATCTTTCCAAGACTTTTATCATTAAGAGATGTTGAATTTTGTCAAATGCTTTTTCAACATCTAATGAAATGACCACGTGTTTTTTTTCTTTGAGTTTGTTTATGTAGTGGATTATATTGATGGATTTCCGGGTATTGAACCATCCCTGCATCCCTGGGATGAAGTCTACTTGATCATGGTGAATGATCGTTCTTGGATTCGGTTTGCGAGAATTTTACTGAGTATTTTTGCATTGATATTCATAAAGGAAATTGGCCTGAAGTTTTCTTTTATTGTTGGGTCTTTGTGAGATTTTTGTATCAGTGTAACTGTGACCTCATAGAATGAATTGGGTAGTGTTCCTTCTGTTTCTATTTTGTGGAATAGATTGAAGAGTGTTGGTATTAGGTCTTCTTTGAAGGTCTGATAGAATTCTGCACTGAACCCATCTGGTCCTGGGATATTTTTGGTTGGGAGACTTTTAATGACTGTTTCTATTTCTTTAGGGGTTATAGGGGTGTTTAGATGGTTTATCTGATCCTGACTTAACTTTGGTATTTGGTATCTGTCTACAAACTTGTCCATTTCATCCAAATTTTCCAATTTTCTTGAGTATAGGTTTTTGTAGTAGGATCTGATGATTTTTTTTAATTTCCTCAGAATCTGTTGTTATATCTCCGTTTTCATTTCTAATTTTGTTAATTTGGATACTGTCTCTGTGCCCTCTGGTTAGTCAGGCTAAGGGTTTATCTATCTTGTTGATTTTCTCAAAGAACCAGATCCTGGTTTTGTTGATTCTTTGTATAGTTCTTTTAGTTTCTACTTGGTTGATTTCAGCCCTAATTTGATTATTTCCTGCCTTCTACTCCTCTTGGGTGTATTAGCTTTTTTTTCTCTACAGCTTTCAGGTGTGCTGTTAAGCTGCTAGTGTATGCTCTTTCCAGTTTCTTTTTGGAGGCACTCAGACCTTTGAGTTTTCATCTTAATACTGCTTTCATTGTGTCCCATAGGTTTGGGTATGTTGTATTTGATTTTTCATTAAATTCTAGGAAGTCTTTAATTTCTTTCTTTATTTCTTCCTTGACAAATTTATCATTGAGTAGAGCATTGTTCAGCTTCTATATGTATGTGCGCTTTCTGTTGTCATTGTTGTTGCCATTGAAGACCAGCCTTAATCTGTAGTGATCTGATAGGAGGCATGGGATTATATCTTCTTATATCTGTTGAGATTTGTTTTTGACCAATTATATAATCAATTTTGGAGAAGGTACCATGAGGTGCTGAGAAGAAGGTATATTCGTTTGATTTAGGATGAAATGTTCTATAGATATCTGTTAAATCCATTTAGTTCATAACATCTGTTAGTTTCACTGTGTCTCTGTTTAGTTTGCGTTTCCAAGATCTGTCCATTGATGATAGTGGGGTGTAGAAGTCTCCCACTATTATTGTGTGAGGTGCAATGTGTGCTTTGAGCTTGAGTAAAGTTTCTTTTATAAATGTGGGTGCCCTTGCATTCGGGGCATAGATGTTCAGAATTGCAAGTTTTTCTTGGTAGGTTTTTCCTTTGATGAGTATGAAGTGTCCTTCCTTATCTTTCTTGATGACGTTTGTGTGAAAGTCAATTTTATCTGATATTAAAATGTTTCTTGGGACCATTTGCCTGGAAAATTGTTTTCCAGCCCTTTACTCTGAGGTAGTGTTTTGCTTTAAGATGGAGGTGCATTTCCTGGATGCAGCAAAATGCTGGGTCCTGTTTATGGATCCTGTCTGTCAGTCTATGTCTTTTTATTTGAGATTTGAATCCATTGATGTTAAGAGATATTAAAGAATAGTGATTGTTGCTTCCTGTTATCTTCGATGTTGTTTTTATGTTTGTGTGGCTATCTTCTTTTGAGTTTGTTGAAAGATTACTTTCTTACTTTTTCTAGGGTATAGTTTTCCTCCTTGAGTTGGCGTTTTCCATGTATTATTCTTTGTAGTGCTGGGTTTGTGGAAAGATACTGTGTAAATTTGGATTTGTCATAGAATATTTTGGTTTCACCATCTATGATTATTGAGAGTTTTGCTGGGTATAGCAGCCTGGGCTGGCATTTGTGTTTTCTTAGGGCCTGTATGAGATCTGCCCAGGATCTTCTAGCTTTCATAGTCTCTGGTGAGAAGTCTGGTGTAATTCTGATAGGTCTGCCTTTATATGTTACTTGCCTTTTTTACCCTTACTGCTTTTAATATTCTTTCCTTATTTTGTGTATTTGGTGTTTTGACTATAATGTGATGGGAGGAATTTCTTTTCTGGTCCAATCTATTTAGAGTTCTGTAGGCTTCTTGTATATTTATGTTCATCTCTTTCTTTAGGTTAGGAAAGTTTTCTTCTATAACTTTGTTGAAGATATTTACTGGTCCTTTAAGTTGGAAATCTTCACTCTCTCTTCTATACCCATTATCCTCAGTTTCTGTCTTCTCATTGTATCCTGGATATCCTGGATGTTTTGGGTTAGGGGCTTTTTGCATTTCGAACTTTCTTTGACTGTTTTGACAATGTTTTCTATGGTATCTTCCACACCTGAGATCTTCTATCTCTTGTATTCTGTTGGTGATGCTTGCATCTATGACTCCTGATCTCTTTGCTAGGTTTTCTAACTCTAGGGTTGTCTCCCTTTGTGATTTCTTTATTGTTTCTGTTTCTATTTTTGTTCCTGGATGGTTTTGTTCATTTCCTTTGTCTGTTTGAGTGTGTTTTCCTGTAATTATTTAAGGGATTTTTGTGTTTCATCTTTAAGGGCTTCTAGTTATTTACCTGTGTTCTCTTGTATTTCTTTAAGGGAGTTATTTATTTCCTTCTTAAAATCTATCATCATCATGAGATGTGATTTTAAGTCTGAGTCTTGCTTTTCTGGTGTGTTGGGGTATCCAGGTCTTGCTGTGGTAGGAGAGCTGGGTTCTGATGATGCCAAGTAGCAATGGTTTCTATTCCTTATGTTCTTGCCCTTGCCTTTCCACATCTCATTATTTCTGGTGTTAGCTGGTCTTACTCTCTTTGACTGTAGCTTGTCTTTCCTGCAAGCTTAGATGTCAGTACTCCTTGAAGACCATTTTTCTCTGAGAGGAATTTGGTTTTGGAGTGCTATGGTACTTGGTCAGCTCTAGGGTGCAGACAGAAACCAGAAGGCTCTAGTCCCCAGCTGTCCCTTGGTTCTTGTGTCCTGATAGCTCTGCAAAGGTCCCACTTGATCCAGTGAATTTGAACAGAAGTGGTGGTCTTGCCTGTGCTTGAAGTTGTGTTGTCACTCCTGGGATAGCATCTCTCTCCTGGTACTATTTGAGTATGGAGCCTGTGTCACAGGTTCTGCTCCCCAGCCACCGAAAGAAACCAAAAGAAACCAAAAGACCACTCCTCAGTCCATGTGTCCTGGGGATTCCAGGTGGGTCCCTCTGAGCAGACCGGCTTGCCCACACTCCTGGGAGTCTAGCTTTCTCCAGGCCCAATTTGGCTATAGAGTTCTGGTGGCCCAGGCCTCTCCTTTCTTTTCAAGTGGCATTTGCAGCTAGCACTCTATTGTGCTGCAAGTTAGTATTCAGCCATACACCTGGCTGTTAGCAGCTTGCTGACAGCAGTGATTTCTGTTGTAGCTTGTAGCTTGCTTGTCTCCAGTTGGTAGAGATGATGCCCCCCCTTGGATTCCTTGACAGTTTTGGAGGGTACAGAATAATATCTCAGTAACTCCTGTCTGCTAGCATACGTGGCTATCCCTGTTTGGCACATCAGTGGCACTTGTCACACAGTGAACTCCCCTTTTTCCAACCTTGATTTCTGAGTACAAGAGAGGAACCTGCTTTGGGATGATGCTCAGCTCACTTTGGAATAAACTGTCTATATGATGGAATCGTTGCCCCTCCCCTAACAGATAAAGACGTGGATATTTAGACTGGTATGTGGTGTCTGAGAGGCAGAAGGATTTACTAGAGACTGAACAAAGTAATATTACTGACAAACTTATGCTCCAGTTAGAATCCTTCCATGCTCAAAGCCTGGAGCAAACAAATTTCCTATGGACACCCAGATTCTTCATTTGTAAAATGGAAACAATATCAGTTTGTTTATATCTCACCAATTATTGCAAATAATTTATAACATCTTGCTAATAAGTGTTCAGTAGGTAGCAGTTTTATCTGCCTATAGAAAATTATTATCCTTAGAGAAGGACAAAAGTCAAATCTTACCAAGGATGTTCTATCTATCTATCTATCTATCTATCTATCTATCTATCATCTATCTCTATATAGATATGCATGTATATAATATTTTTATTACTTCCTTGAGAATTTTATATAAGAATACAATGTATTTTTATCATATTCACTCTTTCACTCCTTCCTCTAATTCCTCCAGGATCTACACCCAGTACACTGCCAAATTCATGCTCTCTAGCTCTGTCTCTCTGTCTCTTCTCTGGCTCCCTCCCTCTGTCTTTCTGTCTCTCTGTCTCTGTCTCTCTGCTTCTGTCTCTCTGTCTCTGTCTCTGTCTCTCTCTTACACACACACACACACACACACACACACACACGCACACACACATTCCACTGTGTCCAATTTGTCCTGCTGGTATGTGTATGGGTCTGGGGCCATTCATTGCAGCATGGCCAAAGTTTCAGGGAGTAGGGTATGACCTGTCCAGACCAGTACCCCATCCTTTTAAAAAATTGACTCCCCTGTCAACTTGAACCAATTACCAATAGCTCATCAGCTAGAAGTGGGGACTCAAGATCACACCACCCTCATGCTGGAATGTTCACTGACTTGATCTTGTGCAGACAACCATGGCTGCTGGGAGTTTTTGAGTCATCCCATCATGTCCAAAAGACACTGTTTCTACCCCAGCCCTCCCTGACTTCTGGCTCTTACAAATCTTCTGTCTCACCTTCCCTGATGTTCCCAAAAGAGATGAACTTTATATATATACATACATATTCACTGTAGCTGTCTTCAGACACACCAGAAGCCAGAAGAGGGCACTGGATCCCATTAAAGATGGTTGTGAGCCACCATGTGGTTGCTGGGAATTGAACTCAGGATCTCTGAAAGAGCAGTCAGTGCTCTTAACTGCTAAGCCATCTTTCCAACTGGAGCTTAACATCTTAATGCATATAAATGTTATGGATTTTTAAAAAGGCTCTACTATCTTCTAGAAGTTTCACCCCAACATAGTATTCCTCTCCATAAAGTTAATTGTCTTCCTTCAAAATCCAGGATGTCACAAGTATTTCATGTAAAGCACTTACCACTTTCTCATGCATATGAGCATCATCCTATAGCCAGGAGAGGGGCTTGCTCATTTCAGTAATTAAGTAGCAAAAAAATGAAGAAAGAGGAGATAGAATTTTTGTCTCCCTCCAGTAGTAGAACAGGGTATTTCTAGGAGCCTGCTAGCCATTTCTGGTGTGAGCCTTTTTTTCTAAGTCCATGGAACACACAGTGACCTAATGATTGATGACTGGCTTTTAGTTTAGGGTAGGCCTGGAAATGCCCATTAAGGGGGGCATTGAGGCGTTGCACATTAATCCTAAACATTTCCCCTTAAACCCAAATGAAATAACTAACTGTTGCATAATTCAATAAGAAACCCAGGCTGGGGGCCACTCTCCTTTTGGAGTAACGAGTGAGTAAGTACCATCCATGAAACTATTAAGTTAATTTAAAATCCTGACAATTTAGCAGCACTCTGGCAAGATAAGACCCATTTATTAAAAGGCACAGTTCATTAACCCAGATGCTGCTGGCATGTTTGCTGGGAGAGAGGGGAGGGTCCAGACTTCATCAGAAGTCATCTTCTCTCCCCGCCCAGGATGCAGCTCAGTCCCATATAACCAAGAACTTCAAACCCTGTATTAATACATGTCTCTGGAAGTCTACACCCTGTTCCTGGGGGAATAACTGCATAGTAGGGGAGTGAAGACCAGGAGTGTGTTGGAGCTGAGTCAGGAACAGAGGAAGTTCTCAGAACTTGCCATCTTCCAACCCCACTGCTGTTCCCTCTCTCTCACCTCCTCTTCTTGGCTGCCCTGATAATCTTTTTGATTTCCACATACGTTGTGCACATCTGTCCTCAGTTACTGCCCCACAGAGTAGGCACTGCTCTGAAATATTTCACAGGTTCACCATGGCGTTGTGTTTCTAGGTATCATATTGAGCTTTAGCATCCAACTGATGACTAAAGAATAGTACAAAACCCCAGCACTGCCTTTTTTACACCCTTCAGCCCCCACAAATATTTTGGTCACATTTCAAACCTGCTTGGGTTGAAAACACTGAATGTTAGACACACTGACTTACTGAGGTCCTCTCCTGAAAGCCTTACACATACACACACACACACACACACACACACACACACACACACTTCCAATCCAGTCTCAGAGACCCTGAGACCACCCAAATAAGTATTATATTGGAGAATTCAGCCCTGTCTGTGATAAGAAAGACAGAAAACCGGTTCCAGCAGGAGTGGCAGGTTGGAGATGTCAATACTTAAAACGTAAAATGCTATTATATCTCATTAACAGTAGAAAGCAAGTGTCTCAACATTCAAAAGTGTTTTAATCAACTTGAAAACAGACTCTACCTGACCCTGGTAACAACGAATGTGTGTCTGGGAAGGTGTCTTTACTTGGAGGTGTGTGTGTGCGAGGGGAGGGGGAGTGGGGGGGTGGGGGGGTGGGGGTGGGATGTCTTTGGAGTCACACCATGAAGAATTAGTTATGCAAATACAAATACATCTGTGCACCTTCCTGGTGCATGCTGGGAGTCAGGAAAGAGCTTTGATCTTATTCTCCAAGAGGCACAGAGTAAGGCTTAGCAGTTGGAAAGATATTTATTTGCATAAATTATTTCACTTCATTCTCATGCTGGCTTAAGGAGAGAGAGATCTCTGTATGGCCACTATGAAAGTAAAGAACCAGAGGACGGACAAAGCTTAAGGGACTGTTTTATCCACGTAGAAGAGAAATATGGCTCATGCTTTGGACGGCTCACTCTTGCTTTCACTGACGTCACTTCCCAGAAACAAAGCTGAATGCGCACGGTGGGGGAGGGGTGTTCTTTCATTCATTCATACATTCTGACAGGCATTACCTTGTTCTCTGGCGGTCGGATGATGGAAACAATTATCTACCCTCTTGAACTGAGTCGGAAGCAGTAAACAGTACAGCCAAACAAATACACTAGACAATGCATTTTCAGAAAGTAATAAGAAGGGCCAGTGAAAGACACAAGAAGGCCTCCTTACACTTTTTCCTCTAGTGATTCCTCTTCCCTTGAGAAATTTTTACAAGATTCCACCATACAGGCACTCACAAGAGGACTACAAATCAAACATTTACTGCTAATAAACAATGAAGAAATTTATCTTAAAACAATTCCTTGGTACACATATAATTTTACCATTTAATGAAGATGAAAGCCGATTTGCATAGTAATGAGATGGATTTGCTTGTTTATTTTTACACAAAGAATTAAATCTTGGCTGATTATTTTATACTGCAGAACAGACAGCATTGTCAACATGTTTCACAGTAGCTTAATATTTTGATCTTCTAATGGTCAGTTTCCTGAGAATGCTGCTTTTCATAAACAAAAGGTGCCAAAGTATAGAAATACATTTAGGCCCAATTCAGTATCTAAGCCAAACTTCATTTAATGATATGTATGTGTGTGAGTTTGTGTGCGTATTTGTGTGTGTGACTTAAGTCAATGGTTCAAACAGTAATTTTATTAAAACTAAACATTCTAACAATATGATTCATGCTTCTATGCTGAGGAATGATTGGAGGAATCTATTAAAAATGGTTTTTCTGTAATTAAATCACAAAAGCACAACACTTGCTATGTGCAGCAGAAACACTGCAACTCACACCCGGCAGTAGTCTCAAATATGAGTGGAGGTGTTTCAGTCAGTCTTACTTGGTATTACTTGGTGTCGTGGGCTGTGCACAGTGCAAAGTGCACATGTTGTATGCCCAGGACCAGGGCAGGGCTTCAGTGAAGCTGTGTAATGCAACAGGGGCTAGCCCTTCCAGAAACGCCAGACTTCATGACTCCTGTAATTTTGAATTAAATTCTGTTCTGGAGTTAACCCTACGGGCTTGTGTCCCACAGTACAAGAAGCCATGTGATTCAAACCAGGTGAATAAGACAGATCTGTACTTTGAAATGGTGGAAAGCAGCCAGCACAGGAAGGCAGGGGCTGGCAAGGAGTTCCAGGCACAAGAGTTAACACATGGAATGGCTTCAGAGTAAGAACAAAAGTAGCAAATTTGAGAAACAGAAGGGACGGTTTCTTGGAGCAAAATCATGGAGAAACCTGTGACTGTCTGGAAGCGGTAAGAGAAGACTCAAAAAGCTTACAAGCTTTGGTCGGACCACAGGGCAAGATGAAAGTTTCATTGTGGGAACTGGGTGACAAATCTGCTTTACAGCTAGGCAATATTTATGCCGCTACTCTAGACTGTAGGAGGCATGAGGTAAAGAGTAATCAGGAAGTGTGGTACCTACTAAATCCAATAGGAGACTACTGCAATAGTACAGGCAAAATCCTGTATTTGGGAGGAGGAGACAGACAAAAGTATATTTTGTGATAGATTATGCAAGAAATGATCATGTATTTTGTGTTAAGGATGAACAAGGGGGAAAAACATGGGTAATTGTTATGTTCTGAGCTCCAGCAAAATATTTAGAAGGAGCCACTAAAGAGGAAGCAGAAGAAACTACCATTGGCGGGTACAAGATAGTAGAACAGTAAGCTCCATTTTGAACATATTCTTAGAGAAATATTAGTGTAATACATTCTAAGACAGAAAATTCATTTAATCAGTAACAAAAAGTGGAGGGGCTGGGTGCATTTTCAATGGGTGGATACTAGGTTCTGTTCATCTTAAAACTTTACTATTCCAAAGGTTCTGGCAATTTCCCCTGCCTTTGAATGAATAATATCAATTTCTTCTTCTATATCAAGAAAATTGTCAGCTATGAGTATCCTTTCTAGCTTAAGTCTCATACAGAAGGCAATTGGACCATAAGAGAACATGGATTGTGGTCATGCTTCCCAGACAGCGATTAACTTCAATTGCCTTTATTAAATTTACATCCCGCTGTTTTGCTTCCATGCCTTTTGCTGAATGTAATAACTTTTATTTCAAAGGTGAGTCCCTGTGTGATTCTAAGAATCATGTTTTGAAGAAATCGTAAATGATAATTAACCAAACACACGTCATGCCAACAATACATGTCTCTCAAGGAGAGGCAAGGCAATCAGGTTTGAGTTTGCACAGGAATGGCAGCTGAGCTTCTTCACAGGACAGATAGCAATAGGAAAATGACAGCAGTTATGATTTCATCCCAGTTTCTGACAAATAGCAACTTCAAAAATATGGGTAAAAGAAGAGGATGAAACAGTGTTTTATTTGAGATGATTTCTGGATCTGGAGTTCACAGGCAAGAGTCTGTCTGGAGGCATGAATCTGGTTGCCACCAGTATGCGAAGTCTACTAGGAATGGGAGTAGGGTAAGACCTGCCAGATGAGTGAATGGGTACCAGGAAGTCCTGAGACCCAAGTCGGTGCTGAGCTGCGCATAGAGGCAGAACCAGTAGGTGGTTGAGAAGTTGAAGGAAGTCAGCAGAATATGATGTCAGGGAGGAAGGCCAAGAGGGGAATTTTCACAGAAAAAATAATGGGTCAACCATGTCAAGTGCTCCTGAGAGGTAGGCTGGAAATTGACTGCATTGTTGGACAGTAAAACCGTCGCCCATGACTCTGATGAGCTCAGTTGCGGTGAAGTATTATGGACCAATGCCCAACTGGAGAGTTGAGCAGTAAGAAGTGATAAGTCAAGATAATAAATACAGATCATTTTGGGAGATTCTTCACTGGGAAGGGGAACGGACATGTGTCTGTGGTTGAAGGGGATCTAAGGTCGTGAGAGATTGTTGACGTTACAGTTGTTTTAAAGACTGTGAGACAAGTGGGTCTGTGTACTGATGGAAATGATCCAGTGGAGAGGGGAGAGGCAATGCTATTAAAGAAAAAAGAAGCTAGTTGAGGAACTGAACTCCTCGAGGGGAGAGAGAACACAGGCTCCAGAACATAAGGTGAGGAGCTGAACTCTAAAACAAGAAGGGATTTTTTTCTATTACAGCCAAAGAGCATTGGGGGGTGGGATCCCCAAATGAGAAACAGATGGTGGAAGATATGGGAATTGGAAGCTGAGCTAACATCCAATTGCTTCGATTTCCTCAATGAAAAAGGAGCTGTTTACCTCCAATGAGAGAAATGAAAGTATGAGTAGCTTATAAAGATTTTTGAAGAAAAGAGAGAAGACAGAATGAGAATTCTTAAGGAAAATATATGAGCAGCTTTTAGGAATGCTTTGCAGAAGGCCTTGGCAGTAAGAAATACCTGTTGACAATTGAACATAAAGTGACATCAGACGGGAGAATGGAGGAAGTTTGCTGGGGTGGGTATAGGATATGTGCATCCATAAGGGGCAATACCCTAGGTGTCAATGGGACCTGTCTGTCCTGAAGGTGATGCCTGACTTATCTGTCCTCAATGAGCCATCGTCAACCAGAGATGATCTCATTTTGGCACAGATCGGAGAAAGGACTCTTTTAGTAAAACAGGGAGGTGTGAAAAATGGAGAGTGAGCAATGTTCCTCCACAGAGAACCGCAATCTAGGTGACTTATTGACCTCAGAATTGAGAAGAAACAGTAATGTGATGCTGCCTTTCCATCTGTTTCTGCAGTCTAAGGTTTACTTGGAATTACATGAGTTTTCACCCTCTTGAAATGAAGCCTAATGAAGAGTAGCTGCTTGTCATCCTTGTGAAGAAACCTTTAACTGTGAACTTATATTAAGATACCCTTTAAATTTTTCTCCTCTGATGAATAGCCCTATTTCATGTGACAGTTCTCACAGGCCCTATGATATGGGCTTTTGATCATTTCCATTGAGCACCTTGGGGTAGTAGAGAAAGTGCCATAAGACTTTAATAGGGAGTCTTGTCAGACTCGATAGTGCTAATATGGCCAGAGGATACCCCACCCTGCTTGGATTTTTCACCTTGGGTTATATGATTAGTTTCAATGCTTGATTGTCTGACGAACATCAGCACTGTATGGCCAACTTCTTCCTGTTCCTCCTTGTTTCTGATGACTTTTCCATTCAATCTGGGCAGTTACTTGCATCTAGCTTGGCTCTACCCTTGTCAGTTAGGGCTATGTTCCTATAGCTGCCTTCTTCGCAGCCCCCCTTCTGCCTACTTAGTTTCTCAGTTCTTCAACATCCTTAGGTGCCCACCCTACAATACTCTATCTAGCCATTGGGCCATCAGAAACACCTTTAGTTCTATTTCCAAGTGGTCTGGTTATAACTCTGCTAGAGAGAAGAAATGATCTCCACTGACCACTGTCTCCTAAACAGGCTACTAAGTACCATAGATATCCTACATATACAGTTCAGCATTGTGAGAGAGATACTGATTGCTAAATGTAGACCGAGCATTTTCCTATTGTGATGGCATGACATAAATATCCCCAGTGTTGTTCAGTGCCTCAAAAATACAGCATACTCTATGAAGCATCACGCTCCAACCCATTTATATGAATAAGACCTTCTGCCCAGTTCCTGCCAGTCACCATTCTAAAGTTGGTACTACATCCAGAAAGTAGCTGAGAATAACTCTCCACTCACAAGACCCTCTAGAGTGTGTGCCATTTTGATGATACCCAACAGTTTCT
This sequence comes from Rhynchomys soricoides, assembly GCA_019843965.1. Classification (NCBI taxonomy): domain Eukaryota; kingdom Metazoa; phylum Chordata; class Mammalia; order Rodentia; family Muridae; genus Rhynchomys; species Rhynchomys soricoides. The sequence goes on from JADRCH010009257.1 coordinate 19,640, forward strand.
CAAGTGCCTGCAGGTGTTATTATCATTGCTTAGTTCTTCCTCAGGGAGAAATCTACTTCCAAAATTTTCTCATAACCAATGTCCTAATGCTATCAATTTTAAGGATTACTTTGTGGGATAAACAAGACTGTGGGGGGGGGGGGTTTATATATATATATTTCAGATGGGGATTATTTCCACTGACCCTTCCCAGCTGTTCCAATTAGAATATATCATGGAATCATCTAACAACATTGGGCAAGAGATGCATACTGGTAGACACTAAGATGCATACTGGTAGACACTAAGA
>JADRCH010009258.1:0-19923 GCA_019843965.1 Rhynchomys soricoides
AAAGGACAGAATGGCCATGACGGGATGGTGAAGAGAGCAGACTTAACAGTCCACTGACATGTAAGAATCCAGGAAAGTGGCCAGAGGGCCTAGGGCCTAGAGTAGCAGAGACGAAATATAGACTTTAAAAGATGCTAACTCAGGAATACTGAAGGGGAGTGTGTGCTAGCAATGGGGAGGTTTAGAAGTATCCAACCATTGACCAAATAAGACTTTTCAAAATTAGCTGGTGTGTGTGTGTGTGTGTGTGTGTGTGTGTGTGTGTGTGTGTTTCATCCAGAGAGCTCTGGCTGATAGTTAGAAGCTCGATCACCTGCTGGGAGGAAGCTCAAACTGGATTCACTATTCACTGCTACAATCCTGCATATCAGATACTTATATTATGATTCATAACAGTAGCACAATTACAGTTATGAAGCATTAATGAAATAATTGTGTGGTTTCAGGTCACCACAAGAGGAAGAACTATATGAAGGGGCCGCAGCATTTGGAAGGTTGAGAACCACTGCTCTAAAGAGATAGCACATACCAGTGAAGTGGCAGACAGGGATTACTGTCATGGTCTTTACGTGGCATCCCTCATTGTAAGATAAACTTAGCCTAGGGGCCTCTTTATGGGCTTAGGGATGGGAGTTCGGCAGAGGCCAAACCCATTGGTGGGCAAGCCAGGGGCCAGCATACTGAGAGGAATGTTCATGAACAAAGATAACAGACCTCTGCTCCCCTGACCCCAATCTCTCAGGATCTGGGAGGGAAACTCCCTGGTAACCGGTGTCTCAGAGTACACCTTTTTTTTGCCTCGTCCCCACCTTCAAATTTCCACTTTCTCTGCCTCTGAACTCTTTCTCTAAAGTTTAGGAGAGAACCCCCAAAATCTTTCTAACTTAGGCAGAGAACTTTGAAATTCTGAGAGTCTGGGGCTTTGTCCAACAAATAGCTACTTAGGGTCATGTAGGCAAAGGAAGCAGATCCCCAACTGTCTCTTCAGTTTGTTCTGCTTCCCCACACCCTCCTGACATTGGGGGGCCTCTTTGTTTCCAGACCTTCCTAAAACTGAATTATCTCAGTAACTTTGGTGCTCATTTCTAGCTGCCTTTAATCCTCATAGTTTTTTCCTGCCTGTCCCCTCAGGGCTGGACCACCTAAAAACAAACAAACAAACAAACAAACAAACCACAGCTGCCTGAGCTGCAGAAAGATGCTGTCTTGTATGCATCTTCACAAGGAGAGTGCTGCTGTAAACACTATCATGCTTTTCAATTCCCTGGGTTCATCCTTGCAGGCGCTCTGACCTGAATGTAACCAAACTACTGGTGCTTCCTGGCTGCTGCTGGAAGGAACCAGCCCCAAGCTGGCACTGGTTTCTGGCTGGGAGAAAGGACTCATGTTTCACTGTAGAGGGACACAGAGCTCTGGACAGCCAGCTCTCAACCAAGGACAGAGCCCTAAAGGGACTTTCTCTAGGTTAGAGGTTTTGGTGGACAAGGCTATCTTCTCCACTTGAACTCAGTGCGGGGTCTACTCCAGAGTCATTACCACCATGGGTGGGCTGGCGCTCCAGCAAGCTAATAGGAGCAGGCATCTAACTGTTTATGACGAAAACAGAATAAAATGCTATTTAAAGGCAATCAGTTGGAATTGCTTTCAATACATAAATATTTTGGGAAAATGATTAGTTCATTTTAATTACTCGTTCACATGGATAACAATATTTTTTCTGCAGGCAGTGGCTTCTTGGAGGAGGTTGCTAGGTATCATTGATTATTCTTGCTGCTCAGGCCGTCCATTGGAAAACCAGTCAGTATATATACAGCCGGCACAGGGTGGAGTGAGAGCTTGGAAGGGGGCAAAGGGCTGACTGGACCTCATTGAACCTTCTGTAGAAAGTTAGTCTCATCTGCACCCAAGTTCAGCCCGAAGTCTAATTAGATCTTAAATGTTTAATGTTGTTTTTGCCTTAGACCTCTGTGGCTGGGAGGGACCGAAGCTCCACAAAGGTCTGCAACCATTGATGTCCTGGGAATGCATCTCCTGTCATAGGTTTTCTCCCTTACACATCAGCAGGAGGCAGACAGTTTCCCATTTTTATAATTAGTGATGATCACACACACACATACACACACACACACATACACACACACACACCCCTCACAAAAAGAGAGTTGCTTTTTCTGAGAACTGCATTAGAGTGCATATTCTTTTGTCAAAACCACTTTGTAGATTTTATTAACTCAATAAGTTGAGCACAAATACTGTGCTTATTATAGAGAGCAGATCACACATAAGTGCCGTCAATAAGCCACACCACTCGGCAAACAAATTCATTACTATCAATTACTTGGAGAATTACACTCTTTTCCTTCTACTAAGTACCTAAATGTCTAATATGATAGAGTAGAGGGGAGGGGGAGGCCTGCATTAATATTCCAGACTGTTACTTTGGAAATCAAAGTGACAGATCAAAGAGGTGAATATGAGGGTTACAGACGTATGCCTCAGATTGAAACTACACAGACAACTGACAGAAAGCTGCCCTTCCTCATGCTCCCTCCCTCCCTCTCTCCCTCCCTCCCTCTCTCCCTCCCTCCCTCCCTCTCTCCCTCCCTTTCTTGCCTCTTTTCCCACCTCTTTCCCTCCCTCCCATTCTTTCTTGTCTTCTTTCCTTCCCTCTCTCCTCTTCTTTGCTCACTATATTTCCACGAAACTGACATTTTCCAAAAGGCAGTAAATGCTGCCCTCTCAGGCCTGGACCTCAGGGAGAAGGTTCACCATTGCCCCAGAACTTACAGGCCAATGGGCTCAGAAAGAAACAATGCTGTCTTTGTTCCTCAGCTTTGCATTCTTTGACTGCACAAGGTAGGAAAGGGGGAAGGAGCATTGTTATTCTGAGTCTTGGGCTAAGCAGAAGCCTCAAATGGAATTGTAGTGAGACTGAAGGACCCTTCCAGGGCTGGAGCCTCAGGTTCTCCCCCAAGGAAGAGGAGCAGAGGACATAGAGGGTCATGCCTAGGTAGCCCAGGCTGGAGAGTAGACGGGGCAGGCTGCATTTTCATATCTAGCCAGATAAGAAATTTCACATAAGTAAGGCAAATGCTGCTTAAACTTGTGCTTCCTCTGTTGTATGAAACTGTCCTCAGGGCTCTGTTCCAAGCACATAATTGGGAAGGGAGAATAAGAAAGTGACAGCCATGTGCTCTGCTATGCCCAAAACTGCTCTGTGTGCTGCAAACCAGGCACCGTATGTGAAGGTATCCCCACCTGTTACTGAGACTTGAGGCAGCCTGGGAAATCACTTCCCCTGGAGCAGGGGCTATATTCGCTTGGGGACCATTAATTGGTTTCTCTAACGCACATATACCGACACACACACACACACACACACACACACACACACACACACACAGAGGGATACAGACATACATACACATACACACTCAGACACAGACATACAAACACAGAGAGAGAGATACATATACAAACAAACACACAAACATACACATACAGACATACAAACGTACACACAGACACAGGAATACTATACACAGAGAGACATATACAGACATAAAGACACAGAGAGAAACACATGAGAAGCACATGTGTGCACATGTTCTCTCTCTCTCTCTCTCTCTCTCTCTCTCTCTCTCTCTCTCTCTCCACAGACATGCACACACAGCCCACTACTATCACCATCATCCGGCTGTCCTTCCTCCCCCTCTCTACCATTCCCTCGGCCATGCCTGAAGAAATATAGTCACCAGAATTCAGAAAATCTATTCACTAATTTCCCTCCCTCCCTTTGAATATTTTGGTGGGTCACTTGCTGTTTTATACTTTGCTGTTTGAACTTAGCCGTGTTCTCACTGGCCCCGAGGAAGCAGTCACTGCAAAGAACAGAGTGCATGCCGTGCTTTGGCAAACCTCGGAGAAGTAAAAACACTGTACCCACAGGCAAATTATTAAGAGAACGTTCAAAAGAATGCTATCAGTGGTGCACATGGCCAGGGGAGCACCTAGGGGAAAAAGATTCATACGTGAAAGTGGAGAGGAACGCTGACTTCTCCCCAGGGAAAGGGAAGGGCAGTGCTGCTCTGGCATGGAGTGATGGGCAGTTTTAAAGAACAGAGATTTTCGAGATTGGGGATGGCTAGGATAGAGAGAAGGCTCGTATAGATAGAGGGGTGGAGGGAGCTGGCGGCCAATGAGGATGAAGGGTCTTAAAACTCAGGACCTGAGAACACTAAAGTGCACTAGTGTTTGAGTTGTATGGGGAACACTGACTATGATTAAGCAGAGTAGAAGCTGGCCTCATTGTTGTTGCTTTGTTTTAAAGTTGTAGTCTCAAAGTAAAGACCATAAACAGATATAGAGAAAAGACAGATCTGTTTGCCACAGAGTTGAAGGACATGTCTTTGTACTGCAGACAAAGTAATTACAAAAACGCAGGTTGATAGGAGGGATCATGGTCTCAGAGAAAAGAGGCCCAGAGGTGAAGACCAACTGAAACACCTTCTCTTGACCTTCCTGGATTAGTTTGTATGTTTTGGCTACATTTGTAGCTTGCTTCAAAACCTGAACTGCAGAAGAGCCTATTTGTGAGATCCTTGCATGGCTCAGTGAGCAGCTGGGAGCCAGAGTCCCCCTAACTAACCTCCCTGTTAGTATCAGAGATGCTGCCCCATCCTTCCTACCCTTTCTCAGTCTCACTTCCTCTCCTAAAGAGGGGTGCCCCTTCACTGTCTCTGTCTTCCCTGCCCCGCTGTATTAATTGCCAAGGTCCCAAGCCCTGGGAAGCTGCTTTTAACAAAAACTTAGCCCTCTTTATAGGAGCAGGTAATGAAAAAGGGAGAGATTTTTGTTTTTGAAGCAGATGAAAGAAAACCCAAGGAAACCTGTGTTTGACCCCCAACACCCGTCTTCAAGCTTCCTTCTGCACTTCTTAAAGGCACCTCCAAAGAAAAGCTTTATGAATGCAAAATGAAGTCAGCTCTGTGTCTGCTCCAGAAGAAAGGAAAGCAAGGCTTTTATATACAATGTTTTCTTTCTGGCTCATGCTGATCCCCCTTGCCCAGCGCTGTGGCACAACTTCAGAGGTCTTACTGACCTTCTCAAGGTCACTCCACTCTGCAAGCCCCCCTGTGCCTCTCCCAGGGACCAACAGCCAAGCTGAAAGGGCCAGGTTTTGTTTTCTGTTTCTTCTTAGTCATAGTGGAGTCCTTGCCCAGGGGCAGAAACACCTGAAGTTCCCAGCAGGGTGGTCCCAGTAGGGTTCTGCAGGAGTTCTGCAGCACTTTGTGGAAGGGAAGAAATGGGGAAGGCTGTCTAACTAGCTTGGCATCTACCTCATGCATCACCAATGTGGCCCCTCCAGAGAGGCATGTATAAGAATGCTGTGCAGACAGGTCAGTAGCCACTCTCCTCCTCCAATACACAAACCACTGTTTTTTTCTTTTTTCTTTTTGATACTTTATTTACATTTCAAATGTTTCCCCCTTTCCAGATCTCCCCTTTGGAACTCCCCATCTCCTCCCCACTCCTCTGCCACTATGAGGGTATTCCCCCACCCACCCACCAGCTCCCCTCTTCCCTCCTTGGCATTCTCCTATACTGGGGCATCTAACACCCTCAGGCCCAAGGGCCTCTCCTCCCCCTGCTGGCTAACAAGACCATCCTTTACCACATACATGGCTAGCACCATGGGTCACTCCATGTGTATTCTTTGGTTGGTGATCCAGTCTCAGGGGAGCATCCGGAAGTCAGGCCAGTGGACACTGTTGCTCCCTCCATGGGCCTGTCAACTACCTCAGTTCCTTCAGTCCCCTCTCCAACTCCTCCATCTGGGACCTCATGCTCAGCCCAATGGTTGTTGTGAAGTGACTTTTGGGTTTTCCCAACTTTTGGGCTAATAACCACTTATCAGTGAGTACATACTGTGTTCATTCTTTTGTGACTGAGTTACCTCGATCAGGATGATAAGTTCAAGTTCCATGCATTTGCCTGTAAATTTCATGAAGTCATTGTTTTTAATAGCTGAGTAGTATTCCATTGTGTAAATGTACCACATTTTCTGTATCCATTCCTCTGTTGGGGGACATTTGGGTTGTTTCCAGCTTCTGGCTATTATAAATATGGCTGCTATGAACATAGAGGAGCATGTGTTTATATTACATGTTGACACATCTTCTGGGTATATGCCCAGGAGTGGTATAGCTGGGTCTTCAGGTAGTATTATGTTCAGTTTTCTGAGTCCGCCAAACTGATTTCCAGAGTGGTTGTACCAGTTTGCAATCCTACCAGCAATGGAGGAGTGCTCCTCTTTCTCCACACCCTCACCAGCATCTGCTGTCACCTGAGTTTTTGATCTTAGCCATTCTGACTGGTGTGAGGTGAAATCTCAGGGTTGTTTTGATTTGCATTTCCCTGATGACTAAGGCTGTTGAACATTTCTTTCAGTGCTTCTCAGCCCTACAAGTTTCCTCAGTTGAGAATGTTCTGTTACCCATTTTTTGATAGGGCTATTTGGTTCTCTGGAGTCTAACTTCTTGAGTTCTTTGTATATATTGGATATTAGCCCTCTATTGGAAGTAGGATTGGTAAAGATTGTTTTCCAATCGGATGGTTGCCGTTTTGTCCTATTTACAGTGTTCTTGGCCTTACAGAAGCTTTGTAATTTCTTGAGGTCCCATTTGTCGATCCTTGATCTTAGAGCACAAGCCATTGGTGTTTCTGTTCAGGAACTTTTCCCCTGTACCCATGTGTTCAAGACTTTCCCCCACTTTCTCTTCTATTAGATTCAGTGTATCTGGTTTTATGTGGAGGTCCTTGATCCACTTGGACTTGAGCTTTGTACAGGGAGATAGGAATAGATCAATTCACATTCTTCTACATGTAGACCACCAGTTGAACCAGCAGCATTTACTGAAAATGCTGTCTCTTTTCCACTGGATGGTTTAGCTACTTTGTCAAAGATCAAGTGACCCTAAGTGTGTGAGTTCATTTCTGGGTCTTCAGTTCTATTCCACTGATTTACCTTCCTGTCATTGTACCAATACCATGCAGTTTTTATCACTACTGCTCTGTAGTACAGCTTGAGGTCAGGGATGCTGATTCCTCTAGAAGTCCCTTTATTTGAGAATAGTCTTTAGTTGAGAATAGATTTTGCTATCCTGGGTTTTTTGTTATTCCATATAAATTTAAGAATTGCTTTTTTAAAGTCTATGAAGAATTGAGTTGGGATTTTGATGGGGATTGCATTGAATCTGTAGATTGCTTTCGGCAGGATGTCCATTTTAACTATATTAATCCTGCCAATCCATGAGCATGGGAGATCTTTCCATCTTCTGAGGTCTTCTTTGATTTCTTTCTTCAGAGACTTGAAGTTCTTGTCATACAGAGCTTTCATTTGTTTGGTTAGAGTCACACCAAGATATTTTATATTGTTTGTGACAATTGTGAAGGGTGTCATTTCCCTAATTTCTTTCTCAGCCTGTTTATCCTTTGAGTATAGGAAGGCTACTGATTTGTTTGAGTTCATTTTGTATCTGACCACTTTGCTGAAACTGTTTATCAGCTGTAGCAGATCTCTGGTGGAGTTTTTCGGGTCACTTAAGTATACCATCATATCATCTGCAAATAGTGATATTTTAATTTCTTCCTTTCCAATTTGTATACCTTTGATCTCCTTTTGTTGTCTGATTGCTCTAGCTAGAACTTCAAGTACTATATTGAATAGATAGGGAGAGAAAGGGCAGCCTTGTCTAGTCCCTGATTTTAGTGGGATTGCTTCAATTTTCTCTCCATTTAGTTTGATGTTGGCCACTGGTTTGCTGTATATTGCTTTTACTATGTTTAGATATGCTCCTTAAATTCCTGATCTTTCCAAGACTTTTATCATTAAGAGATGTTGAATTTTGTCAAATGCTTTTTCAACATCTAATGAAATGACCACGTGTTTTTTTTCTTTGAGTTTGTTTATGTAGTGGATTATATTGATGGATTTCCGGGTATTGAACCATCCCTGCATCCCTGGGATGAAGTCTACTTGATCATGGTGAATGATCGTTCTTGGATTCGGTTTGCGAGAATTTTACTGAGTATTTTTGCATTGATATTCATAAAGGAAATTGGCCTGAAGTTTTCTTTTATTGTTGGGTCTTTGTGAGATTTTTGTATCAGTGTAACTGTGACCTCATAGAATGAATTGGGTAGTGTTCCTTCTGTTTCTATTTTGTGGAATAGATTGAAGAGTGTTGGTATTAGGTCTTCTTTGAAGGTCTGATAGAATTCTGCACTGAACCCATCTGGTCCTGGGATATTTTTGGTTGGGAGACTTTTAATGACTGTTTCTATTTCTTTAGGGGTTATAGGGGTGTTTAGATGGTTTATCTGATCCTGACTTAACTTTGGTATTTGGTATCTGTCTACAAACTTGTCCATTTCATCCAAATTTTCCAATTTTCTTGAGTATAGGTTTTTGTAGTAGGATCTGATGATTTTTTTTAATTTCCTCAGAATCTGTTGTTATATCTCCGTTTTCATTTCTAATTTTGTTAATTTGGATACTGTCTCTGTGCCCTCTGGTTAGTCAGGCTAAGGGTTTATCTATCTTGTTGATTTTCTCAAAGAACCAGATCCTGGTTTTGTTGATTCTTTGTATAGTTCTTTTAGTTTCTACTTGGTTGATTTCAGCCCTAATTTGATTATTTCCTGCCTTCTACTCCTCTTGGGTGTATTAGCTTTTTTTTCTCTACAGCTTTCAGGTGTGCTGTTAAGCTGCTAGTGTATGCTCTTTCCAGTTTCTTTTTGGAGGCACTCAGACCTTTGAGTTTTCATCTTAATACTGCTTTCATTGTGTCCCATAGGTTTGGGTATGTTGTATTTGATTTTTCATTAAATTCTAGGAAGTCTTTAATTTCTTTCTTTATTTCTTCCTTGACAAATTTATCATTGAGTAGAGCATTGTTCAGCTTCTATATGTATGTGCGCTTTCTGTTGTCATTGTTGTTGCCATTGAAGACCAGCCTTAATCTGTAGTGATCTGATAGGAGGCATGGGATTATATCTTCTTATATCTGTTGAGATTTGTTTTTGACCAATTATATAATCAATTTTGGAGAAGGTACCATGAGGTGCTGAGAAGAAGGTATATTCGTTTGATTTAGGATGAAATGTTCTATAGATATCTGTTAAATCCATTTAGTTCATAACATCTGTTAGTTTCACTGTGTCTCTGTTTAGTTTGCGTTTCCAAGATCTGTCCATTGATGATAGTGGGGTGTAGAAGTCTCCCACTATTATTGTGTGAGGTGCAATGTGTGCTTTGAGCTTGAGTAAAGTTTCTTTTATAAATGTGGGTGCCCTTGCATTCGGGGCATAGATGTTCAGAATTGCAAGTTTTTCTTGGTAGGTTTTTCCTTTGATGAGTATGAAGTGTCCTTCCTTATCTTTCTTGATGACGTTTGTGTGAAAGTCAATTTTATCCGATATTAAAATGTTTCTTGGGACCATTTGCCTGGAAAATTGTTTTCCAGCCCTTTACTCTGAGGTAGTGTTTTGCTTTAAGATGGAGGTGCATTTCCTGGATGCAGCAAAATGCTGGGTCCTGTTTATGGATCCTGTCTGTCAGTCTATGTCTTTTTATTTGAGATTTGAATCCATTGATGTTAAGAGATATTAAAGAATAGTGATTGTTGCTTCCTGTTATCTTCGATGTTGTTTTTATGTTTGTGTGGCTATCTTCTTTTGAGTTTGTTGAAAGATTACTTTCTTACTTTTTCTAGGGTATAGTTTTCCTCCTTGAGTTGGCGTTTTCCATGTATTATTCTTTGTAGTGCTGGGTTTGTGGAAAGATACTGTGTAAATTTGGATTTGTCATAGAATATTTTGGTTTCACCATCTATGATTATTGAGAGTTTTGCTGGGTATAGCAGCCTGGGCTGGCATTTGTGTTTTCTTAGGGCCTGTATGAGATCTGCCCAGGATCTTCTAGCTTTCATAGTCTCTGGTGAGAAGTCTGGTGTAATTCTGATAGGTCTGCCTTTATATGTTACTTGCCTTTTTTACCCTTACTGCTTTTAATATTCTTTCCTTATTTTGTGTATTTGGTGTTTTGACTATAATGTGATGGGAGGAATTTCTTTTCTGGTCCAATCTATTTAGAGTTCTGTAGGCTTCTTGTATATTTATGTTCATCTCTTTCTTTAGGTTAGGAAAGTTTTCTTCTATAACTTTGTTGAAGATATTTACTGGTCCTTTAAGTTGGAAATCTTCACTCTCTCTTCTATACCCATTATCCTCAGTTTCTGTCTTCTCATTGTATCCTGGATATCCTGGATGTTTTGGGTTAGGGGCTTTTTGCATTTCGAACTTTCTTTGACTGTTTTGACAATGTTTTCTATGGTATCTTCCACACCTGAGATCTTCTATCTCTTGTATTCTGTTGGTGATGCTTGCATCTATGACTCCTGATCTCTTTGCTAGGTTTTCTAACTCTAGGGTTGTCTCCCTTTGTGATTTCTTTATTGTTTCTATTTCTATTTTTGTTCCTGGATGGTTTTGTTCATTTCCTTTGTCTGTTTGAGTGTGTTTTCCTGTAATTATTTAAGGGATTTTTGTGTTTCATCTTTAAGGGCTTCTAGTTATTTACCTGTGTTCTCTTGTATTTCTTTAAGGGAGTTATTTATTTCCTTCTTAAAATCTATCATCATCATGAGATGTGATTTTAAGTCTGAGTCTTGCTTTTCTGGTGTGTTGGGGTATCCAGGTCTTGCTGTGGTAGGAGAGCTGGGTTCTGATGATGCCAAGTAGCAATGGTTTCTATTCCTTATGTTCTTGCCCTTGCCTTTCCACATCTCATTATTTCTGGTGTTAGCTGGTCTTACTCTCTTTGACTGTAGCTTGTCTTTCCTGCAAGCTTAGATGTCAGTACTCCTTGAAGACCATTTTTCTCTGAGAGGAATTTGGTTTTGGAGTGCTATGGTACTGGGTCAGCTCTAGGGTGCAGACAGAAACCAGAAGGCTCTAGTCCCCAGCTGTCCCTTGGTTCTTGTGTCCTGATAGCTCTGCAAAGGTCCCACTTGATCCAGTGAATTTGAACAGAAGTGGTGGTCTTGCCTGTGCTTGAAGTTGTGTTGTCACTCCTGGGATAGCATCTCTCTCCTGGTACTATTTGAGTATGGAGCCCTGTGTCACAGGTTCTGCTCCCCAGCCACCGAAAGAAACCAAAAGAAACCAAAAGACCACTCCTCAGTCCATGTGTCCTGGGGATTCCAGGTGGGTCCCTCTGAGCAGACCGGCTTGCCCACACTCCTGGGAGTCTAGCTTTCTCCAGGCCCAATTTGGCTATAGAGTTCTGGTGGCCCAGGCCTCTCCTTTCTTTTCAAGTGGCATTTGCAGCTAGCACTCTATTGTGCTGCAAGTTAGTATTCAGCCATACACCTGGCTGTTAGCAGCTTGCTGACAGCAGTGATTTCTGTTGTAGCTTGTAGCTTGCTTGTCTCCAGTTGGTAGAGATGATGCCCCCCCTTGGATTCCTTGACAGTTTTGGAGGGTACAGAATAATATCTCAGTAACTCCTGTCTGCTAGCATACGTGGCTATCCCTGTTTGGCACATCAGTGGCACTTGTCACACAGTGAACTCCCCTTTTTCCAACCTTGATTTCTGAGTACAAGAGAGGAACCTGCTTTGGGATGATGCTCAGCTCACTTTGGAATAAACTGTCTATATGATGGAATCGTTGCCCCTCCCCTAACAGATAAAGACGTGGATATTTAGACTGGTATGTGGTGTCTGAGAGGCAGAAGGATTTACTAGAGACTGAACAAAGTAATATTACTGACAAACTTATGCTCCAGTTAGAATCCTTCCATGCTCAAAGCCTGGAGCAAACAAATTTCCTATGGACACCCAGATTCTTCATTTGTAAAATGGAAACAATATCAGTTTGTTTATATCTCACCAATTATTGCAAATAATTTATAACATCTTGCTAATAAGTGTTCAGTAGGTAGCAGTTTTATCTGCCTATAGAAAATTATTATCCTTAGAGGACAAAAGTCAAATCTTACCAAGGATGTTCTATCTATCTATCTATCTATCTATCTATCTATCTATCTATCATCTATCTCTATATAGATATGCATGTATATAATATTTTTATTACTTCCTTGAGAATTTTATATAAGAATACAATGTATTTTTATCATATTCACTCTTTCACTCCTTCCTCTAATTCCTCCAGGATCTACACCCAGTACACTGCCAAATTCATGCTCTCTAGCTCTGTCTCTCTGTCTCTTCTCTGGCTCCCTCCCTCTGTCTTTCTGTCTCTCTGTCTCTGTCTCTCTGCTTCTGTCTCTCTGTCTCTGTCTCTGTCTCTCTCTTACACACACACACACACACACACACACACACGCACACACACATTCCACTGTGTCCAATTTGTCCTGCTGGTATGTGTATGGGTCTGGGGCCATTCATTGCAGCATGGCCAAAGTTTCAGGGAGTAGGGTATGACCTGTCCAGACCAGTACCCCATCCTTTTAAAAAATTGACTCCCCTGTCAACTTGAACCAATTACCAATAGCTCATCAGCTAGAAGTGGGGACTCAAGATCACACCACCCTCATGCTGGAATGTTCACTGACTTGATCTTGTGCAGACAACCATGGCTGCTGGGAGTTTTTGAGTCATCCCATCATGTCCAAAAGACACTGTTTCTACCCCAGCCCTCCCTGACTTCTGGCTCTTACAAATCTTCTGTCTCACCTTCCCTGATGTTCCCAAAAGAGATGAACTTTATATATATACATACATATTCACTGTAGCTGTCTTCAGACACACCAGAAGCCAGAAGAGGGCACTGGATCCCATTAAAGATGGTTGTGAGCCACCATGTGGTTGCTGGGAATTGAACTCAGGATCTCTGAAAGAGCAGTCAGTGCTCTTAACTGCTAAGCCATCTTTCCAACTGGAGCTTAACATCTTAATGCATATAAATGTTATGGATTTTTAAAAAGGCTCTACTATCTTCTAGAAGTTTCACCCCAACATAGTATTCCTCTCCATAAAGTTAATTGTCTTCCTTCAAAATCCAGGATGTCACAAGTATTTCATGTAAAGCACTTACCACTTTCTCATGCATATGAGCATCATCCTATAGCCAGGAGAGGGGCTTGCTCATTTCAGTAATTAAGTAGCAAAAAAATGAAGAAAGAGGAGATAGAATTTTTGTCTCCCTCCAGTAGTAGAACAGGGTATTTCTAGGAGCCTGCTAGCCATTTCTGGTGTGAGCCTTTTTTTCTAAGTCCATGGAACACACAGTGACCTAATGATTGATGACTGGCTTTTAGTTTAGGGTAGGCCTGGAAATGCCCATTAAGGGGGGCATTGAGGCGTTGCACATTAATCCTAAACATTTCCCCTTAAACCCAAATGAAATAACTAACTGTTGCATAATTCAATAAGAAACCCAGGCTGGGGGCCACTCTCCTTTTGGAGTAACGAGTGAGTAAGTACCATCCATGAAACTATTAAGTTAATTTAAAATCCTGACAATTTAGCAGCACTCTGGCAAGATAAGACCCATTTATTAAAAGGCACAGTTCATTAACCCAGATGCTGCTGGCATGTTTGCTGGGAGAGAGGGGAGGGTCCAGACTTCATCAGAAGTCATCTTCTCTCCCCGCCCAGGATGCAGCTCAGTCCCATATAACCAAGAACTTCAAACCCTGTATTAATACATGTCTCTGGAAGTCTACACCCTGTTCCTGGGGGAATAACTGCATAGTAGGGGAGTGAAGACCAGGAGTGTGTTGGAGCTGAGTCAGGAACAGAGGAAGTTCTCAGAACTTGCCATCTTCCAACCCCACTGCTGTTCCCTCTCTCTCACCTCCTCTTCTTGGCTGCCCTGATAATCTTTTTGATTTCCACATACGTTGTGCACATCTGTCCTCAGTTACTGCCCCACAGAGTAGGCACTGCTCTGAAATATTTCACAGGTTCACCATGGCGTTGTGTTTCTAGGTATCATATTGAGCTTTAGCATCCAACTGATGAGTAAAGAATAGTACAAAACCCCAGCACTGCCTTTTTTACACCCTTCAGCCCCCACAAATATTTTGGTCACATTTCAAACCTGCTTGGGTTGAAAACACTGAATGTTAGACACACTGACTTACTGAGGTCCTCTCCTGAAAGCCTTACACATACACACACACACACACACACACACACACACACACACTTCCAATCCAGTCTCAGAGACCCTGAGACCACCCAAATAAGTATTATATTGGAGAATTCAGCCCTGTCTGTGATAAGAAAGACAGAAAACCGGTTCCAGCAGGAGTGGCAGGTTGGAGATGTCAATACTTAAAACGTAAAATGCTATTATATCTCATTAACAGTAGAAAGCAAGTGTCTCAACATTCAAAAGTGTTTTAATCAACTTGAAAACAGACTCTACCTGACCCTGGTAACAACGAATGTGTGTCTGGGAAGGTGTCTTTACTTGGAGGTGTGTGTGTGCGAGGGGAGGGGGAGTGGGGGGGTGGGGGGTGGGGGTGGGATGTCTTTGGAGTCACACCATGAAGAATTAGTTATGCAAATACAAATACATCTGTGCACCTTCCTGGTGCATGCTGGGAGTCAGGAAAGAGCTTTGATCTTATTCTCCAAGAGGCACAGAGTAAGGCTTAGCAGTTGGAAAGATATTTATTTGCATAAATTATTTCACTTCATTCTCATGCTGGCTTAAGGAGAGAGAGATCTCTGTATGGCCACTATGAAAGTAAAGAACCAGAGGACGGACAAAGCTTAAGGGACTGTTTTATCCACGTAGAAGAGAAATATGGCTCATGCTTTGGACGGCTCACTCTTGCTTTCACTGACGTCACTTCCCAGAAACAAAGCTGAATGCGCACGGTGGGGGAGGGGTGTTCTTTCATTCATTCATACATTCTGACAGGCATTACCTTGTTCTCTGGCGGTCGGATGATGGAAACAATTATCTACCCTCTTGAACTGAGTCGGAAGCAGTAAACAGTACAGCCAAACAAATACACTAGACAATGCATTTTCAGAAAGTAATAAGAAGGGCCAGTGAAAGACACAAGAAGGCCTCCTTACACTTTTTCCTCTAGTGATTCCTCTTCCCTTGAGAAATTTTTACAAGATTCCACCATACAGGCACTCACAAGAGGACTACAAATCAAACATTTACTGCTAATAAACAATGAAGAAATTTATCTTAAAACAATTCCTTGGTACACATATAATTTTACCATTTAATGAAGATGAAAGCCGATTTGCATAGTAATGAGATGGATTTGCTTGTTTATTTTTACACAAAGAATTAAATCTTGGCTGATTATTTTATACTGCAGAACAGACAGCATTGTCAACATGTTTCACAGTAGCTTAATATTTTGATCTTCTAATGGTCAGTTTCCTGAGAATGCTGCTTTTCATAAACAAAAGGTGCCAAAGTATAGAAATACATTTAGGCCCAATTCAGTATCTAAGCCAAACTTCATTTAATGATATGTATGTGTGTGAGTTTGTGTGCGTATTTGTGTGTGTGACTTAAGTCAATGGCTCAAACAGTAATTTTATTAAAACTAAACATTCTAACAATATGATTCATGCTTCTATGCTGAGGAATGATTGGAGGAATCTATTAAAAATGGTTTTTCTGTAATTAAATCACAAAAGCACAACACTTGCTATGTGCAGCAGAAACACTGCAACTCACACCCGGCAGTAGTCTCAAATATGAGTGGAGGTGTTTCAGTCAGTCTTACTTGGTATTACTTGGTGTCGTGGGCTGTGCACAGTGCAAAGTGCACATGTTGTATGCCCAGGACCAGGGCAGGGCTTCAGTGAAGCTGTGTAATGCAACAGGGGCTAGCCCTTCCAGAAACGCCAGACTTCATGACTCCTGTAATTTTGAATTAAATTCTGTTCTGGAGTTAACCCTACGGGCTTGTGTCCCACAGTACAAGAAGCCATGTGATTCAAACCAGGTGAATAAGACAGATCTGTACTTTGAAATGGTGGAAAGCAGCCAGCACAGGAAGGCAGGGGCTGGCAAGGAGTTCCAGGCACAAGAGTTAACACATGGAATGGCTTCAGAGTAAGAACAAAAGTAGCAAATTTGAGAAACAGAAGGGACGGTTTCTTGGAGCAAAATCATGGAGAAACCTGTGACTGTCTGGAAGCGGTAAGAGAAGACTCAAAAAGCTTACAAGCTTTGGTCGGACCACAGGGCAAGATGAAAGTTTCATTGTGGGAACTGGGTGACAAATCTGCTTTACAGCTAGGCAATATTTATGCCGCTACTCTAGACTGTAGGAGGCATGAGGTAAAGAGTAATCAGGAAGTGTGGTACCTACTAAATCCAATAGGAGACTACTGCAATAGTACAGGCAAAATCCTGTATTTGGGAGGAGGAGACAGACAAAAGTATATTTTGTGATAGATTATGCAAGAAATGATCATGTATTTTGTGTTAAGGATGAACAAGGGGGGAAAACATGGGTAATTGTTATGTTCTGAGCTCCAGCAAAATATTTAGAAGGAGCCACTAAAGAGGAAGCAGAAGAAACTACCATTGGCGGGTACAAGATAGTAGAACAGTAAGCTCCATTTTGAACATATTCTTAGAGAAATATTAGTGTAATACATTCTAAGACAGAAAATTCATTTAATCAGTAACAAAAAGTGGAGGGGCTGGGTGCATTTTCAATGGGTGGATACTAGGTTCTGTTCATCTTAAAACTTTACTATTCCAAAGGTTCTGGCAATTTCCCCTGCCTTTGAATGAATAATATCAATTTCTTCTTCTATATCAAGAAAATTGTCAGCTATGAGTATCCTTTCTAGCTTAAGTCTCATACAGAAGGCAATTGGACCATAAGAGAACATGGATTGTGGTCATGCTTCCCAGACAGCGATTAACTTCAATTGCCTTTATTAAATTTACATCCCGCTGTTTTGCTTCCATGCCTTTTGCTGAATGTAATAACTTTTATTTCAAAGGTGAGTCCCTGTGTGATTCTAAGAATCATGTTTTGAAGAAATCGTAAATGATAATTAACCAAACACATGTCATGCCAACAATACATGTCTCTCAAGGAGAGGCAAGGCAATCAGGTTTGAGTTTGCACAGGAATGGCAGCTGAGCTTCTTCACAGGACAGATAGCAATAGGAAAATGACAGCAGTTATGATTTCATCCCAGTTTCTGACAAATAGCAACTTCAAAAATATGGGTAAAAGAAGAGGATGAAACAGTGTTTTATTTGAGATGATTTCTGGATCTGGAGTTCACAGGCAAGAGTCTGTCTGGAGGCATGAATCTGGTTGCCACCAGTATGTGAAGTCTACTAAGAATGGGAGTAGGGTAAGACCTGCCAGATGAGTGAATGGGTACCAGGAAGTCCTGAGACCCAAGTCGGTGCTGAGCTGCGCATAGAGGCAGAACCAGTAGGTGGTTGAGAAGTTGAAGGAAGTCAGCAGAATATGATGTCAGGGAGGAAGGCTAAGAGGGGAATTTTCACAGAAAAAATAATGGGTCAACCATGTCAAGTGCTCCTGAGAGGTAGGCTGGAAATTGACTGCATTGTTGGACAGTAAAACCGTCACCCATGACTCTGATGAGCTCAGTTGCAGTGAAGTATTATGGACCAATGCCCAACTGGAGAGTTGAGCAGTAAGAAGTGAAAAGTCAAGATAATAAATACAGATCATTTTGGGAGATTCTTCACTGGGAAGGGGAACGGACATGTGTCTGTGGTTGAAGGGGATCTAAGGTCGTGAGAGATTGTTGACGTTACAGTTGTTTTAAAGACTGTGAGACAAGTGGGTCTGTGTACTGATGGAAATGATCCAGTGGAGAGGGGAGAGGCAATGCTATTAAAGAAAAAAGAAACTAGTTGAGGAACTGAACTCCTCGAGGGGAGAGAGAACACAGGCTCCAGAACATAAGGTGAGGAGCTGAACTCTAAAACAAGAAGGGATTTTTTTCTATTACAGCCAAAGAGCATTGGGGGGTGGGATCCCCAAATGAGAAACAGATGGTGGAAGATATGGGAATTGGAAGCTGAGCTAACATCCAATTGCTTCGATTTCCTCAATGAAAAAGGAGCTGTTTACCTCCAATGAGAGAAATGAAAGTATGAGTAGCTTATAAAGATTTTTGAAGAAAAGAGAGAAGACAGAATGAGAATTCTTAAGGAAAATATATGAGCAGCTTTTAGGAATGCATTGCAGAAGGCCTTGGCAGTAAGAAATACCTGTTGACAATTGAACATAAAGTGACACCAGACGGGAGAATGGAGGAAGTTTGCTGGGGTGGGTATAGGATATGTGCATCCATAAGGGGCAATACCCTAGGTGTCAATGGGACCTGTCTGTCCTGAAGGTGATGCCTGACTTATCTGTCCTCAATGAGCCATCGTCAACCAGAGATGATCTCATTTTGGCACAGATCGGAGAAAGGACTCTTAGTAAAACAGGGAGGTGTGAAAAATGGAGAGTGAGCAATGTTCCTCCACAGAGAACCGCAATCTAGGTGACTTATTGACCTCAGAATTGAGAAGAAACAGTAATGTGATGCTGCCTTTCCATCTGTTTCTGCAGTCTAAGGTTTACTTGGAATTACATGAGTTTTCACCCTCTTGAAATGAAGCCTAATGAAGAAGAGTAGCTGCTTGTCATCCTTGTGAAGAAACCTTTAACTGTGAACTTATATTAAGATACCCTTTAAATTTTTCTCCTCTGATGAATAGCCCTATTTCATGTGACAGTTCTCACAGGCCCTATGATATGGGCTTTTGATCATTTCCATTGAGCACCTTGGGGTAGTAGAGAAAGTGCCATAAGACTTTAATAGGGAGTCTTGTCAGACTCGATAGTGCTAATATGGCCAGAGGATACCCCACCCTGCTTGGATTTTTCACCTTGGGTTATATGATTAGTTTCAATGCTTGATTGTCTGACGGACATCAGCACTGTATGGCCAACTTCTTCCTGTTCCTCCTTGTTTCTGATGACTTTTCCATTCAATCTGGGCAGTTACTTGCATCTAGCTTGGCTCTACCCTTGTCAGTTAGGGCTATGTTCCTATAGCTGCCTTCTTCGCAGCCCCCCTTCTGCCTACTTAGTTTCTCAGTTCTTCAACATCCTTAGGTGCCCACCCCACAATACTCTATCTAGCCATTGGGCCATCAGAAACACCTTTAGTTCTATTTCCAAGTGGTCTGGTTATAACTCTGCTAGAGAGAAGAAATGATCTCCACTGACCACTGTCTCCTAAACAGGCTACTAAGTACCATAGATATCCTACATATACAGTTCAGCATTGTGAGAGAGATACTGATTGCTAAATGTAGACCGAGCATTTTCCTATTGTGATGGCATGACATAAATATCCCCAGTGTTGTTCAGTGCCTCAAAAATACAGTATACTCTATGAAGCATCACGCTCCAACCCATTTATATGAATAAGACCTTCTGCCCAGTTCCTGCCAGTCACCATTCTAAAGTTGGTACTACATCCAGAAAGTAGCTGAGAATAACTCTCCACTCACAAGACCCTCTAGAGTGTGTGCCATTTTGATGATACCCAACAGTTTCTCGAGTGCCTGCAGGTGTTATTATCATTGCTTAGTTCTTCCTCAGGGAGAAATCTACTTCCAAAATTTTCTCATAACCAATGTCCTAATGCTATCAATTTTAAGGATTACTTTGTGGGATAAACAAGACTGTGGGGGGGGGGGGTTTATATATATATATTTCAGATGGGGATTATTTCCACTGACCCTTCCCAGCTGTTCCAATTAGAATAGATCATGGAAACATCTAACAACATTGGGCAAGAGATGCATACTGGTAGACACTAAGATGCATACTGGTAGACACTAAGA
>JADRCH010009259.1:0-22727 GCA_019843965.1 Rhynchomys soricoides
GGTTGACACTAAGATGCATACTGGTTGACACTAAGATGCATACTGGTAGACACTAAGATGCATACTGGTAGACACTAAGCACGTTTGAGGAAAGGTGAAGAAATAAGTAGCTCCCAGTGATAAATCATGATATCAAGACCAAAATACAGTGTTTCTATTTACTGAAAGCTTACTGTGCATCACACTATAATACCTTACACTATGTAAGACTATCCTCATAAGTGTTGAGAAAGCTCTGGTAGCCCCAATTAATACAGTTAGATAGCTAATAGAGTCCTATAGCTAGCAGAAGGCCCTGTTTCCAGTCTTTGTGTTTTAAAAATATATATGGTAAAATACATAGTGTTTTATAATGTATTTAACATACAAATTGAAAATACTATAAATTTTATTATTATATAAATACTACATGCTATTACTATTTTATTATTAATATTAAGAATTCCACACATGTATAGGATCTATTTTGATATAGTTACTCCTACTCTTCCCTCCAACTCCTCCCAGGTTCCTCCAGGTTCCCTTCTTACTTCTTATCTTAGAAAAAGAAAAAAGAAAAGACCCCATTGATTCCAATCAGTGCTGTCCATATGTGTGGGCATGGTACCACCCAGGGACCATGCCCCTAAGGACAACAAACTGTGTGTCTTGGCAGCTAGTGGCTGTCAATAGCTCATTAGCTACGTGTGTGTGTGTGTGTGTGTGTGTGTGTGTGTGTGTGTGTGTGATTAATGCTCACGGTTTAACCAAGGAACCCAAGGAGAAATGCTGCAGTCACTCAGCATAAACAACCCCACCTTGTCAAGTGCAGCAGATATCTGGACGGGATGCGAAGTTCAGAAAGAACAGGTTAAAGCTGGATGAGCTTGGAGCTCCTCCTCGTGTGATATGGTAATGCTCTGTCTATAAGACTGACAAGATTGTTCTAATAATGGCTGGTCGGCTCACTAAACATATTTGGCATTTAAAATTCTAAGCTTCTCAGTCTTTCTCCCTGCCATTTTCCCTGCCTCTGTGCTCTGCCTTTCTGTCTGCCTACCTCTTTTTGTCCTTCATCTTCTTTCTATCACTTTTTTTCTTTTCATGTGTATGTATGTGTGGTTTGTATCTGTGTTCACAAATGTGTATGTGCGCGGGGGGGGGGGGGAATGGGGGGGTGCGGCGTGCACGCGCACGCATGCTGGCACCTATATAGGCCTGAGTACGATATCAGAAATCTTACTCCAGAGCTTTTTCACCTTATTCATTAAGGCAGGATCTCTTAATCAAACTCAGAGCTCATGGATGTGGCTAGCCAGCTTGCCCTGGCAGGGTGTGTGGGGCTGTGTCTTTTCTTCTTTCTGATACTGGAATTACAGATGAGAATTTGGGTTATAGGGATGTGAATTCAGGTCCTCTCAATTGTGGGGCACGTGCTTTAACCATTGAGCTATCCTCCCAGACTGCCTGCCAGCCCTCTTGTCTCCTTTGCTCCTTCCCTCTTTTTCTCCCTCCCTTCTGTCCTCCCTCCCTCTCATTCTCTTTCTGGACACCACCCCCTCCTTTCTTCTCTATTTCTGTACAGAGAAGGAGGTCAATTAGGGAGGTTCAGTATCAGATCCCAGAAATTCAAAAAGGCCAAAGTTAGGACAAGAGAGAAAAGAAGAAAACTGGTTTCGCCCAATACTCAAGGGAGCGGGACTAAATAGCAGAGAGCACGCGTCCTAGATTCTCTGAAGCAAGCATTCCTCCATTCAGAGGCTGCGTTCCACTGTCCACATGGGCAAAGTTCCAGCTGTTAGAACTCAGGTGCCATCTTGCATTTTAGTACATAAGGTTGCTCTGTGCAAGGGGAAACGCCTTGTGTTCATTCCAAACCACATTCAGAATGCAGGGGAAGGAAATATGTTCCTTGTCTAGGGTGCATCAATGTGCCTACGTGTATTCTGGAATGTAACCATCAGGAGTTGCCATATTTTTGACAAAAGCCAAGCTGAGAGAGAGTTCACTAATCACCCCAGGTGACACCAGAAGCGGAAGCACTTGGGTGTAATTCAAGGGCTCTGCAGTTGTAAAGCCAGTGCTTCTGCTGCCTAGGAATTTTCAACAGAGATGCATTCCCACAGAAAAGTCCATGCCCTTGTTGGAGCTAGGCTGGGATTTCTCATCTCAGAAAGTAAGTAAGGACCTCAGCAGCAACATAAGGAAGCCTCCATACTGAGACCTCTCCACAGAGTCTAGTGGGACCAAAAACTGGCTAGTAATCTTTTCAGAAAGCTAATGAGAAGAACTGGCAGTTTTCCCACCTTGTGCTACTCTGAGTGTTCTAGGGACCTTGTGGTCCTTCTTTATGCTGCTTGGAGGATGGGCAGGATGGAAACATTTCCCCCCTCCTGCATTATCACAGTTGTGAAACCATCAGTGGAGGACTGTGAGGACAGTCACAATTTATAAATGACTTCTATTAGGAAAACCTCATAAAATAACATGTCTATGTACTTCAAAATGATGGAGTATTAGAGATCCCTTGTGTCCCCATCAGATGCTATTCCCACTATCTGTACGTTTCCTGGTCAAGTTGAAGGGCAGACAGAGCCTGTTCTCAAAGGAGGCTATGGTCTGCCACTGCCTGCCGATTTATACATGGGAGGAGGAGCCATCACAGTGGAAACCAGGTTCTCAAAAGGCATGCCCTAAGAATGATACACTGTCCCTTTCCCTTTTACTGGACTTTAAGTGGATACTAAGGATGAGAACAAAAACTGTGACCAGTGGAGGACTGGGCACCATCATACTTCTCCTGGAGTGTCCAAGAATATGAGTCAAATCAGCACTGAACTGGAAATTAACAGAAGAGTGTGGCAGCCATGTTTCTGGGTCTCAAATTCCGACCTCCTCCTTTAGTTCCTATATGAACTAAACTTCTCTCCTCTTCAGTCTTCTCATCTTCCAACGCTATTAAAATGGGGAGAGATAATACATTTAGAGCAACTAGGATTACACCTAGCCCCCCACACAGTAGGCAAACAGAAATGACTGCTGTCATCAGAGGCAATCCCATTTGGGTTGTAAGGTCTTGATTGTATATGAAAGCTTCTGGCTCTTGACATTCAGAAGTCATCCCATCTCCCCTCAACCACCATAGCCAGAAAACTGGGAAGGGCATATAAAGTTCAAAGGGAGGATGCTTTTGTCTCTGTAGGGGTCATAACTAGGAGAAAAAAACCTAAAACACCTTCTTTCTAGAAGACAAGGGACCTTTGGGATACAAGTCTGGAGGAAGGGTTTGGCAGATTACAAGTTTGGGGTACCTCATCTGGCCTTGGTAGCAGCCAGTCTCTTCCTTACTAAGTGCACCTGTGCCACTTTGGTTCTGTCACACACATTATTTTAAAGAGCTACAGAATTTACAGTAGTTTTATTGTAATTTTTCTCCTCAATCATTGTGTACTAAAAAAATAAAATTACTTTTATGTGGAAGCTCAAGGCATTTTAAAGCTCTTTATTTAGACATTCAGAGGATTGCTCTGGAAGCAGAGGAAACAAGGCACAGCAGAACCAACTTTTCATATGAATGTTGCTTTTCTAACTGACCATAGGGCCTGGGGCCCCTTTGTTTCCCTATACCTCAATTTCTATCAAGTAAAATAAGAGAATTGGTCATACTAGAATTTCCAGTCCTCTGGTTTAAGGAAACAATCATAAAACTGCAAGAAAACTATAATAATGCAGATGTTCACAGAAATATTATTTATGGCAGCAAAAATTAGAACAACATAAATGTCCAAACATGGGGTGAGAGTATTGTATATCTGCTTGATGTAATATAATGAAACCAATTAAAATGATATTCGCTAATATTATGTAACGACATGGAAAATTGCTTCTGATCTATTCTTAAAAAGAAAAAATGAGATATAAATGATATGATTATAAGGGCATAATAAAAACTGTGGCAGAGAATAAGAGAAAAGTGGAGAGAAATACATTAAATGTAATTGTGCATGAGTGACTTTAAATCTTTTTAAAACTACTTTTGTATGGCTCCCAAATTATATTTAATAAAGATACATTACTTAAACTAAACAAAATACATCAATAATCATCAGCTGTGACTGTTAGGTTAAATGTTTTCCAGAGCCCTTTGCTTCTCAAATCCAACCACAGTCATGAAGACTTAAAGAGATAATAGATCTGTTAAGCCCTTTCAAATGTAGACAGCCATGCATAGTGATAGGGTCTTATTGTTATTAACTGGATACCAAGAAAGAACTAACATGAATCTCCTAATAAAGAAAAGGATCCAGACAAGAAAGAGGCTGAGCATACAATGTGCACACTCTGTTAGAGCTCTTTTCGGCCAGAATATTCTTGATGCAACCTTTGGAAGAATGGATTTTACACAGCTTTTTGACATGCAGTCCTTTCTGCCCTTTGTACTGACATAATTGTCAAGCAGATTTTATTGCATTCTCAAGCAAAGGGCAGAACAGATGGCCAGAGCCCAGCTTGGGGACTGGTGTCTACTTAGAGCATCAAGGATGTTTTTCAGAGAAGGGTGAAGATGTATGACTTCCCTGTAAGAAATGGGGGGCGGGGGGGTAGGAGAACTGAAAGACCCTCTTCCCTGCACCAAGGACTCCCATCCGTATGTACATCATGTTCCTGAAGTGAGCTTGAACACAAGAAACATATCTAGAAGTAGGTGTTGCCCCAAACCATGGGTGTCTCGTTGTAACTTATAAGAACACAGCAACCCATCTTAGGTCACAGTGGCTGGGGATAAGAGGCCCCTGGTACCCATATGTTACAGGGATAGATGTCAGCCTGTTCAATTAGGAGGAGGTGGACCTTTAGAAGGTGGAGGAAGTGGAAGGAAGTTGAACCATCAAAGATATGCTGTGAAGGGGACTTTGAGCCTCTAGCCCATTTCTCTCTTTCCTTGACTTCCTGGATGCCATGATCTTCTGCTTGCCACAGGTCTGATAACAATGGGGCAAAGTGACCATATACTGAAACCTTCAGAAGAATGAACCAAAAGAAACCTTTCTTCTTTTAAAGTTTGTTTGCCCAGGCGTTTGTAATAGTAACAGTGGGGTATTGAGTAACACAGGGCTTCTTTTCCTCTGAAGTATATCTCTTACTCCTCAAAGAAACCTGAAGAAGCCCTCAAAGCAAAATAAAGACACAGAAAATTAAATTCTAGACTTAAGTTCAGGAAAATGTAGGTTGTCCCTCAGTATGGAAAAACATAAACTACACAGACCTTGAACTGCCCACAGATCTTTATCTACTCATATATAAAATAATATTAACATATTCTCAAAGATCATTTATTAAAAATTAAATGACATGATAGATGAAGGGCTTGGTACCCGAGAGGACCTAATAGGTCATCAGAGGCTAACATTTAGGCAGCCTTAAAAATTAAATAAAAACAACACAATACAACAAAATAACCAAGTCTATGATTCCAGATGCCTAGAACACATTGGCCAGAAGCAAGAAATACCATGAGGTTGTTAAAAATGATTTTAAGGGGCTGGAGAGATGGCTCAGTGGTTAAGAGTACTGACTGCTCTTCCAAAGGTCCTGAGTTCAAATCCCAGCAACCACAGATGGCTCACAACCATCAGTAATGGGATCTGACGCCCTCTTCTGGGGTGTCTGAAGACAGCTATAGTGTACTTATATATAATAAATAAATAGATCTTTTAAAAATGAATTTATAATACATTTTCAATTTGTGACATTCATTTCTGTTTGGTTTTGTTAGAGCCCTGTGCCCTATGGTAAATTGCTTGTCAGGTCAAGGAAAATTAAAGAGTCTAGATAGTCATGCAGATTAGCTAGACTTGACTCACTGCCATGGCTCTTGCAAAGATTCATAGACAAGCAAAAAAAAAAAAAAAAAAAATAAAAATAAAAACAAAAACAAAAAATCCAAAAAGCAAAAACAAAAATAAACCCAAACAAAAACCACAGGGTTTACTAAAATACAGAGCCCCAAAACATGAGAAGTGAGGTTCAAAGAGGTGGCGTTCCAGAGACTACAGAGTTGTAGTAAATTGATGTTTCTTGATCCTAAACACATGGCCATGCAGCTAAAAAGCCATGCCACAACCTGGGGTCCTAGCGAGTAACCCAGTAACTAAGCTTGTGGTTTAAGTCCCAAGGTCCCAACGATATCAATGAAAAGTTCATTTGCCGAGAACTTTAAGCTACTGAGCATTTTAAAAAAAGAAAAATATAAGCCACCCCAAAGCAAACTGGGTTGACATCTGGAACTGAGGATAGGAAACAGAACAGAAAAGGACAGAGGAAATCAAGCAGACTTTATCAACTCCACCAGCCATTCCCCTGTGGGCAGCAGGAAGACACTAGCCACTTCCCCCTTTACAGTTTTAACTAAAAGGAGCATTACAGAGGTGAATTAACATTTAAAAAGAATGTAAAAACTCAGAGCTGTTCTAATGGTGATTAATGGGGAGCAATAAGAGGACCATGACCCGCTAGTGTCATTAAATGGATTGGCAGGTTTCTGAGCATTAATTATAAATAGCCACAGGAGTTCTCCTGTTTTACAGAATGAGGAAGATAAATCCAAGGCTCTGGGAGAGAAGAAGAAAGCAAAATTGGGGAAAAGTTTGCCTGTGTGTTGTGGGGAGCAAGACCGTGCGCAAGCTGAGGGAATGAGATAAATGATAAATTAGGCCCTGCCAGTCAATCACATTTTCTAAATGTTTTATGTCCCAAAAGCTATAAAAGCAATATTCCACTCTGCCCTTATTGGAACCATTTCTGTACGGCAATCACATCAGTTTCCTTGGGGATTTCGACCGAAACGTGCTTTGCCCTTCTTTTTTATATTTACTCTTCAGCTTGTGACCACGGAAGGCATAGAGTCAGCTTACACATCACATGGACTGGAGAGGGGGGGACCCAAGGACCAAGTTAATGGTGGGAGTGAGAGGCACTGGCGGGCAGAGACAGGGGGAAAGGGATGAGTAGAAGAAGCCTTGGTCCCTGCGGCAAGCACCACAGCAAAGCAGACTACAGCAGAGATGGCCTTGTTTCTAGTCCTGCAATGTCTTCAGAGAGTCCAGGAATAGCTTAAGAGCCGACAGGGTCTTGTTGACTATGAGACTATGGTGATGGTTGTATTCCCTGCTGTATTTTCAGAGCTTAGAGCATCATTGCCACCAGCATTTGTTGAATGATAGATGCAGATCTCTTTTCAGTTGCCAAGATGCCTGGGCTTGTAGGGCCTTTGATAGATAGACCTCTGGGTAACTAACATACACTTGTGTCAGGGGGGTTCCTCCCTAGACAGCCTTGACTGGCACCGAAATGATGGGATACCAGCTCTTCCCTTAGCCGACAGTTCGTAAACATGCTCAGGCACCCCCACCCCGGCCCCATTACAAAGCAGAAGGCTATTTTCCCATGAGAATCTCCAGAGAGGAGAAGGCTAAAAGTCAAAATTCACCTACTCAGATAAACAGTCAATACAGAATTTCTCTCAGTGATGCATCTGCAACATCCTGGACTTTCAATGGTTCAGAAGGAAAATATCGGACTGAGGGTGAGGGTGCTGGAAGAGGGTAAAGTCTAGGGTCCAGGAGGGCCAGAGCTGTGTGTAACATCCTCCACAGGTGACAAATTCTTCTGAGGACTTGGCTACTGCCTGTGCTAGGAAGGAGAAGAAGGAGGAGGGGGGAGCAGAACAGAAGGGAACGGAGAAGTAAACTCCCAGCAAGACTGGAATGATGGGGACTGGAGGATCATGGTGTGTGTGTGTGTGTGTGTGTGTATCCTTCTTGAGGCTTTCCTCTGCAAGTCATTATTTCAGCTGATTGGAAATCGTGTTGAAAGACCTGCTTCTCTGGTACCATTTTCTTCATATCCTATTAGTTACAATACAATTACAGAGAATACATCAATTCCTGGCCTGCCTGCTGCCGCTGCCAGAACCGCCTATTAAAAAGCGGCCTTATTAATGGAATTGTACATCTAGGATTAATCGGCTTGCGTTGGCCATTTACATTTCTCATTCCACAAGCACTTTTGTTTGCTTAATAGGCTGAAGGAGGTAGGAAATGACACAACAAAGGCTCTCCCAATTGCCGAGCGCATCGCTGGTGGATTTAATGTCCCCGTCCCCCTTTCATCCTGGAGTATTGCATGCGGGTGAGATCTGGCATGTGCCACTCAGGAATGGCAAAGTGGCTGTTAGAAGACCAGGGATTGGTGGGAGACAGGGAAGCGGGCAACGTGTGGCCCAGCAAAGACAGAACTTCTGAAGAGGATCCAGGTCCCTGCTCTCTATCACTCTGAGCCCCCGGAGATAGGGGTGGGGAGAAGCATTTGATTATATAGATCAGCTCCATGTAAAGGACTAGGAAAGCAGGATTCTTGTGATAGAGCTGAGGACAGGGAGAAATGGTCCAGCACTGATGGGACCCTTGCCTGCCTACAGCCAATGTGGCTTTGTCCAACTAGTCTCTATTCTGGCTGAACTAAAAATTGTGCTCCCCGGAGTCTACCAAGTTCTCCACGAGTTGACATCTATGACTCCAACTTGAGGAACAAAGGGTACTTTGCCATGTGGGAGACCCTGGATGTGGGAGGTGAGGAAACCCTAAAGACCTCCTGGGGTTTCTTTGTTTTTCCTTTAGGCTACAGTGAACTGATAGTTTGGGTGGTCTCAGAATGTGGCAAGGGGAATTATGGATGGCACAACGGGTCTTTGAGCTGCCCAGATTCCAGAAGATTCACTGACAACTGTCTCCACAGCTTCAGCCTGCCAAGAAGAGTGTTCCACATAGATAGAGAGCCAACCCATGTGAAGAGGCCTAGAACATTCCAGAGTCTGACTTCAGGGCAATGGTGTTAAAGGACAGAAAGAAGGAGGTGTGGATGTGTCAGGACCTTCTCCTGGTGGCCTCTCTTGTTACATGTGGGTACAATGACAATACAGTTAAACACGCATGTGCCTCTACTTGCCCCTTTCCTTATGGAAGGTGAATCCCTCATTGACCTTCGAGAAGTTCCTTGGCATAGACATACCAAAAAATGTTGCTCAAAAAAACAGTAGCCCTTGTTCTTTTTCCTCCAGTGATGATCTTCTGATCTTTGAGAACTCAGCTTTCTAGGCTACCAGGGTGGTGGGAGAATTGGGAGGGAGAGCTCACAGTCAAGGGCTGGGGCTTCTTCATCATCCCTTCTACACATGGTCTACCAC
Organism: Rhynchomys soricoides; assembly: GCA_019843965.1. Classification (NCBI taxonomy): domain Eukaryota; kingdom Metazoa; phylum Chordata; class Mammalia; order Rodentia; family Muridae; genus Rhynchomys; species Rhynchomys soricoides. Next base: position 9,224 of record JADRCH010009259.1, read on the forward strand.
ATGGCAGACTGTACTTTCCTCCAATTCGAATCATAGACGGGAACTGATGGAGAATTTGGTAAATGCCCAGGATCAGGCTTACCAGCTTAGCATCGATAAAGACTGTCTGATGAGGGACAGGAACCAGGATTCAGCTACCTGCTGGCTTATCAGTGTCCTCTGCTCTTTGTGAGTTACTCAGACGGTCTTATAGACTGAAGTTCACCCCACCCCCATGATGTCATGCCTCATTGAATATTCGGATCCCTTTTCCTTACCCCTACTATAATCTAAGATTACCCATGCAGTCCAGAAATGACAGACAGCTGAGGCTGTGGCAGTCCCAAATGCCTTTCTATCCAGGGACCCAGTGGTTACACAGAAGGCTCTGGTCCTTAAGCTATCCCAGCTGCAGCAGCTGCAGCAGAGTCGGTACATGAAGAAGCATTGTGATATGGTATGACTTTTCTATTTAATGGGATTTTCCTAAACCACAAAAAAAAAAAAAAAAAAAACGAGAGAGAGAGAGAGACTCCATTAATAACACTACTACAAAGGCCTTTACTTATTAGTATTTTGGAACAGTGGCAAAACAGTTCTTGAATTTAATTATTGCTGACAAATATGAAAATTGAAATCAAAGTTAAATTTTCAGCCAGGGCGCCTCATATGCTAGCCTCCTTGGGCTTCAGCTGCATCAACACATTTGTATTTCTGGTGGTTTGGGGAGAAGATTGGTTATTTTTCCCTTCCATTCCAACACAGCATTCTTTCCTCCCTCAGGGTCCCCTCCACTCCATCCCCTAGCTAGGACCCTATAAATTTTGAAGCATTAAATCTGACATATTCATCTTGGTGGCTGGCACTAGGTAACTAATTTTATGTTTACCTGTCAGGGATATAGAAATGAGCTGAGCAGGGTGCTGGGGACACTCCTCTGTGTCACTATCCTAACCACTACCCTTAGTCCAATCTCCTGCTGCTTCCTCTTCCTCTTCCTCTTCCTCTTCCTCCTCCTCCTCCTCCTCCTCCTCTTCTCCTTCTCCTTCTCCTTCTCCTTCTCCTTCTTCTTCTCCTTCTCCTTCTCCTTCTTCTTCTTCTTCTTCTTCTTCATAAAAGTCATTTGACTGATTTCAAATTCCTCATGATACCAGGACAGGAGGAAAAATAAAAGGACTTGTCAACACCTTTCTTTCTTTTCCCCTATTAAGCATACTGTAAAAATCAATCCCTTTTGTCACCCTGCTCTGCTTGCGAGAATGTTTAATGGATGTCAAGGGAGCTAATGATCGCTGGTAGAAAATTCATTTTAGATTTGCTATTTATAAAGTACTCAGTACTCAGGTGGGAAATTAACATGAAGCGAGGAGTCGGGTGGTGTGGGGGAGGGCTGGCAGTACGGGGCTGGGCCCCTGCCAGGCTGCTAGTTGCATTGCGGCACCCAAGGCATCCTGGGGACGGGAGCACACGTGGCAGAGACGCTGTGCCAAGGCATCCCAGGGACAGACAGTGCATCTGTCAGGGAGGCAATGTAGGGTAGCAAAACACTATAAGCTTTAGAATGTTCAGACCTCAGCGCTTTGACCTTTTTCTGGACAAAATTTTCACAGCAATGAAATAATTTCTACAATATGTACCTTCCAAGGTTGTGAGAAGGATTAAATAAAATATCACACATAAAACATTTACCAGCTCCTGGCACACAGAACTAGCACATAGGTAATAAATATTCCGTGCCCCCCAACCCCATGCAGCATGTGGTTAGGAAGACACCACAGGGTGGATCAGCACCTCTGTGTACTCTGGATCTTAGTCTGGCCCTACAGGCAGTTGCACTTATGTGACAGTCACACATAAGGACCCTGAGCTCCACCTGTTGTCTCTGGCTTCCAGGTAATTTGATCAGCCAAGGTTCTGCAAACTCCAACTGTACTCCAGCCACCGGGAGGTATCAACACCTCCACGTACAGCGTTAGGGTGTTCTAATACCTGCATTGCATAGACAAGAGGACCCAGTAGCTCCCCGATCTCCAAGCCACTGTGACCCTGATGTTGCCTACTGGGTACCATGCTTTAGGAACCCCAGAGACACACATATGAACTCCCCCTTCTCTTTGAAGCGCTGAGAACACACCTCTTCTAGAACCTCAGCATTCTAAGCCCTCCTAGTCAACGCAAGATTTCCCACCCAACTTCAATCCAGTAGAGGCCTCAGAAGCCTGAAGCAAATCTCTGAAAGCTAGTTAATTCCCTCTAAACTTTTCCATCGTTTGCTGAGGGGCCAAAAACCGAAGGTAATTTTATATTTTGCTGCCACAGAAAGCTGAGCCTCCGTTTCTCTTCCTTTGGGTGACTGATTGTTCAGGTGTGCACACGATCAACCTTTTGCTCCCAAGCACTCGCTTGGGTGGAACTATAAATCAGGGCGCTCTGGTGTACCCCTCTCCCTCCTGCTGGCTTCCCCGTTTCCCGGGCTTCTCTGAGATGCTTCTCTGTTATATTTGGATTAACTGCAAATCTCCTTTGATTACTCACTCTCTGTTGAAACAGACAACCTGTTGCCACGTGTTTGATTACTGAAACCCAGGGGAGATCCTACTTGTAATGCAGCCAGTTACAGCGCACTCAGCATTACACACCGCCACTGAGCTGCTAATTCATTGTCTAAGAAGTTGCTTTTCAGTTTCTGATTTTTCAATAATAGGCTTCTCACGAAGCTCTTAAGCTTCAGAAATAAGCCCCAAACTGCTTTTCCAGTCATTTACATACGCACAAGCGGATCAGGAAGTGGGGAAGAAAGGGAATAATTTTACATGTTATCCCTGGAAGCCTGGGCAGATGAGTATGTCAAGGCTGGAAGTCTGGCAAGGACAATGAGAAGTAAGGAGGCTCGCAGAAGACTTGGCACCACAGGCGAATCAAAGCCGGAAATTTCTCCTGCCTCCCACTCTCCACTTCCCTGAAGCTGGGCCAATACTCTCCCCATCAGCAAATTCCTTTAAGGAAGCTTATCATTCACATTATCCTGCCAGGATGTCACTGTTAGCTATAGAAACCAGCCTGTCACCAGAGCTAAGTAAATTGTCGGCTGTGTGAAACATGCCCAAGTGCCAGGCCCAGGAAGTGAGCTCCATCACCCAGGAAGGTTGCTTCATCCTTCCGTTGAGGAGTCATGGCGTCAATCTAAGGCCTTGTTAGTTCTTCTGTCATTTGAACTGAGGAATGGGAAAAAAACCTTTCTGGTTAATAATGTAGTCCTCGCTCTGGCTCTTGCTCTCTGCCTTTCCAAACATAGATATTACAAATAACACAATGATCTGGAAATTAGAGCAAACAACATCTCTTTTCTTCCAAGTCTTACAAATCTATATTTAAAATGAATAAATTAATTGCTAAAGCTCATTTCTATCTTTAGATTCCAAACTGGAAACTGTTCATATATCAAAGATAAGGTGCTAGCCTCCCCCCTCCCCACACAAAAATCCAAGATGTCTAATTTAAATAATTTAAAAACTTAAAAAAACACTTTTCATAATTTTTTTTGAGCCAAGTTTCTCTGTGTAGCCCTGGCTAACCTAGAACTCACTACATAGACCAGGCTAGCCTCAAACTCAGAGATCCACCTGCCTCTGCCTCTCAAGTGCTGGGACTAAAGTTGTGCATGTGTCACCACTGCCCAGCTGGTATAATTCTTATCTGGAATTTAAATTTATCAGAATCCTGGGTTTGTATTTGATAAGTCTAGCAATGCTAGTGACTTCCTTTGTTCCAACATTTAGTGGCTTTTTCCTACGGTAGATCTATTTGAAGGAAATTGAACTCCCTCCTGCTATGATTTGTAAACTGTTTGGTGGGTTTCCTAAAGGGTTACATGCTGGAAGCTTGGTTATTTCTAATGAGGCACACATAGAAGTTACCTAGTGGGAGATCTTTCGGTCATTTGCCCAACCTTAAGCACAGAGGGTGTTGTGTCAGTTTTACTAAAGCACTCACGTAAGAGAATGAGGGTCCTCTATTCATCTGAATGGGTTGCCCCATCTCATGGTCAAGCCTCTTACATGCTTGGCCAGCGTGAATTCACTGGCCAGTAGCTGAATCAACAGGGCCACCCAATCCTTGTTTTCATCCTCCAGGTTATGAGATAAATACACAGCTTTTGTTTGTTGATTTTTGTTTTTTTTTGTTTTGTTTTGTTTTGTTTTAAAGTACCTAGTCTCAGCTATTTTGCTATGGCCACAATAAGCAGCAACAGGTTCTAAGGCTTCTACTTCCTCTTAACTCTCAGCGCCCTGACCAGTGAGCAGTCTTTTAAAATGTCCTTCCAGAAGCTGAATTTCACAGTTCCTGTCAGTCAAGAGTTCTCATCGTTCTAGTAAGAGTTACCTTCAGAGCTTCCTCCAACATAGACTCTCAGGTCTCAGTCTACCTAAACTGTAAAGGAAAAGTTTTGCAATTCATGAGAGACTTAATGAAAGGAAGGAGTAGGCACTGAGTTCTGCATACGTCAGGTGATGGTCCTAAGTGACAGGACCAGAATTAGAAAAGGGGGTGGAGATGAAGGTGGCATAGATCATATTAGAGTTTAAAACTCCAAAAAGAATGACGTGATAGAGGGTGATTGACAGTTCATAAGGTCTTTCAGGTTCACTTGTCAGCTCTCTGTCACACAAGCCAGACCTTTTGTCTTACTTAGTGACCTGTCAGTACATGCCTAGGCATACATGTGGGCTCATGTATATACATGCAAACACATTGTCTACCCTGTATTGTGCTCAGAAGAAATAAGACCCACTAAGTGATGGCTCACTCCAACCACAGTTGAAAACTCACCTCTATCCACACTGGGTCCCAGGTGGTTGGTTATTTCATTTTTTTCCCAGGCCTCATCACGGTAGTAAAAGATACATACCTACATTTATCATTTCATAGTTCTTCAGTGTACACCTCAGCATCTTCACTGTCATTATTATCATTCACTTTCAGAACTTTCCAACATCCCAAAGAGCATGTCGTGTTGAACAGGAACTTCCTAAGCCTCATCTTCCCCTGGTTCCTCATAAGCCCCATGGGTTTCCTTATTCAAGATACTTCATGTAGGCAGATTCACACAGAAGGTTCCTTCTGTGTGTAGAATTCCTTGCTGAGTAGGAAATACATCTATGTTGCAGCAGTGTCAGAATGTCTTCTTTTTGAAGACCAACTAATACTCCATTCTGTGTCGTTAAGTTAGTTCATCTGCTCAACTGTTGATGGTCGCTTGGGTTGTTTCCATCTTTTAGCTGTTTTAGAAATTTCTTTATTACTAACACTCAGGGGCAAACAGGCTGAGTCTCTGTTTCCAGTTCTTTTTGGCATGTATCCAAGAGTAGGATTGGTGAATCATAAAAGAAATTCTAGAAAGCCCTGCAGTTTCCACAATGACACTACCGTTTTTCATTCCCAGGAGCAGGTAGATGGTGTCTTTTTCCATCTACTTTGTCCTTCCCCATGTCTTTGCCAGCAATTGATGTTTTTTATGACCTAGTATGTATACAGTGACACTAGGCCACTCTTGGCTATTCTTTGGTCTCATTTATTTACTTATTTTTGATAATGGATATCCTGAGGAGTGAGAAGTAGTACCACTCGGTGATTTTCATGTGTGTCCTTAGCAATGATGGATGCACATGCCACCATGAAGGCAGCAGTGCTTTAAGACTATGTGCATCTCATGTGTCTAAGAGCCATTTCTGTCTTCATTAGTGATAGCGCAGACCTTCATACAGCACAAGAAGGGATCTGTTATCAGCATCCCTTTCCTCTGTGCTGGTCTTGATTTAATGTGTCTGTGGGTGTGGTGATCCTAATCAAAGGATGTGTTTCCTGCACCTTTATACCTAGAGAAGATAATGAGGCTACATTCTGTACCAAGGTAGGTATGTGTATGTGAGGGGTATCTATGTGCCGCAGTGTTGTGGGAGGGTTTCTGGGGAACAGGGAGCCATCCCTTCTGCACCTTTTCTTTATATTTTTCCTCACCCCAGTTCCTGTCTCACACATGCTGCCATTTTTTCGCCCAGGAGTCAAATCCACACACAGAAGATCCAAGTGACAGAAAGGCCTGCAGCCCTGATGTTCAGGGATATCACAGTAGCTTTGAAATAGACAGGCAGAATATTTTTATAGTCAGAAGGATAACCTTATATCTTATTTAAGCTGCTTTTATTGAACAAGAGCTGAATCCAATCATAATGGATATTTTCAAATATGCTTCTCCTTCTTTGGCTTAAATAGGAGTAGAATTGGTCTTTCGAGATTCAATCTTTCCCTGTTCTCAGGACCTGCCCCTTTCCTACATACCTATATTCCTAAGGGACTTGTTTGGCCAAGCATCTCCTGACTCCTGCTGTCTCCCTTTCCTGGCCTTTGTTCCCTGCATTGAAGCAAATCTTTCTCAGCATTATCCTCTCAAACTGTAGTCTTTCTTATCACCCTTCTTTCTGATTCCTCTTCCTCCTCCTCTTCCTCCTCCTCCTCATCTTCAACTTCCCTCTTTAACATGATTCCACTTAAAATCATTATTACATGTTTCAACTTCTAATCACACTCTATGGCTCCTCCCAAAGAACTGTTCTCCCTAAGGGGATTATTTTTAAAATTATGGATGTGCATGTCTCTCTGTGTGGGTATGTATACAGGTATCCATGAAGGTAAGAAGGTATCAGATCCCCTGGCCCTGGAGTTACAGGAGGCCCTCAGCTACCTGATAGGACTTCTTAGAACTGAACTTAGGTCCTCTGAGAGAGTAATAGGTGTTCTTCACCATGTAACCATCTCTCTAGTCCACAGTAGAGGACATTCTACATGAGATGGCTTTTGATCATTTAAGCTCAGCTGGCATGACTAACAGTCCTACACACCTTACATAACTTTCTACTTCATGCTATCTTGCTTTTCTGTCTCTGTGCATGTTTGATCTTTCCTTGTCAATCATCACTATTAGAACTCAGATCTCATCCACACTCTCCAGGTCTGTGATGTCCTCATTTCTGTCCATTCTCAACTTGATCCCTGGTAATTCACCCTACCCATGTTGAAGATCGTCTTTGTTCAAGCCCAGTTACCTCCCCAAAGTCTCTGAACATCAGCAAAGCTCCTTGGAAACACACTATGATGCCAACTCTACCAGGGTCACTTTCCCAAACCCACATCTGAGCCATTCAGTCAGGAACCAGAAGTCCTCTCCCTAGCTGAGTCACCCAGGACCCTCTGTCTGCTGCACTGCCAGTTCCACAGTTCTCACTATGTCTATTTCTGGAGATCTCCATCCCTGTACTTTCTTACATCCATGGCCTTTTGCCTAATTGGCGACATCCCTTGGGAAGTGGCCTTCTCTCCAAGCTTGTTCCCTTCCAATCTGCTAATCACACAGTAATTGGGGTGCCATTTAAAGGTTCTCAATAACTCCAAATACTGCCTTTAAAAATCTGATCATGTTACTGGCTAGTATACAATCTTCAGAATGAACTTTTCCCCTAGCAGCAAGTCTTTTGTAAGAGCCGTTCAAGGTGGAGGCAGGAGGATGACTTAGAGGCTAGCCTGGGCTACATGAGAGCTTGTCTAAAATACACACACACAAAAAGAACAAACAGAAACATCAAGAGAGAGCCATTTATGTTCTGACCCCTGCCTACTTCTCTACTGGTAGCCATCTTTCCACCACTTCATCCTTCCACCTCATTTCCCTACCTGTCCCGTTACCTCATCATCCAACCTACACCTTGCAGAGATGATGTTGGATCATGCATCCCTATCATGCTGATTTGTCTCTAGACCGAAAGTTGCAGCTTCCCACATGTGTAAACCCCTGTCTTCTCACCAAGATGAATCTACTCAGTTTTTTCTCTCTCAGCGTCTACATCGCTTCCTCCCAAATCTCCTACCATAGTAAACCTTACTGGCCTGTGTCCCAGATCCAACCACATTATTGCATATTATCTGTTTATTGAGTGTAAGAATTATATGCCTGCCTGTTGTTTGCCTAATATACAGTAGGCTCTAAATAAACAGTCCTATAATGGATGTAGGATAAGTCTAAGGAAGAATGTAGCCATACCATCAGCTGCACTGTGTGACTATTTACATCATAAATCTAGAAGATGTGGGGTCAGTGTGTTCACACTTCCAGATGGTACAAAATTCATCAGTATTGACAACCATCTCAACCCAGTTAAATATGGGACATAAACTGCAGTAGAACTTCACTTAATAGAGATGCTAGCTGTCAAGAAGCATAGAGCAGGTCTTGCATAGTTAGGAATCTTGCTTGTTGGGACATTCGGTATTAGGAGAGGGTTGGGGACAGTCTTTTTGTGTGAAGTCAATGGTGTTATGTGTCTCCAAAAGAAAGTGAAATAAAGAAAAAGAATAAAGGAAAGGAAGTTACAGGAGGATCAAGCGAACCTGGGTATTAGTGCCCTACAGGTCAGATCACATCAGGAAACATCTGCCTTGGAGATAGCTTCTTCGAAGCTGATTGTTACCAGTCGGGACTTGTTCAGAAGATACCGATCAGAATCTAGAGAAAGGGGTACATGCTATGCAGCGTGGCAGTCATAGGGAAGAACAGAGGTCATGGGGGGAATGTGTCTCACTAGTGTTCAGAAAGCTCTGAAAGGCAGAGACAGAGGCTTTCATTAGGGACGGATTCTGCTCCAAGTAAGAGAATCCTTATTTACTGTCCTTATTTACAGTAAGTACATGTGTATTTCATTTAATGAGGCAGTGAGCCATATAGTTAGACCTAGAGATTCCTTTCTTGCTATCTTTGATAGGTGTGGCTAGTCTTTCTGTTGGCAGTCTGTTTGCTGGGCCTCTTAGCAGTGTTGAAAAAGGACATAACAAGCATCCGAAAGCTTGGGTCTCCTCGAGACAACCCCTGATGTCTCCTCTAGTCATTTGTGCTTCCATTCTATTGGTCTGATTGCATTGCAAGCCCTTAGAAGACACTGCTAGGTAAAGGAATAGTTACCTATCCTCAAAGTCAGCTACAAGAGAATCAGGGAGCTATTTTAAATAGGCACACTGCAAAAGCATCATTCGTGGAGAAAGAATAGACTAGACACTGAGCATGTATCAAAGTGCCTGCTAGAATAATGAAGTATCTCCTCACAGAGTTTATCAGCTGAGAAAGAAGGTTAACATCAGTGATTTTCACTGAACATCTATAATACAGTATCTGTTATTCCTTCTACACAGAGATGGCTGGCTCTGCCTTCACTGACCAGTGCATGGAGGGCAGAAGTCAGACCTGAGCATCTGCTTGTAACAGTCTTCAAAAGTGATTGTGATAGGAAGCTAGAATGGGGTCTGCAACTCAGGAAGGGGGGGACTGGTCACTGTAGAGCTCTAGGATTGCTGGGTAGGAATTGGGGACCATTATTCAAATGAGATCATTGCCTTGGGAAGCAAATAGGAAATGAAATGCCAAGGTGTCTCAGAACTCTGGAAAAAAAGAGCTATAAGGTTTGATGATTATAGTGTTTGGTTCTGGACAGGTTTTCAAGAGCACAAAAGCAATAAACAATGATGACAAGACTTTTAAATCCTTTGGTCAAAATGTCTTCAGGGAAAAGGAGGGAAAACATAAAATTAACAGTGAATTCTTATTTCTTCCCAGTACTAGCAAAATGATTTGCCCAACTATGGGCAAACATGCATTAAGGAAAGAGCCATTGTGCTGGTTGATTTTGTCAACCTGACCCAAGCTTAGACATATCTGGGAAGAGGGAATCTCGATTGATGAATTGCCTCCATCACATGGGCCTGTAAGCAAGTCTATGGTACATTCTTTTGATTGATGATTGATGTGGAAAGAGCTAGCGCTGGACAGGTGATCCTCATGGTGAACATTCCTGTCCAAAGCGGTCAGAAATCAGGCTGGGCAAGCCACGAGGAGCAAGCCTCTTCTCCATCTGAATAAGTCTGTACAACCCCTTTGTTCTTGTTTTTTTCTCTAGCTCTCCTGGTCCCTGTTGCCTCTTCTGCTGTGGGCACTTACACATATGGGCACTTACATAACGATAGTTACATAGTTACCCATGTCTCGTGACTTATTATTAATAAGAGACAGAATCTATAACTAAAGATAATGATCGAACTGATTAGAGAGACGTGTGGACACGACACAGTGTGGCGGATGCTGGGAGAAGCTATATGGGGTGACACACTTCATGTTCAACAAAAATATTGTCAGGAAAAGCAATGGTCAAGGCTAGCAAGATGACCCTATGAAGGGTGGGGTTGGGAGTAAGGCATTTGCATATGCAGTGAAACTACAAACACAGACGCAGCATATGGAAGATAGAAATAACACCGCACTGTAGGCTAACATGAGAATATTACATAGCGGTTAGAATACCAGAGGATGTCAAGGCCTCTTCTCTACCTTTTCTCATTTTCTTTTTCTTCTCTCCATAATATAAAATGGTACTTTTGCCCCAGCCCCAGTACTAAGGATGCTAGGAAAATAAGATATCCTGTGCCCTCCTGGAGCTCCCAGCCTGAAAGAAAGGCACGTGTAATTGAGAACCTCCACTAACATACGATGGGTGTTAAATAAGATTGAAAACAAGTGTAATGGACCCACAGATAAAGGATAAGGCTGTTCAAAGACACACCTTGGTCCCAAGTTTTTCTTGAATCACAGGAAATATTTTGAAGTAGTCAAGGGCAGGTACAGCCTGGGCACAGGCAGAAGGCGATAACCACATGAGCCTAAGAGAACCACAGGAAACTCAGAGCCTGTGAATGGGAGCTGCAAAATATTTGGGGTAAGAGAAATAAACTGAGGCTAAGCCCTTAGGTCTTCCATTCCTTGCCAAGGTAAAGAGGTTCCATCCTGCTTGGACTTGGAGTGGGGATCCATCACAGCCTCAGAAGTACTGGGTGAAGAATGTTTAAAGAAACTCATGGGGTAACCACACTGGCTATTTGGTTTGGTGGAAGCATGCTGCCTTGCAAGTGTTAAGACCTGGGTTGAGCCACCAGTACCACTGAGAAAAAAAGAGTGTACAAAAGAATCACAGAGGAGCTGTCAGGGCCTGTTCTGTGGAAGGTTATATGACAGAGAAATCGTGACATATTGAACCACATGGAAGGACAATGGGGAAGGAATCGGGCTCTCAAATATCTAAGAAACATTCAAACAATAGAAAAATCAGATCAGTTCTGTGGGTGGTAGATTAAGGTGAGCATAGCACTAGGCATCTTTTCAGTATTAACTTATTTATTTAATCCTTGTAACAACCTTACAAGGAAATCCTATAATTATTTCATTTTATTGAATAAGAAATTAAGTCACACAGAGGAGGAGGATTCAGGAGCTGGAAATGGAAGCTCAGTGGTAGAGGGCTTTCCTGATGTGCATTGGTCTTTGTTCCTTCCCCAGGACCACAAGCAAACAAAAACTAGAGGATGATTCAAATGCTGCCGCTCTTAAGGGAAGAGGTGGTCAAGCTAGGGTTGGCCCCAAGCCAGGCCAACGACAGGTAAGTTATAATGGTGTTCTAGAGCAGAGAAAATGTCTGGAGTCTACAGAAGGTAGCGCTTCCTTCTAGCACAGTGCATACCTTTCTTCCTATCTTCCCTGAAATCCAACATTTTTCCCAGTAGATGATCAGAAGGAATTTCTCATTTTGCATTACTGGTAACAGACGCCGGGAACCCCCAGCAGCTGCTTTGAGGAGGTGTCAGAGCTCAAAGGGAAGGGTTGAATAAATCATATTGGAAGTACCCCTAGGCTTGAGCTAGTTGTGATTCTAGGGTTGTCTGACACAGCAGGGTGAATTCTTTGGGGCACCAGATGGTTGTGTGGGTTACCCAGTGACTAAGCTTGGCTCCAATCTGCACAGTAGTTCTGTAACCCATGCGCCTCTCAGATCTGCTGACTCCATCAGAAAACAAACAAGCTTTCGCTCTTGCATGCACAGCCCGCAGAAACTGACCTGACATGGAAAGCAAAGCCAACATCACAGCATTCTAACAATTGAAGCCCCAAGACTGCTGTTGGTTTGCTGGGGATGAGTCTCCCTTGACCCCAGGAAGGAGAAAGTACCAAACGGTCACTGACTGATTTCTTGGGAAGAGGAGCAAAGTTTGGAAAAACCAAAGTTCCATTCTTGCCTTTGAAGATGGAGTTTCATCCGTGACTCACTGATGCTTAACACCCTCCAAGTCTATCTTAAACACATTCATTCTTGACCTTCACTCAAAGGCTTCCTGGAGTTTTCTTGCAAGAAGCCTTGGAGATGGGTCAATTAGGACTTATTATAATTCTTCATTCCTTCTGCCTGCAATGCTTTAACTGGCTAATCTTCTCATTGCACACTGAGGATGCTTTACAGGTACATAAATACATGCCTGTATTGACAGATACTGTCTGACACATGCCACTGTATGTAGAGTTTGCATGCATATGCACATCACCTGCAAGCTCTGTGTTCACCCATCTGTGACAGTTTATATTCGTAGGCAGAAACTAGTTGTGAGCATTTTCTTCTAGCACCACTACCAATCAATAACTACACTCAAAAAGACTATTTGCAGGATTGTGAGATGCAGAGTTTGGAATGAAACTTTAAAATCCTTTGGTCCAGCTTCTTTATTTTAAATTGCAAAGAACGGAGTCCGTCTAGGGGCATGTTTAACCCAGGGGTGCAGAGCTGATTGAGAGCTACTTTCAGATGGCTTTTTAGGTGAGGTTTTCAGCCATGTTCTGAATTAAAACTGCTTGGGGACAGGGGGGCGGTTAAAATTTCAGTGTTGGGTGAAATCCCAGAGAGATTATGAACCACCTGGTCTGGGACAGGGTCTGAATGTTGGCATTGGTATAAAGCTTTCTGGGTAGTTTCTGGTTTGGAATGACTAGCCTAGAATTGTCAGGTATTGAAAGCAGACACAGACTGAGAACCTGTCTTAGCTCCTATGTATTGAAGGCCTTGTGGCTTCTGAGACAGGAGAAGAGTTGCTCTAGGTTACTGGACTTAAAAATTTTATGGGTCAGGAAAAAGTTTTGTCCCACTCCAAAGCCATGGAAGATGGGAACGCAGGCAAGAGCGGTCCTCCCTCCTACTGTGCACAGGCAGCACTATGGGGCCAAGACTGAGTACAGGAGAATCTCACCCTTCCTCTTGACATCCAAGCTGGAAATCCAAGCAGACATATTAAGAGACAATGGGTATAGAGAACAACCGTGCGAGGCAACTTCCCAAATAGTGCAAAGAAGCAGAAGAGAACAAATAAATGTCTTCAGTTAATGAAGCATTTGGATTATTTTGGAAACCTAAAATGGGGAAGGGTGACAATGTAACAAGTAAGTTCTTAAAGGGAAACCAATGTGCATCCCGTACAGAAGCCAAAGGAATAGTCTAGCTGTCCCAGGCAACTAATCCCTGGCCTTATTGAAAGTATTCTCTTTACCATCTTGGACCCTCTTGTGGTGTGCAGAAACCAGAACATAAAGGAGAGGGTCTGGTTGCACTAGGTG
>JADRCH010009260.1:0-22731 GCA_019843965.1 Rhynchomys soricoides
GGTTGACACTAAGATGCATACTGGTTGACACTAAGATGCATACTGGTAGACACTAAGATGCATACTGGTAGACACTAAGCACGTTTGAGGAAAGGTGAAGAAATAAGTAGCTCCCAGTGATAAATCATGATATCAAGACCAAAATACAGTGTTTCTATTTACTGAAAGCTTACTGTGCATCACACTATAATACCTTACACTATGTAAGACTATCCTCATAAGTGTTGAGAAAGCTCTGGTAGCCCCAATTAATACAGTTAGATAGCTAATAGAGTCCTATAGCTAGCAGAAGGCCCTGTTTCCAGTCTTTGTGTTTTAAAAATATATATGGTAAAATACATAGTGTTTTATAATGTATTTAACATACAAATTGAAAATACTATAAATTTTATTATTATATAAATACTACATGCTATTACTATTTTATTATTAATATTAAGAATTCCACACATGTATAGGATCTATTTTGATATAGTTACTCCTACTCTTCCCTCCAACTCCTCCCAGGTTCCTCCAGGTTCCCTTCTTACTTCTTATCTTAGAAAAAGAAAAAAGAAAAGACCCCATTGATTCCAATCAGTGCTGTCCATATGTGTGGGCATGGTACCACCCAGGGACCATGCCCCTAAGGACAACAAACTGTGTGTCTTGGCAGCTAGTGGCTGTCAATAGCTCATTAGCTACGTGTGTGTGTGTGTGTGTGTGTGTGTGTGTGTGATTAATGCTCACGGTTTAACCAAGGAACCCAAGGAGAAATGCTGCAGTCACTCAGCATAAACAACCCCACCTTGTCAAGTGCAGCAGATATCTGGACGGGATGCGAAGTTCAGAAAGAACAGGTTAAAGCTGGATGAGCTTGGAGCTCCTCCTCGTGTGATATGGTAATGCTCTGTCTATAAGACTGACAAGATTGTTCTAATAATGGCTGGTCGGCTCACTAAACATATTTGGCATTTAAAATTCTAAGCTTCTCAGTCTTTCTCCCTGCCATTTTCCCTGCCTCTGTGCTCTGCCTTTCTGTCTGCCTACCTCTTTTTGTCCTTCATCTTCTTTCTATCACTTTTTTTCTTTTCATGTGTATGTATGTGTGGTTTGTATCTGTGTTCACAAATGTGTATGTGCGCGGGGGGGGGGGAATGGGGGGGTGCGGCGTGCACGCGCACGCATGCTGGCGCCTATATAGGCCTGAGTACGATATCAGAAATCTTACTCCAGAGCTTTTTCACCTTATTCATTAAGGCAGGATCTCTTAATCAAACTCAGAGCTCATGGATGTGGCTAGCCAGCTTGCCCTGGCAGGGTGTGTGGGGCTGTGTCTTTTCTTCTTTCTGATACTGGAATTACAGATGAGAATTTGGGTTATAGGGATGTGAATTCAGGTCCTCTCAATTGTGGGGCACGTGCTTTAACCATTGAGCTATCCTCCCAGACTGCCTGCCAGCCCTCTTGTCTCCTTTGCTCCTTCCCTCTTTTTCTCCCTCCCTTCTGTCCTCCCTCCCTCTCATTCTCTTTCTGGACACCACCCCCTCCTTTCTTCTCTATTTCTGTACAGAGAAGGAGGTCAATTAGGGAGGTTCAGTATCAGATCCCAGAAATTCAAAAAGGCCAAAGTTAGGACAAGAGAGAAAAGAAGAAAACTGGTTTCGCCCAATACTCAAGGGAGCGGGACTAAATAGCAGAGAGCACGCGTCCTAGATTCTCTGAAGCAAGCATTCCTCCATTCAGAGGCTGCGTTCCACTGTCCACATGGGCAAAGTTCCAGCTGTTAGAACTCAGGTGCCATCTTGCATTTTAGTACATAAGGTTGCTCTGTGCAAGGGGAAACGCCTTGTGTTCATTCCAAACCACATTCAGAATGCAGGGGAAGGAAATATGTTCCTTGTCTAGGGTGCATCAATGTGCCTACGTGTATTCTGGAATGTAACCATCAGGAGTTGCCATATTTTTGACAAAAGCCAAGCTGAGAGAGAGTTCACTAATCACCCCAGGTGACACCAGAAGCGGAAGCACTTGGGTGTAATTCAAGGGCTCTGCAGTTGTAAAGCCAGTGCTTCTGCTGCCTAGGAATTTTCAACAGAGATGCATTCCCACAGAAAAGTCCATGCCCTTGTTGGAGCTAGGCTGGGATTTCTCATCTCAGAAAGTAAGTAAGGACCTCAGCAGCAACATAAGGAAGCCTCCATACTGAGACCTCTCCACAGAGTCTAGTGGGACCAAAAACTGGCTAGTAATCTTTTCAGAAAGCTAATGAGAAGAACTGGCAGTTTTCCCACCTTGTGCTACTCTGAGTGTTCTAGGGACCTTGTGGTCCTTCTTTATGCTGCTTGGAGGATGGGCAGGATGGAAACATTTCCCCCCTCCTGCATTATCACAGTTGTGAAACCATCAGTGGAGGACTGTGAGGACAGTCACAATTTATAAATGACTTCTATTAGGAAAACCTCATAAAATAACATGTCTATGTACTTCAAAATGATGGAGTATTAGAGATCCCTTGTGTCCCCATCAGATGCTATTCCCACTATCTGTACGTTTCCTGGTCAAGTTGAAGGGCAGACAGAGCCTGTTCTCAAAGGAGGCTATGGTCTGCCACTGCCTGCCGATTTATACATGGGAGGAGGAGCCATCACAGTGGAAACCAGGTTCTCAAAAGGCATGCCCTAAGAATGATACACTGTCCCTTTCCCTTTTACTGGACTTTAAGTGGATACTAAGGATGAGAACAAAAACTGTGACCAGTGGAGGACTGGGCACCATCATACTTCTCCTGGAGTGTCCAAGAATATGAGTCAAATCAGCACTGAACTGGAAATTAACAGAAGAGTGTGGCAGCCATGTTTCTGGGTCTCAAATTCCGACCTCCTCCTTTAGTTCCTATATGAACTAAACTTCTCTCCTCTTCAGTCTTCTCATCTTCCAACGCTATTAAAATGGGGAGAGATAATACATTTAGAGCAACTAGGATTACACCTAGCCCCCCACACAGTAGGCAAACAGAAATGACTGCTGTCATCAGAGGCAATCCCATTTGGGTTGTAAGGTCTTGATTGTATATGAAAGCTTCTGGCTCTTGACATTCAGAAGTCATCCCATCTCCCCTCAACCACCATAGCCAGAAAACTGGGAAGGGCATATAAAGTTCAAAGGGAGGATGCTTTTGTCTCTGTAGGGGTCATAACTAGGAGAAAAAAACCTAAAACACCTTCTTTCTAGAAGACAAGGGACCTTTGGGATACAAGTCTGGAGGAAGGGTTTGGCAGATTACAAGTTTGGGGTACCTCATCTGGCCTTGGTAGCAGCCAGTCTCTTCCTTACTAAGTGCACCTGTGCCACTTTGGTTCTGTCACACACATTATTTTAAAGAGCTACAGAATTTACAGTAGTTTTATTGTAATTTTTCTCCTCAATCATTGTGTACTAAAAAAATAAAATTACTTTTATGTGGAAGCTCAAGGCATTTTAAAGCTCTTTATTTAGACATTCAGAGGATTGCTCTGGAAGCAGAGGAAACAAGGCACAGCAGAACCAACTTTTCATACGAATGTTGCTTTTCTAACTGACCATAGGGCCTGGGGCCCCTTTGTTTCCCTATACCTCAATTTCTATCAAGTAAAATAAGAGAATTGGTCATACTAGAATTTCCAGTCCTCTGGTTTAAGGAAACAATCATAAAACTGCAAGAAAACTATAATAATGCAGATGTTCACAGAAATATTATTTATGGCAGCAAAAATTAGAACAACATAAATGTCCAAACATGGGGTGAGAGTATTGTATATCTGCTTGATGTAATATAATGAAACCAATTAAAATGATATTCGCTAATATTATGTAACGACATGGAAAATTGCTTCTGATCTATTCTTAAAAAGAAAAAATGAGATATAAATGATATGATTATAAGGGCATAATAAAAACTGTGGCAGAGAATAAGAGAAAAGTGGAGAGAAATACATTAAATGTAATTGTGCATGAGTGACTTTAAATCTTTTTAAAACTACTTTTGTATGGCTCCCAAATTATATTTAATAAAGATACATTACTTAAACTAAACAAAATACATCAATAATCATCAGCTGTGACTGTTAGGTTAAATGTTTTCCAGAGCCCTTTGCTTCTCAAATCCAACCACAGTCATGAAGACTTAAAGAGATAATAGATCTGTTAAGCCCTTTCAAATGTAGACAGCCATGCATAGTGATAGGGTCTTATTGTTATTAACTGGATACCAAGAAAGAACTAACATGAATCTCCTAATAAAGAAAAGGATCCAGACAAGAAAGAGGCTGAGCATACAATGTGCACACTCTGTTAGAGCTCTTTTCGGCCAGAATATTCTTGATGCAACCTTTGGAAGAATGGATTTTACACAGCTTTTTGACATGCAGTCCTTTCTGCCCTTTGTACTGACATAATTGTCAAGCAGATTTTATTGCATTCTCAAGCAAAGGGCAGAACAGATGGCCAGAGCCCAGCTTGGGGACTGGTGTCTACTTAGAGCATCAAGGATGTTTTTCAGAGAAGGGTGAAGATGTATGACTTCCCTGTAAGAAATGGGGGGCGGGGGGGTAGGAGAACTGAAAGACCCTCTTCCCTGCACCAAGGACTCCCATCCGTATGTACATCATGTTCCTGAAGTGAGCTTGAACACAAGAAACATATCTAGAAGTAGGTGTTGCCCCAAACCATGGGTGTCTCATTGTAACTTATAAGAACACAGCAACCCATCTTAGGTCACAGTGGCTGGGGATAAGAGGCCCCTGGTACCCATATGTTACAGGGATAGATGTCAGCCTGTTCAATTAGGAGGAGGTGGACCTTTAGAAGGTGGAGGAAGTGGAAGGAAGTTGAACCATCAAAGATATGCTGTGAAGGGGACTTTGAGCCTCTAGCCCATTTCTCTCTTTCCTTGACTTCCTGGATGCCATGATCTTCTGCTTGCCACAGGTCTGATAACAATGGGGCAAAGTGACCATATACTGAAACCTTCAGAAGAATGAACCAAAAGAAACCTTTCTTCTTTTAAAGTTTGTTTGCCCAGGCGTTTGTAATAGTAACAGTGGGGTATTGAGTAACACAGGGCTTCTTTTCCTCTGAAGTATATCTCTTACTCCTCAAAGAAACCTGAAGAAGCCCTCAAAGCAAAATAAAGACACAGAAAATTAAATTCTAGACTTAAGTTCAGGAAAATGTAGGTTGTCCCTCAGTATGGAAAAACATAAACTACACAGACCTTGAACTGCCCACAGATCTTTATCTACTCATATATAAAATAATATTAACATATTCTCAAAGATCATTTATTAAAAATTAAATGACATGATAGATGAAGGGCTTGGTACCCGAGAGGACCTAATAGGTCATCAGAGGCTAACATTTAGGCAGCCTTAAAAATTAAATAAAAACAACACAATACAACAAAATAACCAAGTCTATGATTCCAGATGCCTAGAACACATTGGCCAGAAGCAAGAAATACCATGAGGTTGTTAAAAATGATTTTAAGGGGCTGGAGAGATGGCTCAGTGGTTAAGAGTACTGACTGCTCTTCCAAAGGTCCTGAGTTCAAATCCCAGCAACCACAGATGGCTCACAACCATCAGTAATGGGATCTGACGCCCTCTTCTGGGGTGTCTGAAGACAGCTATAGTGTACTTATATATAATAAATAAATAGATCTTTTAAAAATGAATTTATAATACATTTTCAATTTGTGACATTCATTTCTGTTTGGTTTTGTTAGAGCCCTGTGCCCTATGGTAAATTGCTTGTCAGGTCAAGGAAAATTAAAGAGTCTAGATAGTCATGCAGATTAGCTAGATTTGACTCACTGCCATGGCTCTTGCAAAGATTCATAGATAAGCAAAAAAAATAAATAAATAAAAATAAAAATAAAAACAAAAACAAAAAATCCAAAAAGCAAAAACAAAAATAAACCCAAACAAAAACCACAGGGTTTACTAAAATACAGAGCCCCAAAACATGAGAAGTGAGGTTCAAAGAGGTGGCGTTCCAGAGACTACAGAGTTGTAGTAAATTGATGTTTCTTGATCCTAAACACATGGCCATGCAGCTAAAAAGCCATGCCACAACCTGGGGTCCTAGCGAGTAACCCAGTAACTAAGCTTGTGGTTTAAGTCCCAAGGTCCCAACGATATCAATGAAAAGTTCATTTGCCGAGAACTTTAAGCTACTGAGCATTTTAAAAAAAGAAAAATATAAGCCACCCCAAAGCAAACTGGGTTGACATCTGGAACTGAGGATAGGAAACAGAACAGAAAAGGACAGAGGAAATCAAGCAGACTTTATCAACTCCACCAGCCATTCCCCTGTGGGCAGCAGGAAGACACTAGCCACTTCCCCCTTTACAGTTTTAACTAAAAGGAGCATTACAGAGGTGAATTAACATTTAAAAAGAATGTAAAAACTCAGAGCTGTTCTAATGGTGATTAATGGGGAGCAATAAGAGGACCATGACCCGCTAGTGTCATTAAATGGATTGGCAGGTTTCTGAGCATTAATTATAAATAGCCACAGGAGTTCTCCTGTTTTACAGAATGAGGAAGATAAATCCAAGGCTCTGGGAGAGAAGAAGAAAGCAAAATTGGGGAAAAGTTTGCCTGTGTGTTGTGGGGAGCAAGACCGTGCGCAAGCTGAGGGAATGAGATAAATGATAAATTAGGCCCTGCCAGTCAATCACATTTTCTAAATGTTTTATGTCCCAAAAGCTATAAAAGCAATATTCCACTCTGCCCTTATTGGAACCATTTCTGTACGGCAATCACATCAGTTTCCTTGGGGATTTCGACCGAAACGTGCTTTGCCCTTCTTTTTTATATTTACTCTTCAGCTTGTGACCACGGAAGGCATAGAGTCAGCTTACACATCACATGGACTGGAGAGGGGGGGACCCAAGGACCAAGTTAATGGTGGGAGTGAGAGGCACTGGCAGGCAGAGACAGGGGGAAAGGGATGAGTAGAAGAAGCCTTGGTCCCTGCGGCAGGCACCACAGCAAAGCAGACTACAGCAGAGATGGCCTTGTTTCTAGTCCTGCAATGTCTTCAGAGAGTCCAGGAATAGCTTAAGAGCCGACAGGGTCTTGTTGACTATGAGACTATGGTGATGGTTGTATTCCCTGCTGTATTTTCAGAGCTTAGAGCATCATTGCCACCAGCATTTGTTGAATGATAGATGCAGATCTCTTTTCAGTTGCCAAGATGCCTGGGCTTGTAGGGCCTTTGATAGATAGACCTCTGGGTAACTAACATACACTTGTGTCAGGGGGGTTCCTCCCTAGACAGCCTTGACTGGCACCGAAATGATGGGATACCAGCTCTTCCCTTAGCCGACAGTTCGTAAACATGCTCAGGCACCCCCACCCCTGCCCCATTACAAAGCAGAAGGCTATTTTCCCATGAGAATCTCCAGAGAGGAGAAGGCTAAAAGTCAAAATTCACCTACTCAGATAAACAGTCAATACAGAATTTCTCTCAGTGATGCATCTGCAACATCCTGGACTTTCAATGGTTCAGAAGGAAAATATCGGACTGAGGGTGAGGGTGCTGGAAGAGGGTAAAGTCTAGGGTCCAGGAGGGCCAGAGCTGTGTGTAACATCCTCCACAGGTGACAAATTCTTCTGAGGACTTGGCTACTGCCTGTGCTAGGAAGGAGAAGAAGGAGGAGGGGGGAGCAGAACAGAAGGGAACGGAGAAGTAAACTCCCAGCAAGACTGGAATGATGGGGACTGGAGGATCATGGTGTGTGTGTGTGTGTGTGTGTGTGTGTGTGTGTGTGTATCCTTCTTGAGGCTTTCCTCTGCAAGTCATTATTTCAGCTGATTGGAAAATCGTGTTGAAAGACCTGCTTCTCTGGTACAATTTTCTTCATATCCTATTAGTTACAATACAATTACAGAGAATACATCAATTCCTGGCCTGCCTGCTGCCGCTGCCAGAACCGCCTATTAAAAAGCGGCCTTATTAATGGAATTGTACATCTAGGATTAATCGGCTTGCGTTGGCCATTTACATTTCTCATTCCACAAGCACTTTTGTTTGCTTAATAGGCTGAAGGAGGTAGGAAATGACACAACAAAGGCTCTCCCAATTGCCGAGAGCATCGCTGGTGGATTTAATGTCCCCGTCCCCCTTTCATCCTGGAGTATTGCATGCGGGTGAGATCTGGCATGTGCCACTCAGGAATGGCAAAGTGGCTGTTAGAAGACCAGGGATTGGTGGGAGACAGGGAAGCGGGCAACGTGTGGCCCAGCAAAGACAGAACTTCTGAAGAGGATCCAGGTCCCTGCTCTCTATCACTCTGAGCCCCCGAAGATAGGGGTGGGGAGAAGCATTTGATTATATAGATCAGCTCCATGTAAAGGACTAGGAAAGCAGGATTCTTGTGATAGAGCTGAGGACAGGGAGAAATGGTCCAGCACTGATGGGACCCTTGCCTGCCTACAGCCAATGTGGCTTTGTCCAACTAGTCTCTATTCTGGCTGAACTAAAAATTGTGCTCCCCGGAGTCTACCAAGTTCTCCACGAGTTGACATCTATGACTCCAACTTGAGGAACAAAGGGTACTTTGCCATGTGGGAGACCCTGGGTGTGGGAGGTGAGGAAACCCTAAAGACCTCCTGGGGTTTCTTTGTTTTTCCTTTAGGCTACAGTGAACTGATAGTTTGGGTGGTCTCAGAATGTCGCAAGGGGAATTATGGATGGCACAACGGGTCTTTGAGCTGCCCAGATTCCAGAAGATTCACTGACAACTGTCTCCACAGCTTCAGCCTGCCAAGAAGAGTGTTCCACATAGATAGAGAGCCAACCCATGTGAAGAGGCCTAGAACATTCCAGAGTCTGACTTCAGGGCAATGGTGTTAAAAGACAGAAAGAAGGAGGTGTGGATGTGTCAGGACCTTCTCCTGGTGGCCTCTCTTGTTACATGTGGGTACAATGACAATACAGTTAAACACGCATGTGCCTCTACTTGCCCCTTTCCTTATGGAAGGTGAATCCCTCATTGACCTTCGAGAAGTTCCTTGGCATAGACATACCAAAAAATGTTGCTCAAAAAAACAGTAGCCCTTGTTCTTTTTCCTCCAGTGATGATCTTCTGATCTTTAGAACTCAGCTTTCTAGGCTACCAGGGTGGTGGGAGAATTGGGAGGGAGAGCTCACAGTCAAGGGCTGGGGCTTCTTCATCATCCCTTCTACACATGGTCTACCACATGGCAGACTGTACTTTCCTCCAATTCGAATCATAGACGGGAACTGATGGAGAATTTGGTAAATGCCCAGTATCAGGCTTACCAGCTTAGCATCGATAAAGACTGTCTGATGAGGGACAGGAACCAGAATTCAGCTACCTGCTGGCTTATCAGTGTCCTCTGCTCTTTGTGAGTTACTCAGAAGGTCTTATAGACTGAAGTTCACCCCACCCCCATGATGTCATGCCTCATTGAATATTCGGATCCCTTTTCCTTACCCCTACTATAATCTAAGATTACCCATGCAGTCCAGAAATGACAGACAGCTGAGACTGTGGCAGTCCCAAATGCCTTTCTATCCAGGGACCCAGTGGTTACACAGAAGGCTCTGGTCCTTAAGCTATCCCAGCTGCAGCAGCTGCAGCAGAGTCGGTACATGAAGAAGCATTGTGATATGGTATGACTTTTCTATTTAATGGGATTTTCCTAAACCACAAAAAAAAAAAAAAAAAAAACGAGAGAGAGAGAGAGACTCCATTAATAACACTACTACAAAGGCCTTTACTTATTAGTATTTTGGAACAGTGGCAAAACAGTTCTTGAATTTAATTATTGCTGACAAATATGAAAATTGAAATCAAAGTTAAATTTTCAGCCATGGCGCCTCATATGCTAGCCTCCTTGGGCTTCAGCTGCATCAACACATTTGTATTTCTGGTGGTTTGGGGAGAAGATTGGTTATTTTTCCCTTCCATTCCAACACAGCATTCTTTCCTCCCTCAGGGTCCCCTCCACTCCATCCCCTAGCTAGGACCCTATAAATTTTGAAGCATTAAATCTGACATATTCATCTTGGTGGCTGGCACTAGGTAACTAATTTTATGTTTACCTGTCAGGGATATAGAAATGAGCTGAGCAGGGTGCTGGGGACACTCCTCTGTGTCACTATCCTAACCACTACCCTTAGTCCAATCTCCTGCTGCTTCCTCTTCTTCCTCTTCTTCTTCCTCTTCCTCCTCCTCCTCCTCCTCCTCCTCCTCCTCCTCCTCCTCCTCCTCTTCTCCTTCTCCTTCTCCTTCTCCTTCTCCTTCTCCTTCTCCTTCTCCTTCTCCTTCTTCTTCTTCTTCTTCATAAAAGTCATTTGACTGATTTCAAATTCCTCATGATACCAGGACAGGAGGAAAAATAAAAGGACTTGTCAACACCTTTCTTTCTTTTCCCCTATTAAGCATACTGTAAAAATCAATCCCTTTTGTCACCCTGCTCTGCTTGCGAGAATGTTTAATGGATGTCAAGGGAGCTAATGATCGCTGGTAGAAAATTCATTTTAGATTTGCTATTTATAAAGTACTCAGTACTCAGGTGGGAAATTAACATGAAGCGAGTCGGGTGGTGTGGGGGAGGGCTGGCAGTACGGGGCTGGGCCCCTGCCAGGCTGCTAGTTGCATTGCGGCACCCAAGGCATCCTGGGGACGGGAGCACACGTGGCAGAGACGCTGTGCCAAGGCATCCCAGGGACAGACAGTGCATCTGTCAGGGAGGCAATGTAGGGTAGCAAAACACTATAGGCTTTAGAATGTTCAGACCTCAGCGCTTTGACCTTTTTCTGGACAAAATTTTCACAGCAATGAAATAATTTCTACAATATGTACCTTCCAAGGTTGTGAGAAGGATTAAATAAAATATCACACATAAAACATTTACCAGCTCCTGGCACACAGAACTAGCACAAAGGTAATAAATATTCCGTGCCCCCCA
Organism: Rhynchomys soricoides; assembly: GCA_019843965.1. Lineage (NCBI taxonomy): Eukaryota > Metazoa > Chordata > Mammalia > Rodentia > Muridae > Rhynchomys > Rhynchomys soricoides. The sequence continues at coordinate 10,965 of JADRCH010009260.1, forward strand.
ACCCCATGCAGCATGTGGTTAGGAAGATACCACAGGGTGGATCAGCACCTCTGTGTACTCTGGATCTTAGTCTGGCCCTACAGGCAGTTGCACTTATGTGACAGTCACACATAAGGACCCTGAGCTCCACCTGTTGTCTCTGGCTTCCAGGTAATTTGATCAGCCAAGGTTCTGCAAACTCCAACTGTACTCCAGCCACCGGGAGGTATCAACACCTCCACGTACAGCGTTGGGGTGTTCTAATACCTGCATTGCATAGACAAGAGGACCCAGTAGCTCCTCGATCTCCAAGCCACTGTGACCCTGATGTTGCCTACTGGGTACCATGCTTTAGGAACCCCAGAGACACACATATGAACTCCCCCTTCTCTTTGAAGCGCTGAGAACACACCTCTTCTAGAACCTCAGCATTCTAAGCCCTCCTAGTCAACGCAAGATTTCCCACCCAACTTCAATCCAGTAGAGGCCTCAGAAGCCTGAAGCAAATCTCTGAAAGCTAGTTAATTCCCTCTAAACTTTTCCATCGTTTGCTGAGGGGCCAAAAACCGAAGGTAATTTTATATTTTGCTGCCACAGAAAGCTGAGCCTCCGTTTCTCTTCCTTTGGGTGACTGATTGTTCAGGTGTGCACACGATCAACCTTTTGCTCCCAAGCACTCGCTTGGGTGGAACTATAAATCAGGGCGCTCTGGTGTACCCCTCTCCCTCCTGCTGGCTTCCCCGTTTCCCGGGCTTCTCTGAGATGCTTCTCTGTTATATTTGGATTAACTGCAAATCTCCTTTGATTACTCACTCTCTGTTGAAACAGACAACCTGTTGCCACGTGTTTGATTACTGAAACCCAGGGGAGATCCTACTTGTAATGCAGCCAGTTACAGCGCACTCAGCATTACACACCGCCACTGAGCTGCTAATTCATTGTCTAAGAAGTTGCTTTTCAGTTTCTGATTTTTCAATAATAGGCTTCTCACGAAGCTCTTAAGCTTCAGAAATAAGCCCCAAACTGCTTTTCCAGTCATTTACATACGCACAAGCGGATCAGGAAGTGGGGAAGAAAGGGAATAATTTTACATGTTATCCCTGGAAGCCTGGGCAGATGAGTATGTCAAGGCTGGAAGTCTGGCAAGGACAATGAGAAGTAAGGAGGCTCGCAGAAGACTTGGCACCACAGGCGAATCAAAGCCGGAAATTTCTCCTGCCTCCCACTCTCCACTTCCCTGAAGCTGGGCCAATACTCTCCCCATCAGCAAATTCCTTTAAGGAAGCTTATCATTCACATTATCCTGCCAGGATGTCACTGTTAGCTATAGAAACCAGCCTGTCACCAGAGCTAAGTAAATTGTCGGCTGTGTGAAACATGCCCAAGTGCCAGGCCCAGGAAGTGAGCTCCATCACCCAGGAAGGTTGCTTCATCCTTCCGTTGAGGAGTCATGGCGTCAATCTAAGGCCTTGTTAGTTCTTCTGTCATTTGAACTGAGGAATGGGAAAAAAACCTTTCTGGTTAATAATGTAGTCCTCGCTCTGGCTCTTGCTCTCTGCCTTTCCAAACATAGATATTACAAATAACACAATGATCTGGAAATTAGAGCAAACAACATCTCTTTTCTTCCAAGTCTTACAAATCTATATTTAAAATGAATAAATTAATTGCTAAAGCTCATTTCTATCTTTAGATTCCAAACTGGAAACTGTTCATATATCAAAGATAAGGTGCTAGCCTCCCCCCTCCCCACACAAAAATCCAAGATGTCTAATTTAAATAATTTAAAAACTTAAAAAAACACTTTTCATAATTTTTTTTGAGCCAAGTTTCTCTGTGTAGCCCTGGCTAACCTAGAACTCACTACATAGACCAGGCTAGCCTCAAACTCAGAGATCCACCTGCCTCTGCCTCTCAAGTGCTGGGACTAAAGTTGTGCATGTGTCACCACTGCCCAGCTGGTATAATTCTTATCTGGAATTTAAATTTATCAGAATCCTGGGTTTGTATTTGATAAGTCTAGCAATGCTAGTGACTTCCTTTGTTCCAACATTTAGTGGCTTTTTCCTACGGTAGATCTATTTGAAGGAAATTGAACTCCCTCCTGCTATGATTTGTAAACTGTTTGGTGGGTTTCCTAAAGGGTTACATGCTGGAAGCTTGGTTATTTCTAATGAGGCACACATAGAAGTTACCTAGTGGGAGATCTTTCGGTCATTTGCCCAACCTTAAGCACAGAGGGTGTTGTGTCAGTTTTACTAAAGCACTCACGTAAGAGAATGAGGGTCCTCTATTCATCTGAATGGGTTGCCCCATCTCATGGTCAAGCCTCTTACATGCTTGGCCAGCGTGAATTCACTGGCCAGTAGCTGAATCAACAGGGCCACCCAATCCTTGTTTTCATCCTCCAGGTTATGAGATAAATACACAGCTTTTGTTTGTTGATTTTTGTTTTTTTTGTTTTGTTTTGTTTTAAAGTACCTAGTCTCAGCTATTTTGCTATGGCCACAATAAGCAGCAACAGGCTCTAAGGCTTCTACTTCCTCTTAACTCTCAGCGCCCTGACCAGTGAGCAGTCTTTTAAAATGTCCTTCCAGAAGCTGATTTCACAGTTCCTGTCAGTCAAGAGTTCTCATCGTTCTAGTAAGAGTTACCTTCAGAGCTTCCTCCAACATAGACTCTCAGGTCTCAGTCTACCTAAACTGTAAAGGAAAAGTTTTGCAATTCATGAGAGACTTAATGAAAGGAAGGAGTAGGCACTGAGTTCTGCATACGTCAGGTGATGGTCCTAAGTGACAGGACCAGAATTAGAAAAGGGGGTGGAGATGAAGGTGGCATAGATCATATTAGAGTTTAAAACTCCAAAAAGAATGACGTGATAGAGGGTGATTGACAGTTCATAAGGTCTTTCAGGTTCACTTGTCAGCTCTCTGTCACACAAGCCAGACCTTTTGTCTTACTTAGTGACCTGTCAGTACATGCCTAGGCATACATGTGGGCTCATGTATATACATGCAAACACATTGTCTACCCTGTATTGTGCTCAGAAGAAATAAGACCCACTAAGTGATGGCTCACTCCAACCACAGTTGAAAACTCACCTCTATCCACACTGGGTCCCAGGTGGTTGGTTATTTCATTTTTTTCCCAGGCCTCATCACGGTAGTAAAAGATACATACCTACATTTATCATTTCATAGTTCTTCAGTGTACACCTCAGCATCTTCACTGTCATTATTATCATTCACTTTCAGAACTTTCCAACATCCCAAAGAGCATGTCGTGTTGAACAGGAACTTCCTAAGCCTCATCTTCCCCTGGTTCCTCATAAGCCCCATGGGTTTCCTTATTCAAGATACTTCATGTAGGCAGATTCACACAGAAGGTTCCTTCTGTGTGTAGAATTCCTTGCTGAGTAGGAAATACATCTATGTTGCAGCAGTGTCAGAATGTCTTCTTTTTGAAGACCAACTAATACTCCATTCTGTGTCGTTAAGTTAGTTCATCTGCTCAACTGTTGATGGTCGCTTGGGTTGTTTCCATCTTTTAGCTGTTTCAGAAATTTCTTTATTACTAACACTCAGGGGCAAACAGGCTGAGTCTCTGTTTCCAGTTCTTTTTGGCATGTATCCAAGAGTAGGATTGGTGGATCATAAAAGAAATTCTAGAAAGCCCTGCAGTTTCCACAATGACACTACCGTTTTTCATTCCCAGGAGCAGGTAGATGGTGTCTTTTTCCATCTACTTTGTCCTTCCCCATGTCTTTGCCAGCAATTGATGTTTTTTATGACCTAGTATGTATACAGTGACACTAGGCCACTCTTGGCTATTCTTTGGACTCATTTATTTACTTATTTTTGATAATGGATATCCTGAGGAGTGAGAAGTAGTACCACTCGGTGATTTTCATGTGTGTCCTTAGCAATGATGGATGCACATGCCACCATGAAGGCAGCAGTGCTTTAAGACTATGTGCATCTCATGTGTCTAAGAGCCATTTCTGTCTTCATTAGTGATAGCGCAGACCTTCATACAGCACAAGAAGGGATCTGTTATCAGCATCCCTTTCCTCTGTGCTGGTCTTGATTTAATGTGTCTGTGGGTGTGGTGATCCTAATCAAAGGATGTGTTTCCTGCACCTTTATACCTAGAGAAGATAATGAGGCTACATTCTGTACCAAGGTAGGTATGTGTATATGAGGGGTATCTATGTGCCGCAGTGTTGTGGGAGGGTTTCTGGGGAACAGGGAGCCATCCCTTCTGCACCTTTTCTTTATATTTTTCCTCACCCCAGTTCCTGTCTCACACATGCTGCCATTTTTTCGCCCAGGAGTCAAATCCACACACAGAAGATCCAAGTGACAGAAAGGCCTGCAGCCCTGATGTTCAGGGATATCACAGTAGCTTTGAAATAGACAGGCAGAATATTTTTATAGTCAGAAGGATAACCTTATATCTTATTTAAGCTGCTTTTATTGAACAAGAGCTGAATCCAATCATAATGGATATTTTCAAATATGCTTCTCCTTCTTTGGCTTAAATAGGAGTAGAATTGGTCTTTCGAGATTCAATCTTTCCCTGTTCTCAGGACCTGCCCCTTTCCTACATACCTATATTCCTAAGGGACTTGTTTGGCCAAGCATCTCCTGACTCCTGCTGTCTCCCTTTCCTGGCCTTTGTTCCCTGCATTGAAGCAAATCTTTCTCAGCATTATCCTCTCAAACTGTAGTCTTTCTTATCACCCTTCTTTCTGATTCCTCTTCCTCCTCCTCTTCCTCCTCCTCCTCATCTTCAACTTCCCTCTTTAACATGATTCCACTTAAAATCATTATTACATGTTTCAACTTCTAATCACACTCTATGGCTCCTCCCAAAGAACTGTTCTCCCTAAGGGGATTATTTTTAAAATTATGGATGTGCATGTCTCTCTGTGTGGGTATGTATACAGGTATCCATGAAGGTAAGAAGGTATCAGATCCCCTGGCCCTGGAGTTACAGGAGGCCCTCAGCTACCTGATAGGACTTCTTAGAACTGAACTTAGGTCCTCTGAGAGAGTAATAGGTGTTCTTCACCATGTAACCATCTCTCTAGTCCACAGTAGAGGACATTCTACATGAGATGGCTTTTGATCATTTAAGCTCAGCTGGCATGACTAACAGTCCTACACACCTTACATAACTTTCTACTTCATGCTATCTTGCTTTTCTGTCTCTGTGCATGTTTGATCTTTCCTTGTCAATCATCACTATTAGAACTCAGATCTCATCCACACTCTCCAGGTCTGTGATGTCCTCATTTCTGTCCATTCTCAACTTGATCCTTGGTAATTCACCCTACCCATGTTGAAGATCGTCTTTGTTCAAGCCCAGTTACCTCCCCAAAGTCTCTGAACATCAGCAAAGCTCCTTGGAAACACACTATGATGCCAACTCTACCAGGGTCACTTTCCCAAACCCACATCTGAGCCATTCAGTCAGGAACCAGAAGTCCTCTCCCTAGCTGAGTCACCCAGGACCCTCTGTCTGCTGCACTGCCAGTTCCACAGTTCTCACTATGTCTATTTCTGGAGATCTCCATCCCTGTACTTTCTTACATCCATGGCCTTTTGCCTAATTGGCGACATCCCTTGGGAAGTGGCCTTCTCTCCAAGCTTGTTCCCTTCCAATCTGCTAATCACACAGTAATTGGGGTGCCATTTAAAGGTTCTCAATAACTCCAAATACTGCCTTTAAAAATCTGATCATGTTACTGGCTAGTATACAATCTTCAGAATGAACTTTTCCCCTAGCAGCAAGTCTTTTGTAAGAGCCGTTCAAGGTGGAGGCAGGAGGATGACTTAGAGGCTAGCCTGGGCTACATGAGAGCTTGTCTAAAATACACACACAAAAAGAACAAACAGAAACATCAAGAGAGAGCCATTTATGTTCTGACCCCTGCCTACTTCTCTACTGGTAGCCATCTTTCCACCACTTCATCCTTCCACCTCATTTCCCTACCTGTCCCGTTACCTCATCATCCAACCTACACCTTGCAGAGATGATGTTGGATCATGCATCCCTATCATGCTGATTTGTCTCTAGACCGAAAGTTGCAGCTTCCCACACGTGTAAACCCCTGTCTTCTCACCAAGATGAATCTACTCAGTTTTTTCTCTCTCAGCGTCTACATCGCTTCCTCCCAAATCTCCTACCATAGTAAACCTTACTGGCCTGTGTCCCAGATCCAACCACATTATTGCATATTATCTGTTTATTGAGTGTAAGAATTATATGCCTGCCTGTTGTTTGCCTAATATACAGTAGGCTCTAAATAAACAGTCCTATAATGGATGTAGGATAAGTCTAAGGAAGAATGTAGCCATACCATCAGCTGCACTGTGTGACTATTTACATCATAAATCTAGAAGATGTGGGGTCAGTGTGTTCACACTTCCAGATGGTACAAAATTCATCAGTATTGACAACCATCTCAACCCAGTTAAATATGGGACATAAACTGCAGTAGAACTTCACTTAATAGAGATGCTAGCTGTCAAGAAGCATAGAGCAGGTCTTGCATAGTTAGGAATCTTGCTTGTTGGGACATTCGGTATTAGGAGAGGGTTGGGGACAGTCTTTTTGTGTGAAGTCAATGGTGTTATGTGTCTCCAAAAGAAAGTGAAATAAAGAAAAAGAATAAAGGAAAGGAAGTTACAGGAGGATCAAGCGAACCTGGGTATTAGTGCCCTACAGGTCAGATCACATCAGGAAACATCTGCCTTGGGGATAGCTTCTTCGAAGCTGATTGTTACCAGTCGGGACTTGTTCAGAAGATACCGATCAGAATCTAGAGAAAGGGGTACATGCTATGCAGCGTGGCAGTCATAGGGAAGAACAGAGGTCATGGGGGGAATGTGTCTCACTAGTGTTCAGAAAGCTCTGAAAGGCAGAGACAGAGGCTTTCATTAGGGACGGATTCTGCTCCAAGTAAGAGAATCCTTATTTACTGTCCTTATTTACAGTAAGTACATGTGTATTTCATTTAATGAGGCAGTGATCCATATAGTTAGACCTAGAGATTCCTTTCTTGCTATCTTTGATAGGTGTGGCTAGTCTTTCTGTTGGCAGTCTGTTTGCTGGGCCTCTTAGCAGTGTTGAAAAAGGACATAACAAGCATCCGAAAGCTTGGGTCTCCTCGAGACAACCCCTGATGTCTCCTCTAGTCATTTGTGCTTCCATTCTATTGGTCTGATTGCATTGCAAGCCCTTAGAAGACACTGCTAGGAATAGTTACCTATCCTCAAAGTCAGCTACAAGAGAATCAGGGAGCTATTTTAAATAGGCACACTGCAAAAGCATCATTCGTGGAGAAAGAATAGAATAGACACTGAGCATGTATCAAAGTGCCTGCTAGAATAATGAAGTATCTCCTCACAGAGTTTATCAGCTGTGAAAGAAGGTTAACATCAGTTATTTTCACTGAACATCTATAATACAGTATCTGTTATTCCTTCTACACAGAGATGGCTGGCTCTGCCTTCACTGACCAGTGCATGGAGGGCAGAAGTCAGACCTGAGCATCTGCTTGTAACAGTCTTCAAAAGTGATTGTGATAGGAAGTTAGAATGGGGTCTGCAACTCAGGAAGGGGGGGACTGGTCACTGTAGAGCTCTAGGATTGCTGGGTAGGAATTGGGGACCATTATTCAAATGAGATCATTGCCTTGGGAAGCAAATAGGAAATGAAATGCCAAGGTGTCTCAGAACTCTGGAAAAAAAGAGCTATAAGGTTTGATGATTATAGTGTTTGGTTCTGGACAGGTTTTCAAGAGCACAAAAGCAATAAACAATGATGACAAGACTTTTAAATCCTTTGGTCAAAATGTCTTCAGGGAAAAGGAGGGAAAACATAAAATTAACAGTGAATTCTTATTTCTTCCCAGTACTAGCAAAATGATTTGCCCAACTATGGGCAAACATGCATTAAGGAAAGAGCCATTGTGCTGGTTGATTTTGTCAACCTGACCCAAGCTTAGACATATCTGGGAAGAGGGAATCTCGATTGATGAATTGCCTCCATCACATGGGCCTGTAAGCAAGTCTATGGTACATTCTTTTGATTGATGATTGATGTGGAAAGAGCTAGCGCTGGACAGGTGATCCTCATGGTGAACATTCCTGTCCAAAGCGGTCAGAAATCAGGCTGGGCAAGCCACGAGGAGCAAGCCTCTTCTCCATCTGAATAAGTCTGTACAACCCCTTTGTTCTTGTTTTTTTCTCTAGCTCTCCTGGTCCCTGTTGCCTCTTCTGCTGTGGGCACTTACACATATGGGCACTTACATAACGATAGTTACATAGTTACCCATGTCTCGTGACTTATTATTAATAAGAGACAGAATCTATAACTAAAGATAATGATCGAACTGATTAGAGAGACGTGTGGACACGACACAGTGTGGCGGATGCTGGGAGAAGCTATATGGGGTGACACACTTCATGTTCAACAAAAATATTGTCAGGAAAAGCAATGGTCAAGGCTAGCAAGATGACCCTATGAAGGGTGGGGTTGGGAGTAAGGCATTTGCATATGCAGTGAAACTACAAACACAGACGCAGCATATGGAAGATAGAAATAACACCGCACTGTAGGCTAACATGAGAATATTACATAGCGGTTAGAATACCAGAGGATGTCAAGGCCTCTTCTCTACCTTTTCTCATTTTCTTTTTCTTCTCTCCATAATATAAAATGTTACTTTTGCCCCAGCCCCAGTACTAAGGATGCTAGGAAAATAAGATATCCTGTGCCCTCCTGGAGCTCCCAGCCTGAAAGAAAGGCACGTGTAATTGAGAACCTCCACTAACATACGATGGGTGTTAAATAAGATTGAAAACAAGTGTAATGGACCCACAGATAAAGGATAAGGCTGTTCAAAGACACACCTTGGTCCCAAGTTTTTCTTGAATCACAGGAAATATTTTGAAGTAGTCAAGGGCAGGTACAGCCTGGGCACAGGCAAAAGGCGATAACCACATGAGCCTAAGAGAACCATAGGAAACTCAGAGCCTGTGAATGGGAGCTGCAAAATATTTGGGGTAAGAGAAATAAACTGAGGCTAAGCCCTTAGGTCTTCCATTCCTTGCCAAGGTAAAGAGGTTCCATCCTGCTTGGACTTGGAGTGGGGATCCATCACAGCCTCAGAAGTACTGGGTGAAGAATGTTTAAAGAAACTCATGGGGTAACCACACTGGCTATTTGGTTTGGTGGAAGCATGCTGCCTTGCAAGTGTTAAGACCTGGGTTGAGCCACCAGTACCACTGAGAAAAAAAGAGTGTACAAAAGAATCACAGAGGAGCTGTCAGGGCCTGTTCTGTGGAAGGTTATATGACAGAGAAATCGTGACATATTGAACCACATGGAAGGACAATGGGGAAGGAATCGGGCTCTCAAATATCTAAGAAACATTCAAACAGTAGAAAAATCAGATCAGTTCTGTGGGTGGTAGATTAAGGTGAGCATAGCACTAGGCATCTTTTCAGTATTAACTTATTTATTTAATCCTTGTAACAACCTTACAAGGAAATCCTATAATTATTTCATTTTATTGAATAAGAAATTAAGTCACACAGAGGAGGAGGATTCAGGAGCTGGAAATGGAAGCTCAGTGGTAGAGGGCTTTCCTGATGTGCATTGGTCTTTGTTCCTTCCCCAGGACCACAAGCAAACAAAAACTAGAGGATGATTCAAATGCTGCCGCTCTTAAGGGAAGAGGTGGTCAAGCTAGGGTTGGCCCCAAGCCAGGCCAACGACAGGTAAGTTATAATGGTGTTCTAGAGCAGAGAAAATGTCTGGAGTCTACAGAAGGTAGCGCTTCCTTCTAGCACAGTGCATACCTTTCTTCCTATCTTCCCTGAAATCCAACATTTTTCCCAGTAGATGATCAGAAGGAATTTCTCATTTTGCATTACTGGTAACAGACGCCGGGAACCCCCAGCAGCTGCTTTGAGGAGGTGTCAGAGCTCAAAGGGAAGGGTTGAATAAATCATATTGGAAGTACCCCTAGGCTTGAGCTAGTTGTGATTCTAGGGTTGTCTGACACAGCAGGGTGAATTCTTTGGGGCACCAGATGGTTGTGTGGGTTACCCAGTGACTAAGCTTGGCTCCAATCTGCACAGTAGTTCTGTAACCCATGCGCCTCTCAGATCTGCTGACTCCATCAGAAAACAAACAAGCTTTCGCTCTTGCATGCACAGCCCGCAGAAACTGACCTGACATGGAAAGCAAAGCCAACATCACAGCATTCTAACAATTGAAGCCCCAAGACTGCTGTTGGTTTGCTGGGGATGAGTCTCCCTTGACCCCAGGAAGGAGAAAGTACCAAACGGTCACTGACTGATTTCTTGGGAAGAGGAGCAAAGTTTGGAAAAACCAAAGTTCCATTCTTGCCTTTGAAGATGGAGTTTCATCCGTGACTCACTGATGCTTAACACCCTCCAAGTCTATCTTAAACACATTCATTCTTGACCTTCACTCAAAGGCTTCCTGGAGTTTTCTTGCAAGAAGCCTTGGAGATGGGTCAATTAGGACTTATTATAATTCTTCATTCCTTCTGCCTGCAATGCTTTAACTGGCTAATCTTCTCATTGCACACTGAGGATGCTTTACAGGTACATAAATACATGCCTGTATTGACAGATACTGTCTGACACATGCCACTGTATGTAGAGTTTGCATGCATATGCACATCACCTGCAAGCTCTGTGTTCACCCATCTGTGACAGTTTATATTCGTAGGCAGAAACTAGTTGTGAGCATTTTCTTCTAGCACCACTACCAATCAATAACTACACTCAAAAAGACTATTTGCAGGATTGTGAGATGCAGAGTTTGGAATGAAACTTTAAAATCCTTTGGTCCAGCTTCTTTATTTTAAATTGCAAAGAACGGAGTCCGTCTAGGGGCATGTTTAACCCAGGGGTGCAGAGCTGATTGAGAGCTACTTTCAGATGGCTTTTTAGGTGAGGTTTTCAGCCATGTTCTGAATTAAAACTGCTTGGGGACAGGGGGGCGGTTAAAATTTCAGTGTTGGGTGAAATCCCAGAGAGATTATGAACCACCTGGTCTGGGACAGGGTCTGAATGTTGGCATTGGTATAAAGCTTTCTGGGTAGTTTCTGGTTTGGAATGACTAGCCTAGAATTGTCAGGTATTGAAAGCAGACACAGACTGAGAACCTGTCTTAGCTCCTATGTATTGAAGGCCTTGTGGCTTCTGAGACAGGAGAAGAGTTGCTCTAGGTTACTGGACTTAAAAATTTTATGGGTCAGGAAAAAGTTTTGTCCCACTCCAAAGCCATGGAAGATGGGAACGCAGGCAAGAGCGGTCCTCCCTCCTACTGTGCACAGGCAGCACTATGGGGCCAAGACTGAGTACAGGAGAATCTCACCCTTCCTCTTGACATCCAAGCTGGAAATCCAAGCAGACATATTAAGAGACAATGGGTATAGAGAACAACCGTGCGAGGCAACTTCCCAAATAGTGCAAAGAAGCAGAAGAGAACAAATAAATGTCTTCAGTTAATGAAGCATTTGGATTATTTTGGAAACCTAAAATGGGGAAGGGTGACAATGTAACAAGTAAGTTCTTAAAGGGAAACCAATGTGCATCCCGTACAGAAGCCAAAGGAATAGTCTAGCTGTCCCAGGCAACTAATCCCTGGCCTTATTGAAAGTATTCTCTTTACTATCTTGGACCCTCTTGTGCTGTGCAGAAACCAGAACATAAAGGAGAGGGTCTGGTTGCACTAGGTG
>JADRCH010009280.1:0-13626 GCA_019843965.1 Rhynchomys soricoides
TTCACAAAACACTGACTTGAAGAAGAATATAAAGTAGAAAAAATTCAGAAGCACTTCATAAAGTAAGATTTAGGCTGGAGAGATGGCTCAGCCATTAAAGGTTAAGCTTACAGCCTAAAATAAAGTGAGATTTGACAAATCAAGAGAATAACAGGTAAGGAGAATAAAATGTTAAGTCCCAGTGACCAATTTATGAATTGTACAAATGGCAAAGACAAGAAATGAGCAAGCAAATTTAGGAGGCAACATAATAAAGTTTAGTTAAACAACAACATAGGACAAGTTACAAGACCATGGAACAAGAATCAATACAGTGTTCTTTCTTCCAAAACATGAAAGCAGCATGGTTATCAGATTTAATATATAGTTTCTGTTAATTTACACTGTTGGGAGTTTAAGCTGAATAAACACATTATACTAACGACTGTCATACATAAACACTAATATTCAGTAAAGACTTTAACTTTGAAGTTTAGTTTATATACGACATGTTTAAAAACTAAAGCTCACCAGTTTCTTAAAATCCAGTGCACTGCCTATTCACCACTCAAACTCCTTTAACTCCTTCAACATATATAATAGGTGAGCAAGAAGTGAGGGAAGGCCTAGATGGCAAAACAGTACAAAACTAAAGAGACCTGGGAGTGGAAATCCTGAGCATTAGACGGCACAGCAGAGTATGGGGAATGGGGTAGGTGAAGAAAATGAGTATGAATGTATAGTGTTTTGTTCATAAAAGCTAATCTATTATAATCGGATGACTTCTGACCTACTGACTCAAATACGTCTATGCAAAATGAAATAATAATAATAATAATAAAAAAAGATGAACTGGAAGATGAGAGCTAAGATATATAAGTAACCAGAATCCTAATACTCTCTAAACTGACAAAGTTAACAAAGATAAAGAAATCAGACAACTTTTTAAAGAATCAGATTATAAAATGCTTATGAAATTTTAAGATAAGAAAATGTGGTAGAAGAAAATATCCAAAAGAAGAAAAAAGGCAGATATACCAGTGCTAAACCCATGATCAGCTAAGAGAATACTTGTTTTTAAGAAAAATTCTATAGTTCAATAAATTTGATTAGGCAGTCCTATTAATACCATCTTCTACTCATCAAACCAGAACAGCAAAAAACTCAAATCAAAACAAAAAGCATAAATGTTGCTTTCAAATTTATAGACAGAACATCAGTTTAAATTTCACTATGAAGAGCCACAGAAAGGCTTATAAGATAGCTCAGAGGTTTGCATTTGCCGCTCATGTCTGATGAACTGAATTCAATCCCTGGAATCAATGGAGGAAGAAGACAACCTACTTCTAAATGCTGTCCTCTGACTTCCACATATGACAAGAGTACAGCTGTGCATACCTGTGTGCAAGTGCACACACAGAACCAGAACCGGCCCCCAAACCTGCTGACTAAATAAATTTAGCTGGCAGGTAAGGTGATACATGCAGAGTCTCGGCTACTCAGGAAACTAAGGCAAGATAACATTTGAGCCCTGGAGCCCAGGCCAGCCCAGGCAATATGATTAAAAAATAAATGAATATAAAAAGATAAACTAAAAACTAAAACCAGTAAAGTTACTTTTATATTATTATTAATTAAAACCATAATTCTGATATAAAATCATCTTTTAAAAATCAATAATGGAACCTAAGGCCTCACAGAAATAGCAAAAATGAAACTTAGTTGACCATGAACACCTTTGGGGTGAGTGTATTTTTAAATCTGAGAGTCCACCATATGGAAGGCAGTGTGCCAGATACAGTAAAGTTTCAGAAGATATCCATAAAGCAGGTATTACTACCCCTTACTCTAACAGACACAAATGTAGACACACAATTAAAAAAAAATATTTTTTAAGTTTATAGCCTGGTGGCACGCATTTTATTCACTGAGCCATCGTGCTGGCTCATCAATTTTATTTTTGATTGACACTGTTACTGATAATATTCTAGTATATAAAACAGTGTGTTTAAGGGACACAGTGAGGCATTTCAGGTACAGGTAAGATATCTTCTAATGTGTAATATATACAGCAGGATGATTATGGTTAATAACAAAGAAAATATTTCAAGATAGTTAGTGGAGAAGTATTTGATTATTTGAACACAAAGGAGTGGTATTTAAAGTGATAGGCATGCATATTACCCCAATGGATCATTACACACAGTACACGAGATAAAATGCCATCCTCTGTGTGTTGGGGGTGGGGGAAGACATGTGTATGCCAACGTTAGTACAAGGGCCTGAGGAGAGCAGAAGTGCTGACATCTTTGGAGCTGGGTTAGAGGCCCGCACCGACCTGACACGACACTGGGAACCCCATTTGGGTCCTCCACAAGAGTGATAAATCCTCTAAACCAATGAGCCGTCTCTCTAGCCCCCAAGCTGACAAGTCCCAGCTGTCCTGTGACATCCACACAGGTATACTGTTTGCCCCTCCCACTAAATATAAACATTTATACAGCAGCATAAAAACATTAGAAGCACTCTCCACACTCACTTCAAAATACAGTATTATTCAGAGAATAAAATACTATGAAACCCTGAAAGTTTCTAAATGACATGCACATGTATAAGAAACCATAAGGATCCCTAAGGAAATGGCTGCTTGCTGAGTCCAGGAAAAGAAATCTTAAAAGTGCACATTGACTAATTTGGGAATGTTAAAAAGACTCAGGAATAAAAGGACCCCTTGGTCAAATTCATGAAAATAATATCCCAAAGAGACGTAAGTCAGTGGATTACAACACACTGTGTGTATATAATAAGAGGAATCTACAGGGTGGAGTAGAATCCTTAAGGAACAACATGGTAAACAAAAACCATTTCCAATAGCCTCCAAAGAAATCACACACACACACACACACACACACACACACACACACACACACACACATGACAACCTGCAGCAGGCAGCTGGACAAGAGGCCCATTGATTATGTAATTATAATTATTAATTACAAGGAGAAAGGTTATCTTATTAATGGAGATACCTGAGAGGCAATACTTAAACTGGTGATGGGATCACGGATTAGAAATACAGGCACTACTGTTACATGCCCCTGATGCAACTGAGCGGAAAGAACACTCAAATGTAGTTTTTCTTTACTTAAAAATGCTGGCTGAACCTAAATACAAAGAAACGAATACTGACACATGTCATTACATGTGCACTCCCTTTACCCAAATAAATGAATGTAAAAAACAAACCAAAACAAGAAAATATAAATCAATACTGGTGATGGTGAATACCTGTAATCTCAGTCAGCACTTAAGACAAGGAAGGAAGATCACAGTGAACATAAAGCCTGCCTAAGCTATATTTAGAATTCTATGCGGTCATCAGGAACACTGAGACCATGTCTCAAACCAAACCACTCAGATTATTGGACGACAATTCAAAAAAGTGTTTACATTAGGAGGAAATAAACATAAGACTCTTTACATGAAGAAGTATAATTACTAAGATCTTACTGTCTGCCAATCTCATTTTAATTTTAAGCTTTATTATAAAAAAATTGTAAAAACAAAATACCAAATTTAATCAGAAATTTACATATTTGATAGTGCCCATGTTTGACTTCCTATGATTAAAATTGTGGCTCACTATGCACATGTCTGGTCTACAGATCGAGTTCCAGAACAGCCAAAGAATCCTGGTCTTGAAAAACCACCAACAAGTAAAAAAGAAAGAAAAGTTGTTATCATTTGAGCTGGGGAGTTGTGGAGTTTATAGCTAAATCTGAGAGTTTGAATTCAATCCCTGGGATCCACATGGTGGAAGGGGAGAGTTGACTCTTGCAAGTTGTCTTCTGACCAGCACACACGCACAAGCATGCACACAAACACACACATGCACACACACACACACCAATAAAAAAGTTTTAAAGTTGTCATTAAAGTATATAAAGTATTAAAGTATAGTCAGGTAACATGAGAGTTCTTGACACTATGGCTGTGTAAAAGGAATATATATATTCTTAGGAAATACTTTCTGAAGAACTCAACGTAAAGTACCAGATTTCATGATTACATTTTACAAAACACATTCAAGAAGGAAGTCATGACTGAAAATAATGTAGACATTTAAAAGATATCCAATAATATTCTACTGTAATAATCTTGGCTACAATTGCAATTAATCAACCAAAGAAGCAGAGAAACTTACCCAGAAGTCCTATCTGAGTAGAAACATCAGTATCTTAAAATATGAAAAGATTCATTCCCTAAATAAGGAAAATCCTGGACCGAGTCTTTACTCTTAATAAAAAATGACTCTCTACTTTTTAAAATCAGGTCTCCACCATTTGCTAATTTAGTAAGACACCTCCCCCCTCCCACCCCACTCTCTTCTCTCCAGGGTTTCTCTGTGTAGCCCTGGCTGTCCTGGAACTCACTCTGTAGACCAGGCTGGCCTCGAACTCAGAAATCCACCTGCCTCTGCCTCCCAAGTGCTGGGACTAAAGGTGTGCACCACCACTGCCCGGCCTAGCCAGACTTCTCAAACAAGACCTTCTCCTCCTTCCAATCTGTTTCCATATGTTGCCACAGTAAGACAGCAACTACATCAAAGTACACAGGCTTTGCGCACACAGACAGTCGCATCTTGAAATACAGTGAGCTGCTCTTCCCAAAACTATTGCCTTGTCTAGTTCCACTGTCAGGGATAAGAAAACTCTGAAGGAAAAAACAAGGTACCTTTTAAGACTCATGAGCTAGGCTTCTGATACTCAGGATACAAGCAAAGCAGCAAAAACCTAAGAACTAAAACTGTCCATGCCACCTTAGAGCCTCCAAAGAACATGACAGGACATTAAAGAATACAAGCAATACACATACTTTGAACTGCAAAGCCCATAAAAACACACATACATGCGCTTTTCATCTCTGCAATATTAACTACCTCAGTCAGAAATCAAAAGTTGTGGTTATTTAAAATAAGCGTGTCCTATCACTAGATGATATTTTTAAAAAATTGCCAATATTTTCAGGACTACTTCTGACAATAAATACAAAGAACTAGCTAGAACCAAAAGAAAAAGTATAAATAACTTGCCTAAGTGTTAACCTTGAGTTTTCAAATTAACTATCAGAAAACAAATAATCCTGCAGAAGACTGTTACCTCTTCTAATTGAAAGACTAGGTCAGAACACATGACTAGCTTTCACATTCCCCCAAAAGGCAGTATATTCTGCTAAGGGCTTCTACTGCCACCATCACCACCAACACCACTTATAGACCTTTTGTTAAATTATGTACAAATATTTATATTAGCAACAGCCAATTAATTCAGTACCTGCTACTTTAAGTAAAATAATTCCAGAGAAATCAGGACAGTTTCTAATCAACACTTTGCAATTTGTTTCTCCACTAAGTACAGCTTGTCAGCCTTACCAGAATAAGTAACTGCTGTGGTACTGTAAGTAGCACTCTGAGTATAGGATGGTACCACAGTAGCTGCGGCTGCCACTGGTTGTACAGAGGAGGACACAGGATAAATGGAGAATGTAGTGGTAGCTGGACTTGGTGTCGCTGGTTTTATGGCTGTCACTTGTCGAGCTTGCTGGGCTTGAGTATACTGTGTTGCACCCTGACTATAACCTGCTTTAGGAGCTAAAGCAAGAACGACATGAGAAAAAGAAAACGGTAAGTACCATGCAGAAAATCACTGTAACCATCCATATACTTAAAAAAACGAACAACAGAGCTGTCAGAAGCGTCAGCATTTTGTTCTGAGCAAACAATGATACAATTTTTACTACAAATATCAACAAACATGTAAATTCATCTACTACTTTTCCCCAAATGTCGCTACATTTCTGGCATGACAGTTCACCAGAATTACCACCAGAATAGGAGTATTATTTATAAATGACTGTTTTTGTTTAACATGTGGATATGTGTATATTTAAATCAATCAGTGTACCTGAAATGCTTAATGGTGCAAACAGAACAAAGAGCTAAATTTGCATTTCATTAAATTTAGTTAACATTAAAAATTTCAGTGTTCATAGATTATATGAAATCTGCTCATATACCATCAATTGTATTTTGCTGACTTACTCAGTGAATTTAACTCCAACTCAAAGCTGCTAGTGATCAAGTTCTTCAAATATCTTGAGTAAAAGCTATTCTCTTTGTTTGTTTTTTGTTTTTTTCGAGACAGGGTTTCTCTGTGTAGCCCTGGCTGTCCTGGAACTCACTCTGTAGACCAGGCTAGTAAGCTATTCTTAAAAGGCTATTAGTCATGTTTTACTAAACTTGTCTTTGACAACATTCAAATCAAAATACAAACAAATATTATAAATCAATTATTAATTACTATTAATCACATTAATGATTTCATTTCTGAGAAATGTCCAAATACCAGACAGTAAAACTTACTTGATGCTTAGTTAAGATATTTTAAAACTTATCTATACCTGATCAAAATAATATAGATTAAAATAGCATTTTACAGAAAAATGCAATACTCAAGAACCAAATGACTAAAATGTCAATGTCAAAACTTAAAATTAGTCAAGATTTTCTGACTCTTACATAACTCAGCACTCTTAAGCAAAAGAGGAGCCTTGGAATAAACATGAAGTTTACTAAAGATTATTATGCATACAAATAAACAGAAAAGTGATCCTAAAAAGGCCAACCACTGTAACCCATACCCAAACACACATATACATATACACATTCTGGAACAGGGTCTTATTATTACTAGATTGTCCAGTCTGACCTTAAACTCATGCCTCCCAATACAGCTTCCCAAGTGCTAGGATCCTAAGTATGGAGATCCCATCTTCACAATCGTTTTTAATCACTTTTAAGAGCTATGCAAAATCAAAAAACCAGGGACCCTAAAAAGAGATGTGGGCAACTACTTCATGTAGAAGTAGATTATGTATAAAGAACAGAGATGGAAGGGGAATATTACTTTCTGCCCATAACAGTAAAACCAGTTTGACTTTTTTTTAAACCCAAGCAAGATTCTAATCCATCTTCAAAACGAGGCATTGCTCAATTTTAGTGAGCCTCAAATCTACTATGCAGCTGAGGACAGTCTTCAACTCCTGATCCTTTTGCTCCCCCTACTAAATGCTGGGATTACAGACACGTGCCACCATGTCTAGTTTATTGGGTGTTGTGGATTGAACCTAGGACATCATGCATACAGGGCACACACTCTCCCAACGATGCTATATTCCTAGCTCCTCCAAAATGTTTTTGCTCAACTTCTCAAGTACTTGTGTGTGTGTGTGTGTGTGTGTGTGTATCAAGTGCATCCTCTAAAGTCTACAAACATGGAGGCTTCTACACAGATAAAGGAACTTTTTGTATTTGAGCTATTATATGCACTATGTTCAACATTATGGATGTCAGTGAACGTTGCTGGCTCAATGCTCTAACCAGAACAGTGGACTGCGTTAAAGGTTTGTGGAGGGTGCTTAACAAATTGCTTTACAAACTGGGGGAGAGAAACCCATTATTAGTGGTTGGTAACAGAACCACCTGTCATTACAGATAAAAATATGGGCCCATAGAAGTACCCATTAATTATTAGGGCTGTCTGCTACAGCAAGAGAGGAGCCCTATGCTGTAAATCACCAGTGGCATACACTTCGAGAACAAAGGGACACCAACTTTTCTCCTAATCATCTCTTTGTGACTCAATGGCATTACAGTAGTACAAAACAAAGAAACAGAACCCTTATAGACCCTGCAGTTTGTCTTCATGAGATTACCACAATTCATATATGCCAATAATTTATAATAAAACTGTTCATAAAGCCCACCTGTCTGATAGTAGGTTTCAGCAACAGAAGGCTGAGGCTGAGCAGCAGCAGCTACAGCAGCAGCAGTTGCTGTTGGCTGTTGGTAGTACTGCTTACTATCATAAGCTACAGCAGGCGCTGTGGATCTTACATATGAGTATGAGTCCTAAAGAGAGAAATGAAAACAAAAAAACAAAAAAGCTTGACTTAAGTGACAAGAAAAAAAATTCTTACTTTGTAAAAATATAACAAAGAAAAATAAAACGTAGTTATATAGTTTCAACACAACTAATCAATCAGCTATTAATAAGAAACAGTATTAATAATATAAACTAAATAATACAATCAAGTTTTAAAACAAATATAACTAATTAAGAACTTTTAAAAATAAAATCAAAAGCACTTCAAGCAGTATGTTTGACTTTAACCAGAACTTCAAAACACTCAAATTACTGAATTGAATAACTCATTTTACTCAAAATCTCACTTTTGCCTTTAAAAATGAACCCTATAGTATTAGAGAAAGAATTCCCACAGGACCAGGCGACAGAGCATAAAAGTATCAGCAAGAGGATCGGAAACTTTGATAAGTTTCAAAAAGAAAACATGAGCTGCAAACTATCCTGACTTTGATGGACAAGTAATGCCCACTTGCATAAACAAAGGACATATTCCTCGTGTAGTTTCTGTTTTTCCATCCAGGGTAAAATGGAAGCATTTAAACTATGATTTGTGTAAAATTTTTTAAAGAACTAAACAAACACATATAAATACATACAAATGTGTATAGTAGGGTAAAACTAGGAAAGGAGAATTAACATATAAAATCCACTGCAAAGAAATTTTCTCCATCACTGCAAGTACATTTAGAAGTCCTGGCTTTGGCCTTTTATCACACCGAAGCCATCAAGTGTGTATGTTGAGGCTATTGAACTAGACATTTTTTTTTTTTTTTTTACCTGGTAGTTCTGTGTAGTAGCTGGGGGTGGGGGTGGCGGTGCTTCTTGTTGCCTCTGGGTGTAACCATAGTCCGTTGCTGTGTGTGCAGTGGGGTAGCCTCCATAAGCAGCAGCTGTTGCAGCAGCTGCAACAGCAACTGGAGCAGGCCTGGCTACTGCAACTGTGGCAGCTGCTGGTGCGTAAGCAGCAGTAACCGTGTGAGCAGCCACTGGAGCCTGATGGACAGTGTAGCTAGCAACTGTAGTTGGATGGGAATACGCTACACCCGAAGCTGGCTGCTGGCTAGATTGTGAAGTACAAGAATAAATACAATAATTTAATTTTAAAATCAAGCAGTCATCTTAGAATTATTTATCAATTAAAAACACGGAAATATAATGATTTAATTTTTAAAAATCAAAGAATCACCTTAAAATGATCAATTAAAAAGCGTATTTTTCAAGTACTATAATTACAAACTACAGAAGGCAAAAAGTATTTGAACTCGATACTTTCTAGTCGATACTGTTAAATTACTGGTTTTTAAATTTTTCATTCCTTAATCACAATATATATGCGAATATATTTCAGATCACGAATCACACTGCGAAGCAAGAGTAACAGAGATGAAGCACTAGAAAGGAAAAAACTTGAACCAAATTAGGAATTTAAAAAAGCATTTTTATATATAAAGTTCATTATTTTATCCTATTCATCAAAAAAAAAATCTCAACAAAAAGACCTTATACAACTCATAGTGAAATATATGATAAATTTTCCTGCTTACACATAGCATTTCATTATACAAGTTCTTTTAAAATTTAACAGAGGATATTGTAAAGGGCTCTAAGGCAGATACTTTGCAGTCATCACATTTAAGCCTTAAAAGGCAAAAGCATTTTCTATAAACAGTAATCAAATGAATTTTCATCTAAAATTTTTATAGAAATGTTACTTTAACTTCTAAAATGAGAATCTGTTACATAAAGCATAAGTCATAGAGATGTTATCACAAGGTAGCATACTCTAGTTTTCACTAAAGGTTCTGAGCAACATACTCTTCATTTCACTTGCTAAGGCTGTACTACCAAGGTACACATGCCTTCTCAAAAGCAGGGACACTCAATAGCTGAAATGTTTTGGCTGACAACAAGGTGTATTATGAGCCAACAGTTAAGAATAGCTAGGGGGTGTGAACTGCTGGTACAGCACTAATAAATTACAAGTATGTGATTCATGGGTTATAAAGTACACTGTATCCTGTATTGATGTGCATGGCAGCATAGGAAGTATTAGTATGTTGGGCCACCATATTTAACCTGTATTATGGAAAACACTGATCAACTAAAATTTGACCAAAGGAAATATAAATCTCATAGATAAGGATTTTATTTCATATCAAAATGGAAGAGTCTAGAAAAGGTGATAGCTGCCTTCTAAAAGAAGACACTTACTCCATGCTGCTCCAGAGAACAGAACTAGAACCAACAGATGGAAGTTACAGGGTGCCAGATTTCAGTCCAATATGAAAAAGAACAAAAAACAAAAAACAAACAAAAAACTTAGAGTCCAAAGAAAATCAAATTCTAATTGGATGAAGCTCCCATATTTTTTATAAAACTAGCCAATACTTCTGCATATATGGCAATTACAGAAAAGGAAAGATAAGTTCACACTTTCACAGTGGGAAATCTGCCTAAAAGTAACATTTTATTTTATTTTATTTTATTTTATTTTGGTTTTTCGAGACAGGGTTTCTCTGTGTAGCCCTGGCTGTCCTGGAACGCACTCTGTAGACCAGGCTGGCCTCGAACTCAGAAATCCGCCTGCCTCTGCCTCCGAGTGCTGGGATTAAAGGCGTGTGCCACCACTGCCCGGCAACATTTTATTTCTTATGGATATGATGTTCTTTTTAATTTTATTCATTTACTTACTTTGCAAAGTTGGGAAATGAAATTAGAAAATTAGAGCTTCACACATGCTAGGTGAAGTCTCTACTAATGAGCTATGGTACAGCCTCTTGTCTGGCACATGCAAAGGCCCTTGCCTTAGCAAAACAAAAACGTGAGTTTCTAAAATGGAATAGCATGTGCATATAATTTAAGCGTTACATCCTACATGGTAAATCACACGTTCAATTGTTTATATTAATGAAAATGTCATGTAAGTAACTACAGTTTAGGAAATAAAGGGTGACAACAGAAACACCTACATCGCTCATCAGCACAAACACAATCATCCAGTCTTCATTCATAATGCAGAGCCTGCACATACACAGTCAATTGTAATTACCCACATCTTTTGGGCTCCAAATGTGGTTATATAGGACGAAAAGTAGGTGGGAATGGAGTGGAAACAAGTCAACTAACTAGGTAGGCAACCTGACTTATACTACCTGATCCTAACCCTTAAGAATACACGTACTTTATAAAAACGATGCCAGGGTAGTAAGCAATATTATATATACATTCCCAGGGTTTCCTAACCCAGTTCAGTTTCACAAATCCAGGTCCCTATAACTCATTATCTGGACTGTAACTGTAACTTCTTTTTGTTGCTGTTCTGAGACAGGCTCCTGCATCACAGATTGACCTTGAACTTATTATGTAGCTAGGGATGACCCTGAACCCCTCAACCCCTCATTCTCTTGTTCCAGTCTTTGGTGTGCTGGGGAATCCAGCTCAAGTTTCTCCCACAGCACAAGCAGTCTATCAATTGAGCTACATCACTAGCTCCTGGAACTATCAAATGCATTATGTAGTCTCAATTCCAGGGGTAGGTGAGCTGATTTTTGTTTAAATCAAAGACTGTCTATTATATTATTGTAATAATACCTTAAATGTCAGAAAATTCTCTTTCAATTTCAAACATTCCCCCACAATATGCTATGATACAGATACCAAACTAGCTTATACTAGTCCAATCAAATACACAGAGCCCAATAAATTTACTTTAAAAATTGAGGTCAAAGACCAGGAGTGAAGCCCAGTGAGAGAGAGGCCCTGATTTTGACCCCTAGGCACTGGGGATTTGATTGAAGAAGGATAGGTTAAGTCAACGCCAAGTTCAAAATAAGTTAAAATCAAGTGGATCTACCTATTTTATAGTAGTAAAATAAAAGGTGTCATCTCCCTGCATACAATGTAAAATTTAATTGACTTCAATCTGTAAAGACAAAAGCTTTTGAGAAATTATTTCTTGTGAATAATAAATAGAATCTTGTCAGCTTTAGTTGGTTTTAAACGGAGGGAAACTAAATAGAAAATCAAGATATTATTTTCTTGTTCTGTAGGATAAAAAGTAGGTGGGAATGGAGTTGAAACAAATCAACTAGGTAGGCAATTTGACTTATACTGCATGATCCTAACACTTTTAGAAATGCATGTGACTCAGGGAGGAAGATCACATGCTCATTTATATGACTCCTGTCTCAGTGAAATTATTCATATGATTTCTGTACTCTGGGTATGTAAGTTGGGTATGGTGGATCATGCTTTCAATCCCAGCCCACAGGAGGTAGTGGCCAGCAGATCTCTGTGAGTTTGAGACCAGCCTGGTCTACGAAGCAAGTTCTAGCACAGCCAGGGCCACACAAAGAGACCTTGTTAACACTGCCCCCCAAAAACAAACAAAATAATCCCCAAACATTAGTAAGTACAAGCATTAATAACAGTTAAGTACAAAAGGGGCTGGAGAGATGGCTCAGTCGTGAAGTGAGCACTTGTTGCTCGCTCTTCCAGAGGACCTGGATTTGATTCCCAGTATCTTCAACTATCTGTAAATCAGGGAATCTTTTCTGGCCTTGGAGGCCACTGGGCACACAAGTGGTATACAGATACAAGCAAAATACCCAAATACATTGAACTAAAAGAAAAGAGAAGACACACTTCAAGAGTTACAGACATAAAAGAGGCTACTTTCCTCTACTTAAAACATGGAAAAGAAACTAGGTGAGGTAGTGTACGCCTGTAAAGTCAGTTCTTGGAGATGGAAGCTAGAGGATCAGGAACTCAAGGTTATTCTCAGTGATGTACAAGTTCTAGATACCCTTGACTACATGAGACCCTGCCCAAAAAGATTTAAAAAGTAAAATTAAGTACCTAGAGAATTATTGCTAAACTGAAAAATTTCTCCACATTCTTGGATTTACTCTGGAAGATAATGACCACTTTTGTTACCTGCTTATCAAAAAGTAAGCTAGAAGCCTTGAAATAGTTCAAGGCTTAGTGGTACACACTTTAAATCCCAGCACTTAGGAGGCAGAGGCAGTAGGACCTTTGCTCTGGTCTACACAGAGACCCAGGTCAGACAGGGATATATAGAGAGGCTACATATAAATAAATAAGATTTTTCAGGTAGCCTTGCTGCTTTCTTCATTAAAATAACTTAAGAGGGGATGACAATTCATTATCAGGTATTTAAAGAAAGCAGATTCTCAACTGCAAAGTAGGTAAGTCTGAAAGTGCAGGAAATAAATATCCCAAAATAACACAATTTTCAAAACCTCTAATTTGGGTCATAAAACAAGAACCTTACACTAGTCAGAAGATAAGCCTATGAAATAATACATAAGACAAAAGGGAATATTCATAAAGATTAAAATGCGAAAGAAAAAGAGGTCCAATATCTAACTAGAAAAAAAATTCTACAAAAAAGGAAAAAACAAAAAAACAAAAAACAAGTGAATGAAATTAAGAAAAATTTCCACTACTAAAAGGAAGCATGATATTTTCAAATTCAACCAGCCAACCTACTACCAAAAAAACCAAGGAACCAAACTTGGAAACATTTTTCAATTTTTAAACACAAAAGAAGTCCAATTTTCCAGAGAGGAAAATAGTAGTATGGTTTACAATCAACAGACAGTCAGTCAACAGACAGTCAGTCAACAGACAGTCAACA
>JADRCH010009281.1:0-13627 GCA_019843965.1 Rhynchomys soricoides
TTCACAAAACACTGACTTGAAGAAGAATATAAAGTAGAAAAAATTCATAAGCACTTCATAAAGTAAGATTTAGGCTGGAGAGATGGCTCAGCCATTAAAGGTTAAGCTTACAGCCTAAAATAAAGTGAGATTTGACAAATCAAGAGAATAACAGGTAAGGAGAATAAAATGTTAAGTCCCAGTGACCAATTTATGAATTGTACAAATGGCAAAGACAAGAAATGAGCAAGCAAATTTAGGAGGCAACATAATAAAGTTTAGTTAAACAACAACATAGGACAAGTTACAAGACCATGGAACAAGAATCAATACAGTGTTCTTTCTTCCAAAACATGAAAGCAGCATGGTTATCAGATTTAATATATAGTTTCTGTTAATTTACACTGTTGGGAGTTTAAGCTGAATAAACACATTATACTAACGACTGTCATACATAAACACTAATATTCAGTAAAGACTTTAACTTTGAAGTTTAGTTTATATACGACATGTTTAAAAACTAAAGCTCACCAGTTTCTTAAAATCCAGTGCACTGCCTATTCACCACTCAAACTCCTTTAACTCCTTCAACATATATAATAGGTGAGCAAGAAGTGAGGGAAGGCCTAGATGGCAAAACAGTACAAAACTAAAGAGACCTGGGAGTGGAAATCCTGAGCATTAGACGGCACAGCAGAGTATGGGGAATGGGGTAGGTGAAGAAAATGAGTATGAATGTATAGTGTTTTGTTCATAAAAGCTAATCTATTATAATCGGATGACTTCTGACCTACTGACTCAAATACGTCTATGCAAAATGAAATAATAATAATAATAATAAAAAAAGATGAACTGGAAGATGAGAGCTAAGATATATAAGTAACCAGAATCCTAATACTCTCTAAACTGACAAAGTTAACAAAGATAAAGAAATCAGACAACTTTTTAAAGAATCAGATTATAAAATGCTTATGAAATTTTAAGATAAGAAAATGTGGTAGAAGAAAATATCCAAAAGAAGAAAAAAGGCAGATATACCAGTGCTAAACCCATGATCAGCTAAGAGAATACTTGTTTTTAAGAAAAATTCTATAGTTCAATAAATTTGATTAGGCAGTCCTATTAATACCATCTTCTACTCATCAAACCAGAACAGCAAAAAACTCAAATCAAAACAAAAAGCATAAATGTTGCTTTCAAATTTATAGACAGAACATCAGTTTAAATTTCACTATGAAGAGCCACAGAAAGGCTTATAAGATAGCTCAGAGGTTTGCATTTGCCGCTCATGTCTGATGAACTGAATTCAATCCCTGGAATCAATGGAGGAAGAAGACAACCTACTTCTAAATGCTGTCCTCTGACTTCCACATATGACAAGAGTACAGCTGTGCATACCTGTGTGCAAGTGCACACACAGAACCAGAACCGGCCCCCAAACCTGCTGACTAAATAAATTTAGCTGGCAGGTAAGGTGATACATGCAGAGTCTCGGCTACTCAGGAAACTAAGGCAAGATAACATTTGAGCCCTGGAGCCCAGGCCAGCCCAGGCAATATGATTAAAAAATAAATGAATATAAAAAGATAAACTAAAAACTAAAACCAGTAAAGTTACTTTTATATTATTATTAATTAAAACCATAATTCTGATATAAAATCATCTTTTAAAAATCAATAATGGAACCTAAGGCCTCACAGAAATAGCAAAAATGAAACTTAGTTGACCATGAACACCTTTGGGGTGAGTGTATTTTTAAATCTGAGAGTCCACCATATGGAAGGCAGTGTGCCAGATACAGTAAAGTTTCAGAAGATATCCATAAAGCAGGTATTACTACCCCTTACTCTAACAGACACAAATGTAGACACACAATTAAAAAAAAATATTTTTTAAGTTTATAGCCTGGTGGCACGCATTTTATTCACTGAGCCATCGTGCTGGCTCATCAATTTTATTTTTGATTGACACTGTTACTGATAATATTCTAGTATATAAAACAGTGTGTTTAAGGGACACAGTGAGGCATTTCAGGTACAGGTAAGATATCTTCTAATGTGTAATATATACAGCAGGATGATTATGGTTAATAACAAAGAAAATATTTCAAGATAGTTAGTGGAGAAGTATTTGATTATTTGAACACAAAGGAGTGGTATTTAAAGTGATAGGCATGCATATTACCCCAATGGATCATTACACACAGTACACGAGATAAAATGCCATCCTCTGTGTGTTGGGGGTGGGGGAAGACATGTGTATGCCAACGTTAGTACAAGGGCCTGAGGAGAGCAGAAGTGCTGACATCTTTGGAGCTGGGTTAGAGGCCCGCACCGACCTGACACGACACTGGGAACCCCATTTGGGTCCTCCACAAGAGTGATAAATCCTCTAAACCAATGAGCCGTCTCTCTAGCCCCCAAGCTGACAAGTCCCAGCTGTCCTGTGACATCCACACAGGTATACTGTTTGCCCCTCCCACTAAATATAAACATTTATACAGCAGCATAAAAACATTAGAAGCACTCTCCACACTCACTTCAAAATACAGTATTATTCAGAGAATAAAATACTATGAAACCCTGAAAGTTTCTAAATGACATGCACATGTATAAGAAACCATAAGGATCCCTAAGGAAATGGCTGCTTGCTGAGTCCAGGAAAAGAAATCTTAAAAGTGCACATTGACTAATTTGGGAATGTTAAAAAGACTCAGGAATAAAAGGACCCCTTGGTCAAATTCATGAAAATAATATCCCAAAGAGACGTAAGTCAGTGGATTACAACACACTGTGTGTATATAATAAGAGGAATCTACAGGGTGGAGTAGAATCCTTAAGGAACAACATGGTAAACAAAAACCATTTCCAATAGCCTCCAAAGAAATCACACACACACACACACACACACACACACACACACACACACACACACATGACAACCTGCAGCAGGCAGCTGGACAAGAGGCCCATTGATTATGTAATTATAATTATTAATTACAAGGAGAAAGGTTATCTTATTAATGGAGATACCTGAGAGGCAATACTTAAACTGGTGATGGGATCACGGATTAGAAATACAGGCACTACTGTTACATGCCCCTGATGCAACTGAGCGGAAAGAACACTCAAATGTAGTTTTTCTTTACTTAAAAATGCTGGCTGAACCTAAATACAAAGAAACGAATACTGACACATGTCATTACATGTGCACTCCCTTTACCCAAATAAATGAATGTAAAAAACAAACCAAAACAAGAAAATATAAATCAATACTGGTGATGGTGAATACCTGTAATCTCAGTCAGCACTTAAGACAAGGAAGGAAGATCACAGTGAACATAAAGCCTGCCTAAGCTATATTTAGAATTCTATGCGGTCATCAGGAACACTGAGACCATGTCTCAAACCAAACCACTCAGATTATTGGACGACAATTCAAAAAAGTGTTTACATTAGGAGGAAATAAACATAAGACTCTTTACATGAAGAAGTATAATTACTAAG
This sequence comes from Rhynchomys soricoides, assembly GCA_019843965.1. Taxonomy (NCBI): domain Eukaryota; kingdom Metazoa; phylum Chordata; class Mammalia; order Rodentia; family Muridae; genus Rhynchomys; species Rhynchomys soricoides. The sequence goes on from JADRCH010009281.1 coordinate 3,486, forward strand.
ATCTTACTGTCTGCCAATCTCATTTTAATTTTAAGCTTTATTATAAAAAAATTGTAAAAACAAAATACCAAATTTAATCAGAAATTTACATATTTGATAGTGCCCATGTTTGACTTCCTATGATTAAAATTGTGGCTCACTATGCACATGTCTGGTCTACAGATCGAGTTCCAGAACAGCCAAAGAATCCTGGTCTTGAAAAACCACCAACAAGTAAAAAAGAAAGAAAAGTTGTTATCATTTGAGCTGGGGAGTTGTGGAGTTTATAGCTAAATCTGAGAGTTTGAATTCAATCCCTGGGATCCACATGGTGGAAGGGGAGAGTTGACTCTTGCAAGTTGTCTTCTGACCAGCACACACGCACAAGCATGCACACAAACACACACATGCACACACACACACACCAATAAAAAAGTTTTAAAGTTGTCATTAAAGTATATAAAGTATTAAAGTATAGTCAGGTAACATGAGAGTTCTTGACACTATGGCTGTGTAAAAGGAATATATATATTCTTAGGAAATACTTTCTGAAGAACTCAACGTAAAGTACCAGATTTCATGATTACATTTTACAAAACACATTCAAGAAGGAAGTCATGACTGAAAATAATGTAGACATTTAAAAGATATCCAATAATATTCTACTGTAATAATCTTGGCTACAATTGCAATTAATCAACCAAAGAAGCAGAGAAACTTACCCAGAAGTCCTATCTGAGTAGAAACATCAGTATCTTAAAATATGAAAAGATTCATTCCCTAAATAAGGAAAATCCTGGACCGAGTCTTTACTCTTAATAAAAAATGACTCTCTACTTTTTAAAATCAGGTCTCCACCATTTGCTAATTTAGTAAGACACCTCCCCCCTCCCACCCCACTCTCTTCTCTCCAGGGTTTCTCTGTGTAGCCCTGGCTGTCCTGGAACTCACTCTGTAGACCAGGCTGGCCTCGAACTCAGAAATCCACCTGCCTCTGCCTCCCAAGTGCTGGGACTAAAGGTGTGCACCACCACTGCCCGGCCTAGCCAGACTTCTCAAACAAGACCTTCTCCTCCTTCCAATCTGTTTCCATATGTTGCCACAGTAAGACAGCAACTACATCAAAGTACACAGGCTTTGCGCACACAGACAGTCGCATCTTGAAATACAGTGAGCTGCTCTTCCCAAAACTATTGCCTTGTCTAGTTCCACTGTCAGGGATAAGAAAACTCTGAAGGAAAAAACAAGGTACCTTTTAAGACTCATGAGCTAGGCTTCTGATACTCAGGATACAAGCAAAGCAGCAAAAACCTAAGAACTAAAACTGTCCATGCCACCTTAGAGCCTCCAAAGAACATGACAGGACATTAAAGAATACAAGCAATACACATACTTAGAACTGCAAAGCCCATAAAAACACACATACATGCGCTTTTCATCTCTGCAATATTAACTACCTCAGTCAGAAATCAAAAGTTGTGGTTATTTAAAATAAGCGTGTCCTATCACTAGATGATATTTTTAAAAAATTGCCAATATTTTCAGGACTACTTCTGACAATAAATACAAAGAACTAGCTAGAACCAAAAGAAAAAGTATAAATAACTTGCCTAAGTGTTAACCTTGAGTTTTCAAATTAACTATCAGAAAACAAATAATCCTGCAGAAGACTGTTACCTCTTCTAATTGAAAGACTAGGTCAGAACACATGACTAGCTTTCACATTCCCCCAAAAGGCAGTATATTCTGCTAAGGGCTTCTACTGCCACCATCACCACCAACACCACTTATAGACCTTTTGTTAAATTATGTACAAATATTTATATTAGCAACAGCCAATTAATTCAGTACCTGCTACTTTAAGTAAAATAATTCCAGAGAAATCAGGACAGTTTCTAATCAACACTTTGCAATTTGTTTCTCCACTAAGTACAGCTTGTCAGCCTTACCAGAATAAGTAACTGCTGTGGTACTGTAAGTAGCACTCTGAGTATAGGATGGTACCACAGTAGCTGCGGCTGCCACTGGTTGTACAGAGGAGGACACAGGATAAATGGAGAATGTAGTGGTAGCTGGACTTGGTGTCGCTGGTTTTATGGCTGTCACTTGTCGAGCTTGCTGGGCTTGAGTATACTGTGTTGCACCCTGACTATAACCTGCTTTAGGAGCTAAAGCAAGAACGACATGAGAAAAAGAAAACGGTAAGTACCATGCAGAAAATCACTGTAACCATCCATATACTTAAAAAAACGAACAACAGAGCTGTCAGAAGCGTCAGCATTTTGTTCTGAGCAAACAATGATACAATTTTTACTACAAATATCAACAAACATGTAAATTCATCTACTACTTTTCCCCAAATGTCGCTACATTTCTGGCATGACAGTTCACCAGAATTACCACCAGAATAGGAGTATTATTTATAAATGACTGTTTTTGTTTAACATGTGGATATGTGTATATTTAAATCAATCAGTGTACCTGAAATGCTTAATGGTGCAAACAGAACAAAGAGCTAAATTTGCATTTCATTAAATTTAGTTAACATTAAAAATTTCAGTGTTCATAGATTATATGAAATCTGCTCATATACCATCAATTGTATTTTGCTGACTTACTCAGTGAATTTAACTCCAACTCAAAGCTGCTAGTGATCAAGTTCTTCAAATATCTTGAGTAAAAGCTATTCTCTTTGTTTGTTTTTTGTTTTTTTCGAGACAGGGTTTCTCTGTGTAGCCCTGGCTGTCCTGGAACTCACTCTGTAGACCAGGCTAGTAAGCTATTCTTAAAAGGCTATTAGTCATGTTTTACTAAACTTGTCTTTGACAACATTCAAATCAAAATACAAACAAATATTATAAATCAATTATTAATTACTATTAATCACATTAATGATTTCATTTCTGAGAAATGTCCAAATACCAGACAGTAAAACTTACTTGATGCTTAGTTAAGATATTTTAAAACTTATCTATACCTGATCAAAATAATATAGATTAAAATAGCATTTTACAGAAAAATGCAATACTCAAGAACCAAATGACTAAAATGTCAATGTCAAAACTTAAAATTAGTCAAGATTTTCTGACTCTTACATAACTCAGCACTCTTAAGCAAAAGAGGAGCCTTGGAATAAACATGAAGTTTACTAAAGATTATTATGCATACAAATAAACAGAAAAGTGATCCTAAAAAGGCCAACCACTGTAACCCATACCCAAACACACATATACATATACACATTCTGGAACAGGGTCTTATTATTACTAGATTGTCCAGTCTGACCTTAAACTCATGCCTCCCAATACAGCTTCCCAAGTGCTAGGATCCTAAGTATGGAGATCCCATCTTCACAATCGTTTTTAATCACTTTTAAGAGCTATGCAAAATCAAAAAACCAGGGACCCTAAAAAGAGATGTGGGCAACTACTTCATGTAGAAGTAGATTATGTATAAAGAACAGAGATGGAAGGGGAATATTACTTTCTGCCCATAACAGTAAAACCAGTTTGACTTTTTTTTAAACCCAAGCAAGATTCTAATCCATCTTCAAAACGAGGCATTGCTCAATTTTAGTGAGCCTCAAATCTACTATGCAGCTGAGGACAGTCTTCAACTCCTGATCCTTTTGCTCCCCCTACTAAATGCTGGGATTACAGACACGTGCCACCATGTCTAGTTTATTGGGTGTTGTGGATTGAACCTAGGACATCATGCATACAGGGCACACACTCTCCCAACGATGCTATATTCCTAGCTCCTCCAAAATGTTTTTGCTCAACTTCTCAAGTACTTGTGTGTGTGTGTGTGTGTGTGTGTGTATCAAGTGCATCCTCTAAAGTCTACAAACATGGAGGCTTCTACACAGATAAAGGAACTTTTTGTATTTGAGCTATTATATGCACTATGTTCAACATTATGGATGTCAGTGAACGTTGCTGGCTCAATGCTCTAACCAGAACAGTGGACTGCGTTAAAGGTTTGTGGAGGGTGCTTAACAAATTGCTTTACAAACTGGGGGAGAGAAACCCATTATTAGTGGTTGGTAACAGAACCACCTGTCATTACAGATAAAAATATGGGCCCATAGAAGTACCCATTAATTATTAGGGCTGTCTGCTACAGCAAGAGAGGAGCCCTATGCTGTAAATCACCAGTGGCATACACTTCGAGAACAAAGGGACACCAACTTTTCTCCTAATCATCTCTTTGTGACTCAATGGCATTACAGTAGTACAAAACAAAGAAACAGAACCCTTATAGACCCTGCAGTTTGTCTTCATGAGATTACCACAATTCATATATGCCAATAATTTATAATAAAACTGTTCATAAAGCCCACCTGTCTGATAGTAGGTTTCAGCAACAGAAGGCTGAGGCTGAGCAGCAGCAGCTACAGCAGCAGCAGTTGCTGTTGGCTGTTGGTAGTACTGCTTACTATCATAAGCTACAGCAGGCGCTGTGGATCTTACATATGAGTATGAGTCCTAAAGAGAGAAATGAAAACAAAAAAACAAAAAAGCTTGACTTAAGTGACAAGAAAAAAAATTCTTACTTTGTAAAAATATAACAAAGAAAAATAAAACGTAGTTATATAGTTTCAACACAACTAATCAATCAGCTATTAATAAGAAACAGTATTAATAATATAAACTAAATAATACAATCAAGTTTTAAAACAAATATAACTAATTAAGAACTTTTAAAAATAAAATCAAAAGCACTTCAAGCAGTATGTTTGACTTTAACCAGAACTTCAAAACACTCAAATTACTGAATTGAATAACTCATTTTACTCAAAATCTCACTTTTGCCTTTAAAAATGAACCCTATAGTATTAGAGAAAGAATTCCCACAGGACCAGGCGACAGAGCATAAAAGTATCAGCAAGAGGATCGGAAACTTTGATAAGTTTCAAAAAGAAAACATGAGCTGCAAACTATCCTGACTTTGATGGACAAGTAATGCCCACTTGCATAAACAAAGGACATATTCCTCGTGTAGTTTCTGTTTTTCCATCCAGGGTAAAATGGAAGCATTTAAACTATGATTTGTGTAAAATTTTTTAAAGAACTAAACAAACACATATAAATACATACAAATGTGTATAGTAGGGTAAAACTAGGAAAGGAGAATTAACATATAAAATCCACTGCAAAGAAATTTTCTCCATCACTGCAAGTACATTTAGAAGTCCTGGCTTTGGCCTTTTATCACACCGAAGCCATCAAGTGTGTATGTTGAGGCTATTGAACTAGACATTTTTTTTTTTTTTTTTTACCTGGTAGTTCTGTGTAGTAGCTGGGGGTGGGGGTGGCGGTGCTTCTTGTTGCCTCTGGGTGTAACCATAGTCCGTTGCTGTGTGTGCAGTGGGGTAGCCTCCATAAGCAGCAGCTGTTGCAGCAGCTGCAACAGCAACTGGAGCAGGCCTGGCTACTGCAACTGTGGCAGCTGCTGGTGCGTAAGCAGCAGTAACCGTGTGAGCAGCCACTGGAGCCTGATGGACAGTGTAGCTAGCAACTGTAGTTGGATGGGAATACGCTACACCCGAAGCTGGCTGCTGGCTAGATTGTGAAGTACAAGAATAAATACAATAATTTAATTTTAAAATCAAGCAGTCATCTTAGAATTATTTATCAATTAAAAACACGGAAATATAATGATTTAATTTTTAAAAATCAAAGAATCACCTTAAAATGATCAATTAAAAAGCGTATTTTTCAAGTACTATAATTACAAACTACAGAAGGCAAAAAGTATTTGAACTCGATACTTTCTAGTCGATACTGTTAAATTACTGGTTTTTAAATTTTTCATTCCTTAATCACAATATATATGCGAATATATTTCAGATCACGAATCACACTGCGAAGCAAGAGTAACAGAGATGAAGCACTAGAAAGGAAAAAACTTGAACCAAATTAGGAATTTAAAAAAGCATTTTTATATATAAAGTTCATTATTTTATCCTATTCATCAAAAAAAAAATCTCAACAAAAAGACCTTATACAACTCATAGTGAAATATATGATAAATTTTCCTGCTTACACATAGCATTTCATTATACAAGTTCTTTTAAAATTTAACAGAGGATATTGTAAAGGGCTCTAAGGCAGATACTTTGCAGTCATCACATTTAAGCCTTAAAAGGCAAAAGCATTTTCTATAAACAGTAATCAAATGAATTTTCATCTAAAATTTTTATAGAAATGTTACTTTAACTTCTAAAATGAGAATCTGTTACATAAAGCATAAGTCATAGAGATGTTATCACAAGGTAGCATACTCTAGTTTTCACTAAAGGTTCTGAGCAACATACTCTTCATTTCACTTGCTAAGGCTGTACTACCAAGGTACACATGCCTTCTCAAAAGCAGGGACACTCAATAGCTGAAATGTTTTGGCTGACAACAAGGTGTATTATGAGCCAACAGTTAAGAATAGCTAGGGGGTGTGAACTGCTGGTACAGCACTAATAAATTACAAGTATGTGATTCATGGGTTATAAAGTACACTGTATCCTGTATTGATGTGCATGGCAGCATAGGAAGTATTAGTATGTTGGGCCACCATATTTAACCTGTATTATGGAAAACACTGATCAACTAAAATTTGACCAAAGGAAATATAAATCTCATAGATAAGGATTTTATTTCATATCAAAATGGAAGAGTCTAGAAAAGGTGATAGCTGCCTTCTAAAAGAAGACACTTACTCCATGCTGCTCCAGAGAACAGAACTAGAACCAACAGATGGAAGTTACAGGGTGCCAGATTTCAGTCCAATATGAAAAAGAACAAAAAACAAAAAACAAACAAAAAACTTAGAGTCCAAAGAAAATCAAATTCTAATTGGATGAAGCTCCCATATTTTTTATAAAACTAGCCAATACTTCTGCATATATGGCAATTACAGAAAAGGAAAGATAAGTTCACACTTTCACAGTGGGAAATCTGCCTAAAAGTAACATTTTATTTTATTTTATTTTATTTTATTTTGGTTTTTCGAGACAGGGTTTCTCTGTGTAGCCCTGGCTGTCCTGGAACGCACTCTGTAGACCAGGCTGGCCTCGAACTCAGAAATCCGCCTGCCTCTGCCTCCGAGTGCTGGGATTAAAGGCGTGTGCCACCACTGCCCGGCAACATTTTATTTCTTATGGATATGATGTTCTTTTTAATTTTATTCATTTACTTACTTTGCAAAGTTGGGAAATGAAATTAGAAAATTAGAGCTTCACACATGCTAGGTGAAGTCTCTACTAATGAGCTATGGTACAGCCTCTTGTCTGGCACATGCAAAGGCCCTTGCCTTAGCAAAACAAAAACGTGAGTTTCTAAAATGGAATAGCATGTGCATATAATTTAAGCGTTACATCCTACATGGTAAATCACACGTTCAATTGTTTATATTAATGAAAATGTCATGTAAGTAACTACAGTTTAGGAAATAAAGGGTGACAACAGAAACACCTACATCGCTCATCAGCACAAACACAATCATCCAGTCTTCATTCATAATGCAGAGCCTGCACATACACAGTCAATTGTAATTACCCACATCTTTTGGGCTCCAAATGTGGTTATATAGGACGAAAAGTAGGTGGGAATGGAGTGGAAACAAGTCAACTAACTAGGTAGGCAACCTGACTTATACTACCTGATCCTAACCCTTAAGAATACACGTACTTTATAAAAACGATGCCAGGGTAGTAAGCAATATTATATATACATTCCCAGGGTTTCCTAACCCAGTTCAGTTTCACAAATCCAGGTCCCTATAACTCATTATCTGGACTGTAACTGTAACTTCTTTTTGTTGCTGTTCTGAGACAGGCTCCTGCATCACAGATTGACCTTGAACTTATTATGTAGCTAGGGATGACCCTGAACCCCTCAACCCCTCATTCTCTTGTTCCAGTCTTTGGTGTGCTGGGGAATCCAGCTCAAGTTTCTCCCACAGCACAAGCAGTCTATCAATTGAGCTACATCACTAGCTCCTGGAACTATCAAATGCATTATGTAGTCTCAATTCCAGGGGTAGGTGAGCTGATTTTTGTTTAAATCAAAGACTGTCTATTATATTATTGTAATAATACCTTAAATGTCAGAAAATTCTCTTTCAATTTCAAACATTCCCCCACAATATGCTATGATACAGATACCAAACTAGCTTATACTAGTCCAATCAAATACACAGAGCCCAATAAATTTACTTTAAAAATTGAGGTCAAAGACCAGGAGTGAAGCCCAGTGAGAGAGAGGCCCTGATTTTGACCCCTAGGCACTGGGGATTTGATTGAAGAAGGATAGGTTAAGTCAACGCCAAGTTCAAAATAAGTTAAAATCAAGTGGATCTACCTATTTTATAGTAGTAAAATAAAAGGTGTCATCTCCCTGCATACAATGTAAAATTTAATTGACTTCAATCTGTAAAGACAAAAGCTTTTGAGAAATTATTTCTTGTGAATAATAAATAGAATCTTGTCAGCTTTAGTTGGTTTTAAACGGAGGGAAACTAAATAGAAAATCAAGATATTATTTTCTTGTTCTGTAGGATAAAAAGTAGGTGGGAATGGAGTTGAAACAAATCAACTAGGTAGGCAATTTGACTTATACTGCATGATCCTAACACTTTTAGAAATGCATGTGACTCAGGGAGGAAGATCACATGCTCATTTATATGACTCCTGTCTCAGTGAAATTATTCATATGATTTCTGTACTCTGGGTATGTAAGTTGGGTATGGTGGATCATGCTTTCAATCCCAGCCCACAGGAGGTAGTGGCCAGCAGATCTCTGTGAGTTTGAGACCAGCCTGGTCTACGAAGCAAGTTCTAGCACAGCCAGGGCCACACAAAGAGACCTTGTTAACACTGCCCCCCAAAAACAAACAAAATAATCCCCAAACATTAGTAAGTACAAGCATTAATAACAGTTAAGTACAAAAGGGGCTGGAGAGATGGCTCAGTCGTGAAGTGAGCACTTGTTGCTCGCTCTTCCAGAGGACCTGGATTTGATTCCCAGTATCTTCAACTATCTGTAAATCAGGGAATCTTTTCTGGCCTTGGAGGCCACTGGGCACACAAGTGGTATACAGATACAAGCAAAATACCCAAATACATTGAACTAAAAGAAAAGAGAAGACACACTTCAAGAGTTACAGACATAAAAGAGGCTACTTTCCTCTACTTAAAACATGGAAAAGAAACTAGGTGAGGTAGTGTACGCCTGTAAAGTCAGTTCTTGGAGATGGAAGCTAGAGGATCAGGAACTCAAGGTTATTCTCAGTGATGTACAAGTTCTAGATACCCTTGACTACATGAGACCCTGCCCAAAAAGATTTAAAAAGTAAAATTAAGTACCTAGAGAATTATTGCTAAACTGAAAAATTTCTCCACATTCTTGGATTTACTCTGGAAGATAATGACCACTTTTGTTACCTGCTTATCAAAAAGTAAGCTAGAAGCCTTGAAATAGTTCAAGGCTTAGTGGTACACACTTTAAATCCCAGCACTTAGGAGGCAGAGGCAGTAGGACCTTTGCTCTGGTCTACACAGAGACCCAGGTCAGACAGGGATATATAGAGAGGCTACATATAAATAAATAAGATTTTTCAGGTAGCCTTGCTGCTTTCTTCATTAAAATAACTTAAGAGGGGATGACAATTCATTATCAGGTATTTAAAGAAAGCAGATTCTCAACTGCAAAGTAGGTAAGTCTGAAAGTGCAGGAAATAAATATCCCAAAATAACACAATTTTCAAAACCTCTAATTTGGGTCATAAAACAAGAACCTTACACTAGTCAGAAGATAAGCCTATGAAATAATACATAAGACAAAAGGGAATATTCATAAAGATTAAAATGCGAAAGAAAAAGAGGTCCAATATCTAACTAGAAAAAAAATTCTACAAAAAAGGAAAAAACAAAAAAACAAAAAACAAGTGAATGAAATTAAGAAAAATTTCCACTACTAAAAGGAAGCATGATATTTTCAAATTCAACCAGCCAACCTACTACCAAAAAAACCAAGGAACCAAACTTGGAAACATTTTTCAATTTTTAAACACAAAAGAAGTCCAATTTTCCAGAGAGGAAAATAGTAGTATGGTTTACAATCAACAGACAGTCAGTCAACAGACAGTCAGTCAACAGACAGTCAACA
>JADRCH010009296.1:0-25080 GCA_019843965.1 Rhynchomys soricoides
TCATGGTTTCTTTTTCTTTAACAGTTTTGGTGGTGGTGATGATGATGGAGTGGTTTTTAGTTTCATGAAGTCCCCTTTGTCAGTTGTTGGCCTTAATTCTTGGTCAAATGGAGTCCTGTTCAGGAAGTCCTTGCACCTGTATCCTGTAGAATACTGCTGTGCTCTCCACTAGCGACTTCTGTACTCCACATTTAGGCCTTTGCTCCATTTAGAGTTCGCTTTTGTGCAAGGGGATGATACGGGTCTACTTTCTCTCTTCTGCATGTGGACATCCAGTTTCCCCAGCACCATTTGTTGAAGATGCTTTCTTGTTTCCAGGTGTTGTCTGAGTCTCAGTCAACTCTTAAATGGCTGAAGTTACATGTGCTCATGTCTGGGTCTTCATGTCCTTATTGTGCCAACGCCATATTGTTCTGTTACTCTGTCTCTGTAATGTATCTTACAACCTGCGATTGTAATCCCCCCAGCATTGTTCTCTTTGCTCAGGATTGTTTTGTCTGTCTGGGGTCTTTTATGGATCCATATGAGGACAGCTTTTTTCTATTTCAGTAAAGAATGGGATGGAGATTTTGACTGGGATTGCGTCAAATCTATAAATGGCTTTTGGTAAAATAGTCATTTATGCAGTATTAATTCTGGTGACCCATGAGCATGGGGTGTCTCCACTTTCAAATGTCTGTCCCACCTCTTGCTTCAGAGGTTGAAAGTTTTCATGTAGAGGTCCTTCCCTTCCTCGGTTATGTTTATGCCTAGATACGGCGTTTTCTTTGAGGCTAGTATGAGTGAGGCTGTATCCACAGTCTCCTCCTCTGTATTGATGGTGATGGTGTATAGAAAAGCCATTGATTTGGGCAAGCTGATTGTTCAAGACTGTTGCATTTGTTTATCATTTCTAGGGTTTTCTGGTAGACTTGTTGGAATCTCATGTATAGTACCACAACATCTGTAAATAGGGACAGTGCGACTTTTCCTGTTTTGTTTTGTTTGAGTAGTTTAAGAAGGATTGAGTATCCAAGTGATGATGGCCCAAGCTTTTCATCCCAGTGCTTGGAAAGCAGAGCCGGGCAGATAGATCTCCGAGTTCAAGGCCAGCCTGGTCTATGGAGTGAGTTCCAGGATAGCCAAGACACAACCAAACTCTGTCTGGAGAAACCAAACCAAACCAAACCAAACCAAACAAACAAAGGATTGGCTGTAAATCTTCTTTGAAAGTCTGATAGAATTCTGTGGAGTTTTTGGTGTTTTAGATAGAAGGCTTTTTATTGCTATTTAAATCTCTTCATCTGATATAGGTGTGTTTTAGGTTTTTTGCTTTCTGGGTTTAATTTTGGTGACTTGGCTATCTCTATTTCATTAATTTCTGCTCTTTCTTTTTATTTCTTGCCATCATATGGGCTTGGATTTGGCTTGTTCTCATTTTTTACAAATGTTTGAGTTGTATTATTCAGTCATGAATGTGTGTGCATGTGCACCTGTGCGCGTTCATCCATCCATCCTTCCTCCCTCCCTTCCTCCTGTGCACACTTAGAGCTATGTCTTTTGTAGCATGACTCTTAGCATGTCCCAGAGGTTCTATTGTGTTGTGTTTTCATTTTCACTTTTTATTTCTTTCTTGATTTCTTCTTTGGCCCATTCATCATTCAGTAATGAGTTACTTAAAGTTGGTGTAGTTTTTGCCCAGATGACCTATTATAGAAAGCAGGAAGTTGAAATCATTTACTATTAATGGGTTGATGTTTCTCTGTGTCTTTAAATTCAGTAGTATGTTTCTTATGAAATGAGGCTCAATGGGTTTGGTGCATATAGGTTTAGGATAGTAATACCTTGTTGGTTAACTGTCCCCTGCGTTAAAGTAGAGTCTCCCTCTTTATCTCCTCTGATTAGCTCTAGTTTGGGGTCTATTTTGTTGGATACTAGGATGGAGATACCTGCTTGCTCCTGGTCCCATTATTTTGGAGTATTTTTACCCATTCTTTTACTCTAAGATGGCGCCTGTCTTTAAAGCTAATATGTATTTCTTGCAGATGACAAATAGGTGGGTTTTTTTTTTCTTGGCCTATTCAGTCAGTCTGTGGCTTTTGGTTGGAGAACTGAGGCCACTGATAGTTAAAGTTATTATTGAAGGTTGTGTGTTAATCACAGTTATTGTGCTGTTGATTTTACTCTGAATTTTAGTAATTATTTCTTTATATTTCTCTCCAGTCTCATGGCTATGCTTATTCTTCTCTTGAGCCTGAAATATGTTTCCTACATTTTGTTCAAGGTTGGTTTGCTGTATATAAAAAGGGTTTGTCTGTTTATATCCTGGCAGTTTTTTTTAAGTTCTGCATCCCAAGGTTCATCTAGGTGATTCTCATTGGCAGACATTTCTATAGGAATGGTGTGTTTGTGGGAGGAGAAACTGCCTGATTGCTCATGATGTATGTATTTCTTCGATGAGTTAGTGCTAAGCACATAGACTTCTTTTGTTAGTTCTGAGTCTGATATGGTTCGGGCAGAGTGGAGCAGGCAGAGAGGATTTGCAGGTGAACTTGGGCCTTGATGCTGGAGGTGGCATAAGTAAAATAAAGACAAATGGCTTTTCTAAGCACTGTGAGATTTGATGGCCAGTGTTTGAGCCATACCAGACACTCAGACAGAAGGAAATCAAGTTGACCAAACAAGTACAATAAAGCGATTCTCTATTTTGCAGATAGATTTAGAAACAATAGTTTCTAAACATTACTGTGAGTAATAGAGTTGTTGAATTACCTCTTTTGAAAAATATCCTCCAGGGGCTGTGGAGATGGCACAGTGGTTAGCAGTGTTTGCTGATCTTCCAGAGGACCCCAATCAGTTTCCAGCACCCATATCAGGCAGCTCACAACCACCTATAACTGGCCACCAAGGTTGCCCAAACACACATGGCATATGCTGACATATACATAAATAAAAATAAAATAAATCTATTTTAATGTCCATACGGGTGCTAGAGAGACGGCTCAGTCACTAAAGTACTTACCACACAAGCATATGAACCTGATTTTGGACCTCCGGCACCCACATAAAACACTGGGCTTGGCAGCACATACCTGTAATCCCAGTGACAAATAAGGTGGAGGGTGACTAAGGATTATACTAGAGTTGACTTCTGGCCTCCACTTGGATGTAAACACATATACACATAAACCTATACACAGGAGTGCTCATACAGAATGCATGTAAACACATACACACATAAACCTATACACAGGAGTGCTCATACAGAAAGTTTGTGTGCATACACTTATTAAACGTGCTCTTACATTGGGTTCAAGTTATAAATCCAGAGGAAACTGCTGACAGTATCTCTACATTCTACCCTCTGTAAAACTAATCTGTATTGAAAGGCTCCACCCCATTTCCACTCTCGGATAGTCTGTTGCTCTGCATCTGTTCTTTCCATCAGAGCCACCATCTGCACCATCTGCAGTACATCAAGAGCTAACAACAATCCCTGATATCCTTCCTTGTTGTCATCTTTCGAGTGTGGGGCTCACCAAGGACTCTTTAGTAGTGTACAGTCTCAGCTATGTTGGGTATAGAAATGGAAACTCCCCCAATGAATAAATCATAGGTATGCACTAAATAATTAAATTAAATTGTAGATATGGATGACCTTCTAGCCCCAAATCTAATCCATAGTCTAAAATAAAAAATTATTGATTGTTACCAATTTCAAATTTAGATTCCTGGTAAAGCTCAAAATGTTCTAGCCTGTTTTCCAAACCGCTGTGGGTACTGAGTCAGTGCTTAAAAGACTTAAAAGGCAGTGGGATTGGATGTTCCGGGCCAGCCTGGGCTACATAACCAGGTAATAACACGTGTTAGCATACAATTGTGGTCTTGGTTTCTGGCTGCAGAACTGGAGTGGCCTGTGCTCGGCTCCTGTGTTTAACACCTAGCTGACAATGGGCCACTGAAACAGTGTACACCCCAGCTTGTTCAGTAAGTATAATTATTATTCGGAGTAACACGAGGTCTTTTCCTGGTGGGTCTACTGAAGATTGGAATAATCAGGAAAGCTGTTAGGGCTGTGATAGGCATGGACCTTAGTTAGTGTTAGCTTCTATCATTATTTTTTCTTTCTCTTTTTTTGGGGTATAGAACATGCCCAGAGCCTTGGGCATGCTGGGCAAGCATGGCATCACTGAGCTCTGCCCCCAAACCAGTTACTATTAATGTATTATGAGCATGTAGTGCACAGATAAGAAACTGCTTGTGATCCTGTGCGTGCATAAAGTTCTCTCCAGAAAGTGAAACATCCTATTACACCTGGGCCTGTATTTGTGCTGAGCCAACTAGCAGGGAGGAGCAGGGGACACAAGGTACAGAGGTAAATAAGACCTGAATTTTCACATAGTAGAGTCACACATTTACCATTTATTATTTATTAACAGTTCAGAAGCAGAGGCCATAGTATTCCTGACTCTGTCAATAGTCTAAAATTCCAGCGTTTCCAAGCAACAAAAGGCCAGCGAGGGAGCAAAGGTGGCAAGAGACCCTTAACAGCATCCTGCCTACCATCTCCGTGTGGGATCCCAGGGCTCTGTACACTCTGGCATTGGTGTCGCACTACATGACAGAGCAAAATGGGCTGTATTCACCTCTACTTCAGTTAGACTTCACTGTCCAACTGAGTAATCAGAATGCCTGGCCATGATTGGCTGAATCTCATAATGTAAATTCCCTCCTTTACCACTTGCTTAGGGTCATGCTGTTTTTAATAGCAGTGCCAGCAGTGCTTTTTAAAATATGTTTTTGAGATTATGATTATATCATTTTGCCCTTTACTTCCCTCCTGTCAAACTCGCCCGTGTATCCTGCCCGTTTACTCTCAAAGTCATGGCCTCTTTTTCCTTTCTTGTTGTTACACACATGCCCACTCACACGCACACACACACTGCCCAATGGGCTGATATATACATATATACATATGTGTGTGTATGTATGAGCCTCATGAGCCTCATGAGCTTCCCTCCTTCCATGTTAGCTTGGCTTTGTCGTCATCCTTGTTCGGCTCATGTTAGGCAGTCATGTTGTTGCAACTCCCATCCTAGGAGACACTGTCTCACAGCAAATCCCTGCTCCACACTGATCCCCAAGCCTTAGGTGCAGGAGCTGTGTTTAGGGCTATCAGTTGGAACTGAGCTCCACAACTCTGAATTTTGATTGGTTGTGGTTTTGTGTAATGGGCTCTGTCTGATGCACAGGGACGTTTCCTTGATGAGAGGTGAGGAATATCCCCTGGATAAGGATGTCCAGACAGTTGCTAAGCAGCACATCATCTGTCACCTCCTAGAACCACCATCTGACTTAATAGCCATGACCAGCATCGGGATATTGCCTCATAGCTTTTTTTAAGTTTTATTTATTTTTACGTACATTGGTTTTCTGCCTACATGTTTGTGTGAAGGTGGCAGTTCCTCTGTTATTGGGGTTACAGACAGTAGTGAGCTGCCATGTGTGTGCTGGGAATTGAACTCAGGGCCTCTTTAAGAGCAGCCAGTACTCTAAAGCACCGAATTGTCTCTCCAGCCCACTTCATAGCTTTAAAAGGCACTTTTATGTATTTTATTTAGTATTAACATAAATCCTATGCAGAAGCCTTTTGTTATAATTTTTCATAGCCTGTGTTATGAAAGGTGCCTCCACAATTAATATTAATCATAATATGGATCTCGTATAGTTTAAGTAATAAAAATGGTGTGCAGCATACTCCATGGGTGACCCAAATATAGTAGTGGCACTTTCCATAGTTAGAAGAAAAGAGTCCCCACTCATTGGCTCAGGCAGAAAAGGACATTTTCTAATGGAGACACACATCTATAGAGTCAGTGTTCTCGGCAAAGAAGCCCCTTGGCAGCATGGACTCAGCTCTGTAGCTTTCATTTCCAGCTTTGGCCGGTCCGTCTCTGCCTTTGCAGGGCTCTCCACGGCTATGATGCTCAGGCACAACAGTACTTTTGGACCCTCACACATCACCCTGTTCTGTACCTACAGAGGTTGACATGTAAAGATACCTTGCTTCTTATGTGCTATTGGGATCAATCAGTGTGAAGACCCCAGCATCTCAGATAGCGGGAATGTGCAGGTTGGGATTCAGCATCAGTTCCTCCGGCTCACACTTACATCACCACACTTCCCTCCGTCGTTCCACCAAGGGCCAACGTTCTTACTGGTGACCAGTAGCTACGATCTCCAAAACTAGCAATCATTCTTTCCCTTGTCTAGGAAATACCTCACTGGCTCAGTTAACTCTGAGGCACAGACCATCCCTGTTGTTTTTTCTGTCCACCCCTTTGTAAATAATCTATTTTATTAAACTTTCATTTGTCCCGTTGGACAATGCCACCTGTTTCCTAACAGGACCTAGACTCATGGAAGCCACCAGAAGCATAAATGACAATGCTTGCTGCTGGTGGTCATTCACTGTATAGACGGTGGTCACCCAGACGTTGGAAATCTGAATTCAGAAAAGGGATTATATACAGTCGCAAGGTTACCTTCACTACAACCGCTGGTACATTTGGAATATAGATCAGTCTACGTAGACCTTGGTTACTCCTTTAGAAACATATCTAGTCCGCAAACAAGAGCTATGTGCATTCACAATATGGCGTATACTAGAAGCAACCGTTAAATGTTTTTGTTCTCACCATCAGATGACAGCCCTGTGACAAGGGAGTCATTCATCTTTCAACATTTACAATTCTTCAAAGTATATCCTTTTTAAAACTAAATAAGGCTTAGAGACTCTGGGATTAGTCAGAGTGGCCCCAGGTCCAGGGTCCGTGAATAGTGATGGTGAACTTAGTGGGCCTTCACTTATGTCTGGGCAGAACTTAGCGGGCCTTCACTTATGTCTGGGCAGTCTGATCTTCTGAACGGCTAGAAAACAAATGGCCTTTTCATTTTAAAATGGAAATGCCCATTCTTTGTGACCACGTTAAGGTTTTTTTTTTTTCCCAAGGAAATTTCAAATTCATGTTCTTAGGCTAACAAGATCGCTCAGCATGTAAAGGTGCCTGCTGCCAAGCCCATAACCTGAATGAGAATCTCCATGGTGCACTTTCTTCCATCACGGACTCATGTGGTGGAAGAAAATATTTAACTCCAGCCAACGGAGTGACTTCTGACCTCCACATAGTCACTGTGGCCTGTGGGTATGGAAACGGGCACACCAAAGAATGAAATGTGATTTTTTAAAAATTTATTCCTTAATAATTTGTTTACAGTCCAGACTTTATCCCCCTCCTGGTCCACCCTCTGACTGTTCCACATCCCATACCTCCTCCCCACCCACCCCCGTCTCCAAGAGGTGTCTCCACCTCACCCCAGCAGACCTCCCCACTCCCTGGGGCTCTAAGTCTCTGGAGGGTTAGGTGCGTCTTCTCTGACTGAGTCCAGACCCAGCAGTCCTCTGCTGTATATGTGTTGGGGGCCTCATATCAGCTGGTGTTTGCTGCCTGGTTGGTGGCTCAGTGTCTGAGAGATCTCAGGGGCCCAGGTTAGTTGAGACTGCTACAGGGTCGCCCTCCTCCTCAGCTTCTTCCAGTTTTCCCCTAATTCAACCACAGGGGTCACCAGCTTCTGTCCATTCATTGGGTGTAAATTGTGCTCACTTCGACAGCACATATACCAAAATTCGAACCATACAGAGAAGATTAGCATGGCCCCTGTGCAAAGATGACATGTCCCTGAGGGACAGCAGAAAGAATAGAAACAAGTAACCTCGGGAGGTGGAGGTAGGGGGACCCTCTAGAATGTACCAGAGACCTGGGAGGTAAGAGACTCTCAGGACTCAAAGGGAGGGACCTTGGATGAAATGTGATTTTAAGAAAACCATGGTCTAATTTGAGCTCACTTTTAATTACACAGATAATAGTAAATAATATAGTTCTTACTTGGCTTGGTGGCTGTAATCCCAGTGTGCAGAAGGCAGAGACAGAACATTCTAAATTTGAAGTCATTTACACACACAGAGAGAGAGAGAGAGAGAGAGAGAGAGAGAGAGGGAGAGAGAGAGAGAGCGCATGTGCTTCCTTATTTTAGAATCCAGTGCTTGAATTAAAGTATAAATAACAAACCTTCGTTGGTGCCTGGCTCTGAACCACGGAACAGGCTAAGCACGCTGCGCTGCCTTATTTAACCCTCGTTACATACGTAGAAAGAAGCACAGGAACCGAGAAAGCTTGAGTCCAGAGCTCACCTGTTTTATAGCAATGCTAAGTTTATCTAATTGTCATTTTCCACAAGAAGTGTTTTCCTAGAGGCAGTTTCTTAAATTAATAGAGTAATATCCTAATTTAAAACATATCAATAATAAAACTCTGGGGATTTTTTTCTCCTTTTAATATCAGAATGATTGGGTATTAATATTCTCTCAACTATTATAGCTGCTTTGAGCTTGCTTGCATTTTGTGATTTATTAAAACCTGCAGTATAAAAAGAGCTGCTGTAGTTGAAGACAAGGAAATTGAATCTGTCTGTGTTTTCTCTTTCCTGTGTCTCCTCTGGCTCCTGAGCTGCTGGGTCTGTTTCCCTTGTCATTTCAGAAGCCATCTTGCTATCCCTCTCTCGCAATTGATTGATCTTAGATCCTCCTCCTCCTCCTCCTCCTCCTCCTCCTCTTCCTCCTCCTCTTCCTCCTCCTCTTCCTCCTCTTCCTCCTCTTCTTCAGTTTTTCATCTTTAGAAGAAAATCTTCTTTACCTCTCACTGGTTCTTCCTTTATTCCTCTTGATTTCATACGAGTTGGGCATGTATCTTCTTAGTTTAGATTTGATTTGCCAGGCATGGTGGTTTATTTCTCAAATTTCAGCATCTCAGAGACTGAGGTAGGAGGATTGCGAACTCAGGGCCAGCCTGAGCTACATAACGAGGCCAATCTAAAGCAAACAAAAACAAAAACTCCAACCAACCCACTCATCAGTCAACAAAACTCCAACCAAACAAACCAAACATGACAGTGCAGCATTAGGATATGAGTCCAGGTCTTACTCCCATGCCTTCTGTCTACGCCTTTATAATTTTGATATCAATGTGAAACCCATGGAGGCAGGGTATAATGATTTATGCTTTTAATCCTACACTGGGGAGGCCGAGGCAGAGGGATCATGTGAGTTCAAGGCCAGCCTGATCTATGTGGTAAGTTCCAGGAGAGTCAGAGCTACATAGTGGGACCTTGTCTAAAGAAGAAAGGGGGTGGGGGGGGACAAATAAATAAATAAATAAATAAGAAAGACAATGCCAGAAGGTTGGCTTCACAGAGCTCACCACTAATCATAATTTTCAGAAATAATGTTTAATTTAAATTTTTGTTCAATTTTGAAGACTTATTTGTAAGGGCTAAATTTTTTAAAACTGATTTGTTCCTACTAGTTATATGAAAGTAAAAATCTGAATTTAATACTTGATTAATAACATTATCTTCTATTAGCGACATGAAATAAAATTGTGTAACCCAAGGCTGAACCATTCGACCACGTCTTCATTCTTCTTTCTCTCTATCCTGCATCGTGGGGTGTTGGCATAAAGCCAAGGTAATTCCAGAAATTGGCAGTTCCCCGCCAAGTGTGCAGCTGCACTGTCTAACCCTTGCCTACTCAATTTGTACAATCCACTTCTTCCTTTTGAGGACAAAAATTTCACAGGGCTGAAGTGCGTCGCGAGGCTGAGAGGGAGCGCCATCACGTGCTCCTGCAGACAGAGGCCATAGGCGGCGCCTGCATCTCCGTGGCCTGGTGGAAGGCGGGCTTCTCACCCTTTACCTCTCTGACATGCCCCATCTTTCCCACTTGCCTGTCAATGTTTTAAAAATCTTGCCTTATCTCCCTTCCTTTACATAAATAATAGTGTTGATTTTTCGTGAATAAAAAGAACCAAGTAGGCAGTCCCCAAGAAGGGTCCTGAGCCAAACGTGGACAGGGAGAGGGAACCGGAATAAAAGAGCAAATGGCAGTGGGAGGGAGAATCGTTTGCTGCTTCGCGTCGGCTTCTGCTTGCCAGCTCCTCTCCGCAGTGGCAGTGGGTGGGTGTACACAAACAGGTAAAAGCTAGATATTTTTATCTTCCTACACCCTTCTTTCTGAATACAGCTCCGATCACATCTGAATACAGTCAAGGGGATGGTTTCTCTTCCCTTTTGTTCAGGCTCTCTTGAGTGCCCTGCCTTTGTGGCTTTATGTGGGTGCTAATATTCTGGGGGAAGCAAAGGGGAAGCCTTGTGCACACAGTGAGGCTGGCCTCATGCCTGCCCACGGCCAGAGAGTGCTGTTGGCTGGGTAGCCCGTGCTGCTGTTGAGAGGGGCAAGCTCACCTCTTCTTCCGTGGGTATGTGCCTCCTTGAACACTTTGGGTCCAACTCAAGTAGCATTCTGAGTTGCTATCTCTGTTGGCAACTGTTCTGATGACAGTGTGACTACTTGTTTCTCTGCATGAACAAACAAGCAGGCTAATAGAAGGAGCCAGGAGGAAAAAGGAAGACTCATCCCAGGCTTACCACTGTTGAGCAGCCTGCATCCTCTCCGGGACTTGATTTACATTGAAAACAGTTGGAGTGATCTTTAATCCTTGAATGTCCAGATAGATTCCTCTAAGTCCTGTGTCCCAAGAGTGTAGAGGATGCAGGAGAAGGGTCTAACAATCAAGTTCTGGGAGGAAATCAAGGCACTGGCAATAGCCCACATCATTTGGGGGTCTCTTGGGCTCCTCTGACCAACGACCAAAGAGAGGGTTTTCCTGGCTGAACCCGGAGTTTTTTACTAGTCTAGATCATTTCATCTCAGCAGTGTAACTTCATTTAAATCATTTACATATGTATACACATACACTTATATGTAGTATACACATCCTTAAGTAAATATAATATAATGTTTTCCTGTAGCATTTTCAATTATCCTCAGTGTTCTTTATCACACCACTTCCCTGTCAGTATTGACTTCTCTTCTTCCTTTTGTCAGCACAGCTCCGTTCAGAGCACCCGTGTCTCTAGAGACCCTCCCTTCCACGGTCTGGTCCTTTTGTTACTTTCCTGGTAACTTCAGGGTTAGAATGTGAATCTAGGGATTCGGAGTGAGGATTCACAAGTAAGAGAGCACTTGCCCTGTTTGTCTTTAGGGTCTGAGCCATGCCATTCCTTCTAATATGCTCTAGTTCTGTCCATTTACCAACAAAACTCCCGATTCCGTTAAGTCAAGTAGAATCCCACTGTGTATGAACCTCTCTATCCACTCATCAGCTCAAAGGCATGTAGGTTGTGGCTAGAGCAGCAGTGGACAAGGGTGAGCCAGTATCTGTAGAGTAGGGTGTCAAGCCCTGTGGCACAATGACAAGGAGTGGCTTAACTGACTTGTGTGGTGAGTCTACTTCTGGTAGACTTTGAGGATTCTCCACCGGTGACTTGCACAGTGGCTGCACTGTTTGCAATCCCACCAATCGGGAATGAGGGTCCCTGCCCGCATATTCTCAGCAGCATCCTGGTCGATTGTTTCCTGGTCTTAGCCATTTCAGACTGGAGGGAGATGGAATTTCAAAGTAGTTCTAATTTGCATTTCCTTAATTGCTAAGGATGCAGAACACTTTAAAAGACACAATGAAAACTTTACATCTTTAAAGAGATTGAGGAAGACTGGAAACTGGAAAGACCTCCCCTGGGGCAAGCATTGATAAGTTAATGTTGTGAAAACGACCATCATACACAAAGAAATGTAGTGATTAATTACAATCCCAATAAAAACCCCTATCTCATTCTTCATAGAAATAGAAAAAAAAAATCTTTCCAGTTTCTAGTCTTCCTCAATCTCATTAAAGATGTAAAGTTTTCATTGTAGAGGTCTTTCACACCTTGCTTAAGTTTATTCCTGGATATATTTTTGGACATATTGTGAATGGGTTTGCATGATTTCTTTCTCAGTGTGTCTGTCATTGGTGTGAGGACAGGATGTTGACTTTTGTAAGCTGATTTTGTGTCCTGCTTCTTTGCTGAAAATATGAATCCTTTCTAGGACATTTCTGGTGGGGATTTTGGAATCTCTTATGTAAAGCCTCATGTCTTCTGCAAATGGGGGATTTGGCTCCATCTTTTCATATTCTTATTCCTTTAATTTCTTTCTCTTGTCTCCTTTCTCTGGCCAGTGCCTCAAGCCCAGTATGGAAAAGAGCCGGGATAGTGGACAGCCTGTCTTGTTCCCAGCTCTGAGGGGGATGCTTTGAGTTTTCCTCCGTTTAGGATGATGGTGGCTGTAGGCTAGTCATATACAATCCACCGCCCCTCTCTCTCTGGGACTTTTATCATGAAGGCATGCTGGGTTTTGTTACAAGACTTCTCAGCAACTATGGAGATAATCATGTGATATTTGTCTTTAAACCCATGTATATGATTTATTGACTTGTGTATGCAGAACCATCCCTGCATCTCTGGGATAAAGCCAACTTGATAAGGGTAGATGGTCTTTGTGACATTTGCCTGAGTTAGGTTTGTGTTTCCCTGAGCATGTTTAAATCTATGCTGACTTCATAGGAGGAATTTGAAAGTACTTTTCCTGTTTCTTTCCTTTTTTAATTTTAAAAATAATTTAATTAGTATTTGTATAGCTCTTCTTTGAACACCTCTTAGAATGCTTCTGAGAACCCGTTCAGGCCTAGGTTTGTGGGGTTTTTTGTTTGTTTGTTGTTCTGTCAGGATGCTTTTTAATACTGTTTGAATGTGAGTCTGTTCAGGGTATTGATCTCTTCTTGGTTTAGGTTTGGTGATTTGGATGAGTCTAGGAATTTGTTCATTTCTTTTAGATTTTCTAACATAATGGAGCACAGGTTTTTCAAAGTATTACTTTATAACATTCTGAATTTCTTTGATGCCTATTAGAATGTTTCCCTATTCATTTCTGATTCTATCTATCTATCTATCTCTTGTTTTCCTAAGCTGTTGAGTAGAATTTATGTTCTTTTGTGTTCAGATGGAATATTCTGTAGATATGTTAGCTTCATGTGATGTATGATGTATTTAATTCTGATGTCTTTTGATTGATGGATTGGGCCCAAAAATTTCTTTTCAAAAAAATAATTGTTTAAATTAAAAAAGTGAAATTAAAGTACTTTTTTTAAAATTTATTCTTGGAAGATGTTTGCTGATTATTGTCTTTTTTCTGTTTGTGTTCTTGGCCTTATTTTGTGGTTCAGCTTCATTTGTTTTCTTTCAATAGCTTCTCGACTATGCTTATTTCTCTCTTCAGACTGAAGTATTGCTTCTAGTATTCTCTGTAGGGCTGGTCTTGTGGAAGTGAATTCGCTGGGGCTGTTTATATCACAGAAAGTTTTTTTTTTCCTTCCTTCAACTGGGGTAGGTAGCTTTGGTAGGTATAGGAGTCTCGGTCAGCCTCTGTGGTCCTTTAGAACCTGGACCATGGTGCTGCAGGCACTTCTGGCTTTTAACATCCCCTTGACAAAGAGCTGCTGTCAGGATGGATTTTCCTTTATCTATGGCTGGGTGGTTTTCTCTCTTGCATCTTTCAGCACCCTGCTTTTGTTCTGAATTGAATATTTGGTGTTTTAACTACGATATACCATGGGGACTTTCTTTCCTGGTCTTATGTATTTGGTATTCTGTGTGCATTCTATGTCTGTATGAGGATATCTTTTCTTTTTTCCCCATTTTATTAAAAATGGGTTCTTTTCTCACACAATATATTCTGATTAAAAGTACATAAGCTTTTTTTTTACTTAATATTCTAAAGATTTATATATTTTATGAGTTACAGATGGTTGTCAGCTCCATCTTCAACGTCCTGACGTGATGTGTAGGCTTAAAGATAGAGCTGGAGTCACACACAACCACAGTGTGTGGTCCTGTCTACTGACTAGCCATCACCAGCCCATCATTGTCTCTGCTCCAGTTTCTCCTGAAAGGTCCTTCCACAAGTTCAGATCTCCCTCTGGGAGACAAGTTTCCTCTCCACCAGGCCCTGGACTTCAGCTGTTTTCTCCCCCCATTTCTTGGGGTTTGTCATTTCAGTAGTCCAATAGCCAACACTGTCCTTCAGAATATCCTTGATCTGGCTGCCTGGCAGCAAGCTCCCTGCTCTTGATTCTTATACAGTTTTCTATTTTTGATTCTGCATGTGCCTGCGACCATCTGGTACTAGTTGCTGTTGTGTCTTTAGGGGCAACAGAGCTCTTCTTTGGCCCTCACAGCCTTTATTCAGAGTCCTAGGGTGCAGGATGGCTAGCAGTCACCATGTCAGCAGTAAGGGAACAGAGACACAGTTCCACCTGATCACCCTTAGCAGCCCAGGATCCGGCTTAAGCAGGATTGGTAGCTTTGACGCGGGGAGAGTTCTAAGGCTAGCCAGTAAAGCGAAGCAGGGTTGGAGACCTGGTGAAGATTTTTTAGTGTATGTTTAAGTGCAAGCGTTCAGTGAAAGGAAGCACTCAGAGAAAAGGAAGCTGCATCCAGATGTGTGATGTGCTTCCCATGGGAGAGTGGGGAAATAATTGTCTTGATATTAACCTGATATAACATTGGGGGAGGCTCTCAAGTTACATCTCAGAGGGTTGCTAAGAAACCTTTCACTTTTCTCCTTTGTTAAGTGGGAGAAGTGAATCGGTCCCAGAATGCCCTGGGTGTCATTATAAAGGTGAAACTAGAAGCCATGAGGTTTGCACAGGGTTAGAACATGCCCTTCCCTGTCAGTGGGCTTCCTGGTGAGATTCCTAGAAGATCCCACACTAATGCAGGAGAAGGAAGCAGAGGCTTATATGGTTGGCCGCCATGCTGGGACTCTCCTCCTCCGCTGGGTTCCAGGGTGAGGGAGCTCCTGTTCCTTCTTGGGTCTTTCTTTGTGTCCTGCTTCAGCCAGTCTCCCCTATCCCAGCCAGTAGCTTATCAGGTTCACGGTGTCTCGTGCCGATGGGAATAAAGACTCGAAGGAAAGATGTGAGGAAAATGAAAGAAAATTGATCAAGGGAACACGATCGTTGTTTGCTTTTTAATCTTATTGTATTGTATTTCATTTTCTTATTGTCTCATAAATGCCTGTTTGTTTTCTAATGAAAGACAGAAAGGGTGTGGATCTGGATGGGAGGGGACATGGGGAGTCTGGGAGGAGCAGGAGGAAAGGAAACTGTAATCAGAATGTATTGTATGAAAAAATCTATTTTCAATTAAGGGGGGGGAAAGGTGAGATTAACTTCCAGGTTGCCTTCTAGCGAGAAGGACACACATACTCCCACCTAGGTTAGTGGCGTTTGTGGGACTTCTATCAGTAACTGAACAGAGACGGATGCAGTCTTTATTGAAATCGGTCACTCTTTTTTTATTGAGTCGATTTATTTAAGTGTGTGTGTGTGTGTGTGTGTGTGTGTGTGTGTGTGTTCACACTTGGGCTCCTGCACCACAGTGTGTGTGTGGAGGTCGGAGGAAAACTTGAGGAAGTTGGTTTCCTCCTCCTGTTGTGTAGATCCTAAAATGGAAGTCAGGTTGTCTGCCAGGCTTGGAGGCAGGAGCCTTTGCCTGCTAAGCCGTCTTACCTGCCCAAAACTTCTTTTGAGGACACCACAGGCCAACTTGGTGAGCAGACCAACAGGAGAGACAGTTTTGTGTTGCTCATCCAATCAGGGTCACCTTGGTGCCTCCCTCTCTCTGACAGACCAATTTCATGTCCTTTAGACAGGTACACATTGCTGGTCCATATTGATAGTTCTGCAAAACTACCATACTGGTTTCCACAGTGACTATACTAATTCACAGGCTGCCGGTGGTAGCCAGCCCTCGCCCTCGCTTACTGTCTCCTTGTGGTTCTGGTTTTACACAAACCTGATAAGTTGATGTTGAGCATTTCCTCCGAGGGATCTTGCCTGTTTGCTAACTCCACCTGCTTAAGCTTATTGCCCATTTTTAACACTATTGGGTTGAGATCTTTATATATTCTAGATATTGTCTCTTATTAGAATCATGAATATTTCCTCCGGTCCTGTGGGTTGACTCTCCAAGATGTTAGACTGCTTCTTTTGTGTGCAAAAGCATTTTGGTTTAATGTTACCTCGTTCTCCAGCTTTTCCTCTGTTTCTGAGATAAGAGTCTTACCCTGCTTTCAGAAAATTTGAGATTGAATTTGTCAGTCTGATAATCTACAGCAAATCTTTGTCTTCAGAGGTTCAGTCCTCCCCCCAGTGTTTCTGATGGGTAGATCAGAAGAAAAGAATAATTCAAACACTGGAGCTTGTTGTGTTGCCCTAGATTGACAAAGCCCGTTATAGCTCAGGAGTTTGCCTTGCTGTGGACCTGTAACTTTTGTCTGTATGAACTGAGAGCTGCAGATGGAGAAGCTGCACCAGCCTAAGGCACCAAAAGAAAGAGAGGAGGTCGGATGGTAGCAACAATAGAGTCTATATGTTATATGCATGCATGCATCAGAACAACCTGGGTCTCCCTTGTGGTAAGGAGATTTTTTTTTTTCTGATTACAATGGCAGTAGAGATTGAGGGGAGAGGAAGAGAAGAGCACGTGACAATCTGCCTCAAAACAAAGCGGCAGTTAACAGAGCATGCTGGGACACCATGGAAATCGAAACTGCTTAGCTTTGAAGTTCGACCCCCTGAAATGAATCACTGTTCATTTTCTGTATGAGTCCTCCCAGTTTCTTTTCCGGAATTATGTGCTGCTTATATATCCTTTTAATATGCTCTCGAGCATGTGTCACATATGTTAACTGTTCTTTATATTAATATGTCATGAACAGTCTCTCAGGATAGTAAGTACATTATTTTTCACTGCTGCCCTGTATTCCATTGTATGTAATAAACCTGCCCAACCTCCTCATGGTTTCAATAGGTTTTTAAAACAATATTTACTTATTTTTATGTATATATGTTTTTGTCTGAGTGTGTGTGTGTGTGTGTGTGTGAGAACCATGTACATTCTGGAGCCCACTGAAGTCAGAAGTACGTACTGGATCCCCTGGAACTCAAGGTACTAGAGTTATGAGCTGCTGTGTGGGTGCTGGGAACCAAGCCCAAGTCCCCTGAAGAGCTGTCAGCTCTCTAACCGATGAGCACCTCCCCAGCCCTGTTTCAGTGTTGGCCGTGTAAGCAGTAGAAACTAAGGAAAAGGTGGCCTCATGTTCTCCCTTTTTCTCCAGGTTTTGGAGTCCTCTCTTGCATCAAACCTCTCTTGCTGTAATCCTCTGACTGTCATCTCAAGACCTGGGTCACCCTCATGGCACAATGGCCAACCCTCAGGAGCACCTGAGCTGCTCCTCTTTGCCGCATTTGCCCTTGACTGAGAGCAAAACCTCTGGTGGACGAAATGAGCTTGCAGCCATGGGGAACCACTCTTCACCCAAGCTCCCTGAGGACCCGCAGGAGAGGGGGGTTATACAGTCAGAGCTGATGGAGATCACAGGCAGCCCGATCTCCACAACAGTGCTGACCAGTGTAAGCGAGGATTCCCGGAGCCAGTTTGAGAACAGTGTTCTTCAGCTAAGGGAGCAGGATGAATCCGAGATGACCGTGTCTATGGGGAACAGCGACAGTGTGGATGGAGAGAACACCAACGGGCCTGAAGACATCAAGATTCAGTTCAGCAGGTCAGGCAGCGGCAGCGGTGGGTTTCTTGAAGGACTGTTTGGATGCCTCAGGCCCGTGTGGAATATCATCGGGAAGGCATATTCCACTGATTACAAACTGCAGCAGCAAGGTAAGCTAGAGCGCGTGTGTACTGGGAAGGCTCTTCTCCAACCATACTCCCTCCAGCCCACCAGTAACGAGTGGGCCAACGGTGAGGTCAGATGACCACCCTGTTTCAGTTTCCTACAGACTCCGAATGGAGCAAGCTCATACTTAGGGCTATTTAGAGCCAAACAGACTTGGTGGTTCACCAGCCCTAATGGCGTGTAGAGTATAGAGCGCACATAGTGTCATAAAGAGAAGCCTTGGGGCTCCCATTTGTTCATCTCATTTAAGATGTCTGTTATCACATGTCTTTGAAGATATCTAATAGTTTAATATAATTGTATAGACATATAACTTAGGAATGATTGGCATCGTGGGTTCATTTAGGTCTTCCTAATGATAATTTATAAGGTCAAAAAGTCTGATGGCCAAAGTCAGGGATAGTAACATGGGCTTATAGTTTCAACTATTCAGAGGCTGAGGCAGGAGGGTTACTTGAGCTAAGTTAGGCCATTCCTAAGCAACATAATAAAACTGTCACTTAAAAAACAAACAGACAGACAAAAAACAGATCTAAACAAGTCTGATGGCCATGAGACTAGTTCAAAACCAAACTGACACCATGACACCACGCCATCCGATTCCAGGACTGCCTCCCATTGTAATAAAAAGGAACTCTTGTCTTGCAATACAGGCACAGCAGCCTCAGAAAACAGAAGACTCTGTTCTGCAGAGCTTATAGTTTCTCATTTTAAAATACCCAGCCTTAAATTCCCATCATTGTATAGTATATATTCATAGATTTCAGTTTCAAGTAAAAGAAACATATGTTCTTGATGTTGTAAATAGTTTATTCTCTAAAAGAAAATGACTCAACTTGCCCACCAAAATTTAAAATAATCTATCATTCTTATTTTAGGAATAATAGTCATTAATATTTTAACAATATATCAGTCTGGATATAGAGATATGTCCTTAATCTTAGAATTAGGGAGGTTGATGGAGGAGTATCATGAGCTCAAGTCTAGCCTGGTCTACCTAGTGAGTTCTAGATTAGCTTGGACTATGTAATGAGACACTGTCTCAAAAACTATGAAAATAAATGTCTCTGCTCTACAGCTTGATATCCACAGTGGGCACAGAATCCACTCTATTGGACCAGATACTGGGTGGCTGGCGGGTCCCTCCTCCCTCAGATGGTGGGTCCCTCCTCCCTCAGCTATACCTGCTACTGAGGGATTTTTGTGTTTGTTTATTTATTTTTTAAATAGTAGTTGCTAACTCAAGTCAATAATCCCAGCTACTTGAGAGGCAGGAGATCACAATTCAGAGTCTTCCTAGACTAAGATGATTTCAAGGTTAGCCGAAGCAACTGAATAAGATCCTGTTTGGGAAAAATACCAAGGCCTGGGGATTGAGCTTGGTCCTAGAGCCGCTGACTGGCACACCTGAGGCCTGGGGAGTCTCTAGCATTAAAAAAAGGTGTTTAATTCATATCGTGAGGATTTTTCCACGTTTGAAGTATAACTCTTCAGCATCTTTAATTTGTTTTATGACTGGGGGCAGTGCTGGGGATTGAGTCCCATGCCCTGCATATGTTAGACAAAGACTCTGACACTGAGATATGCCTAGATTCCTTCAGCAAGCATAATTTTAATAGCTATATAATATGTAATTATTTAAATGTGGTGATATTTAAGCAATCCTTTGGCCTCACACTTGTTTGTGCTTTTGGTGATCATAAACTACATTACAATGAGTGTGGTCTGTTACTTCATTTTTTATTTTTTATTCCATTTATTCTTATTATTTGGTTTGTGTGAGTGTGTGTGTGTGTGTGTGTGTGTGTGTGTGTGCGCGTGTGCGTGCGCCTGGGGGGATGAGCATGTGGATATCAGAGGGCAATTTCAGGGTGGGGTGTATGTACCCCACATACACAGCTGTACCCCTGAACCACACCCCAGCCCTCTGCGTAATTTTTGTGTTGTTTTGGGGGACCAGGTCTTGCTTTGCAGCCCTGGCTGTCCAGGGACTCACTGTGTAGCCCAGGCTGGCCTCTAATTCTCAGCAACCCTTCTGCCTCAGCCTGCAGAGTGCTGGGATTGCAGGTGTGTATTGCCATGCCTAGCCTTGGTTTGTTTTAGAAGTGCTTTGCTCTCTCTTTCTCACAGAACTAAACAGTATCTGTTTCCTCAGTAAGCTCCATTTGATTCTCAGAGCCGATGCTTGTTCAGCACTAATTTGCCTCCTAACCTGGAGATCTCTGTATCCAAGTGTATCACTGAGCTTTAGACTCAGACAAATTATTATCCATGCGTGCTAAAGGAAGCTTTTTAATTGTTTGACTTTTATTGTTCTGCACATTTAGATTTAACTAATCTTCCAGTTAATCATGTGACTTTCAGAAAGGCTCGTTTGGGAAATAATTAAGACCCAGACCTAGTCTCTCAGTACTGTAGTATACCCTACTGAAGGCTGGTGCTGCTATGGCCCCGAAAAGTGACTTGCCAACCAGAATTGAATGTTGTATTTTTCTTGTCAGGATCAAGATGCTAATCTTTAATCCTGCATCACAGGCCACCAAAGGATGAGAGATGTCCCCCTGTGTTTGGCATGGACCACAAGTTTCACTAGACTTTTGAACCTTCCTTTTAGTATGTTGTTATGTTTTAGTGGTGATGCTGAAGGTGGTACATTGAAACCTTCTATTGCCAAGTAGTCTGCAGTATCAACCAACTACTGTCATGGCCGTATCTGAGTCCACAAAGACAACTGCCTTAAAGCAGCTGGGCATGAGGGTCTCCCTCAGTCTGTGAGCCTGGTGATATCAGATAATAGATAGTAGACATGGTGCTTAAATAGAACAGACTACACTCTGGGGAAGTGCCAGTGTACAGGTGTAAAAGCAGCGGACAGTTGGGATCACGTTAGTGATCTTGCTTGCATTTATCTAGGAGCTCAAGTCTCTGTGTCTTTAAGGCTGTCTTCCTTCTACTTTGTCCTGGCTCCGCCTCTCCTTTAGCCTCTCTTTACAGGTTAATTAATTATCAGTATGAGTCAGGTCCCTTCCTAATTGCTGATACTTAACCTGTGAGGTTAAACAAAGAAGACTAAGTTGGGATCACTCTGTTTTGCTTCCAGTAATCAGTTTAAGCAAAAGGCTGTTACGAGCATGGTTTGAGTGCCTTCTCTTGCTCCCTGCGCCTTCTCCCTTATCTCTGGGGATGGCGAGGCTGCTGACTGCAGATGGAATGGCTGCAGCGAGAGCTGTCATTCGTGGAGAGTTGTATTATCATGATCCTGTGAACAGTTGGGACTTCAATGCCAAATGCACGCCATTTGCAGTTTTATAATTCACTTCCCACTTTATAAAACTACTAATTAATAGACATTGCTCCCGAAAATATAGTAATTATAGCATAAGCATTATAACGCAGTCTGAAAAGAGTTATTCAATAAATCACTAGATATTTATATAGGCAAAAATAGATTTACCTTCATACCATCTACAAAAATAAATTCCACATGACTATAAAGAGGCAATGTTTTTTTCATTTATTTTGTGTATGTTTGTGTGTGTGTGTGTGTGTGTGTGCACCTGTGTGCATACCCCAGCATGTGTGTGGTCAAAGGACAACTTGTGGTTCTTTCCTTCTACTATACAGAGACCGAGGGATCAGACTTAAATCCGTAGACTTGATGGCCAGTGTCTTTACCATGGAGCCATCTTTAAAAATCAGTGATAGAGAAGCACAGAAGACAGACTACAGACTATGCAGGGGACTGGAAAAGAATCCGAAGAAAGTGATGAATGGGAGAATGTACAACCTGAGCGGCTGAGCTCCCAGAGTTCACCACTTCTGACAGGCAGATGCCGATGCTAAACAAAACATTCGTCACTGACAGACCCTTTCACACTTAGAAGACAGGAGTGCAGGAAGCTGGAAATTAAAGTGAATTAATATGCTCATTACTGCCATAGTGTGATGAAACCACCGTATCTGGGCGTCAGTACTGTCCACATCAACCACACAAATCCTTCTGTGTACCTGCTCAGAATGCCTCATCCCCAAGGCTAGGAGACTGTCTATACTCTAACCTAGGGCTTCACTCTGAGGAAATGATATGAAGAAAAGCAAGTGGATAGACATATGTAGGCACGTACACACACGCACGCACACGCGCACACACACACATGCAAGCATGCACGCGCACACACAATGAAGCTATAGCAGACAGCTTTAAAACTTGTAATGAATCCAGACAAAATGTCGTACAACTGTAAATCCAGTGCTCAGGAGGCCAAGGCAAGAGGATCACAAGTTCAAGACTAGCTTGGCGACATAGCAAAATCATGTCTAAATGAATAAATAATCTTTTAAAGTGCCGGCAAGATGGTTTAGTGGGGGAAAGCCTTTGCTGGGGCTGGAGCGATGGCTCACCAGCTCAGAGCACTCACTGTTCTTGCAGTCACTCACAGCAGGTGACTTACAGCTACCTGTAACTGCAGTTTTGGGGTATCCAACACCCTCTTCTGGTCTCCACATCTCCTGTATGCACATAGTGCACATAAATCCAGGCAAGTACATGCACAAAACACATAAGCTTAAAAAATACTAAGTAAATAATTTGCTTTTTAAAATAGAAGCATTTACTGTATAAGCTTGACAACCTGTGGCCCATCCATGCATGCACGCACGCACACGCTCACTATAATAACTAAAATAAACAAAACAAAAAATCCCTTAAATATATTTAAAATAGTCTAGCCTATAATTCGTGGTCCTCCCAAATCTCATGTGGTATCGTTTGCTCCTTTGGTGACTTCACATTCATGAACGGTTTATATTCCTGAGAAATAGACGTCACACAACATGTGCTCATTTTCCAAAGGACAGAACCTTTACTGCCGTTCTGAATCCACCACAATCCTCTCTCTACTCCATGCAGTTATAGTATGTGGGCTGCAGAGATTGCTCAGTGGTTAGAGCGCTGCACGGTCGTCCAGTTATGGCAGGGGCAAGCTTTAGCCACCGATCTGAGAGACCACGTTTTATTATGACATGAGAGAACCGTAAAAGGGGTGCCTCTCCTGGATGCTGACTGAAGGAGGGTGTGCCTCTTTCTCCTGGATGCTGGGTAACTCTCTCTACTCTCTGATAGACGCAGTGGGCAGGGATTTCATTTGTTTTTTAAGACCAGAACCACTTCACAGCCAAGAACTCAGAGTTACTTGAATTAGTGCTCCACAGGCCATTTGTGGGTGAGTCTGGAATCTCTTGTGACCTTTTAAAGTGATGTGGTTGTCCTCCTCACCCGGCTGTGTTTGCTTCTTGGGATAATGTTCTGTTTAGAAGGGAGCATGGACGTCAAGGAGGACCAATGGATGAATTCCTTCTTAGGTTTTGTAAGCTAAAAGTACATGTTATTGGATTTCTAAAGTGTTTTATTGACATATTTATACTTTACTTATTTTATATATTTGTATATTTATACATTTACATATAGTGTTTACTGGTAATATCTTAAACTGTGAGTGGTGGTACATGCCTGTAAGCTCAGGAAAGGGGGAGCAGAGGCAGGAGGATCAGGGTCACCCTCACTCATACAGTCTAAGCAACACAAGACCATGTCTCAAAGTAAAACACCATTATAAACATGATATAAGCTTGTATTTTAAAAACGAATACAGAAAAAGATAAATGTTACTATGAACTACCAATTATATGACTACTTACAATAATTTTTTTTAAAATATTCTTTAAAAGAATGGAAGAGTTGAGAGCAGTGCAGTTTGGATGGACAGGTGGTGCCCAATAGCCAGGGCCTCCCCAGCTCCGCATGCACAGCAGGCAATGCAGGACAGTAGGAAAGGTACTGTTTCTAGAATGGCTGGTCCTGCTTTACTAGCCATGTGACCTCCAGAAGTCACTCGACCCTGTGCTTTTGATCTCTCCCCTTTAACTATGATGAGGCCGATGGGTAAAAGCACCCGCTGTGCAAGACTGATGTCTTAGATATGGTCCCATGGCTGTGAGCAGACACCACAACCAAGGCAACTCCTATAAAGGAAAGCATCTCATTGGGGCTGGCTTACAGTTCAGAAGTTCAGTCCATTATCATCATGGCGGGAAGCATGGCAGCATGCAGGCAGACATGGTGCTGGAGGAGCTGAGAGCTCTACATCTGGATCTGAAGGCAGCCAGGAGATTAAGCATAGAGATCTCAAAGCCCACCCCCACACCTCCTCCAACAAGGCAGCACCTCCTAACACTGCCACTCCCTATGGCCAAACATTCAAACATAGGAATGTCTATAGGGACATTCCTTTTCAAACCCTCACACCTAAGGACCCGAGATTGATCCCCAGATTCTGGAATAG
Organism: Rhynchomys soricoides; assembly: GCA_019843965.1. NCBI lineage: Eukaryota > Metazoa > Chordata > Mammalia > Rodentia > Muridae > Rhynchomys > Rhynchomys soricoides. The sequence continues at coordinate 24,070 of JADRCH010009296.1, forward strand.
AAGACTGACTCCGAAAAGATGTCCTCTACATGTTTTCTACATGATGTTTGCATGCATATATTCGCACACACATATCACACACACACACACACACACACACCCCAATAGGAATAAATAAGTGGATTTAAAAAAATAAGGTCAGACACATAAAGGTGGTAAAATTAAACATGACATATGCAAATCACTCTGGTAGCTGCTGGTATGTGGTAAGTACTCAGTAAAGGGTAAACACTGAGAAAAGTATCGTGCACAATCTGGTTGTTGGGAAGATGTCTTTGAGACATATCAAGGCAGGATCCATGGAGCATCTGCATGAGCAGTTCAGAAGAATGAATAAGCACCTGTGGCGGGTGGCGGGTAAGAATGGCAGTGTGGAGACAGAAGAAGGGTGACTGGTTATCCCTGCTTAACATAGGGGAGAGTGTCAGGGTGTGGGTTTCTGGAGAAAGGTCTCCTGAGATCTCAGGCCTACTTGAGTTAAGCAGTTAAAAACAAACATTTACCAGTATGTGACCTGTAGTGCCAATGCCCAAAGGAAGGTCACGTCTTCTGGTGGGAATCAGGGAGTAAGGTTGTTCCAGATGGGGTAAAGTTGGCTCCTTCAGAATGGCGTGTAGAACGGTCTCAGCAAATTCTGAGCTTGCTTCTTGATCGTGTGCCTAGATACCTGGGAAGTGCCATTTGAGGAAATCTCAGAGCTGCAGTGGCTGGGTAGTGGAGCCCAAGGAGCTGTCTTCCTGGGCAAATTCCGAGCAGAGGAAGTGGCCATCAAGAAAGTGAGAGAACAAAATGAGACAGACATCAAGCATCTGAGGAAGCTGAAGCACCCTAACATCATCGCCTTCAAGTAGGTTGGCACTTGCTTTGCTGGGGCTGTTTGATTAGTTAGCTGGGTGGATGGGGGCAGGGAGGTTGGTTGGTTGGCTGGCTGGCTGGCTGGGTGGATGACTAGCTGGGTGAATGGGTGGGTAAATGGTTGGTTGGTTGGTTGGTTGGTTGGTTGGTTGGTTG
>JADRCH010009297.1:0-36037 GCA_019843965.1 Rhynchomys soricoides
TGGTTGGTTGGGTGGGTGGTTGGCTGGTTGGCTGGGTAAGTGGGTGGGTGGGTGGGTGGGTGGTTGGCTGGCTGGCTGGGAAAGTGGTTGGTTGGTTGATTGGATGGATGACTTTGTTTGGTTTTAGAGAAAAACTTTATTCCTTCATTGTTTTAATGTTCCTTGATAGGCCTAGCATAGTGCTAGTGTGCTAAAGGACTGTGGAGCGTGAGTCATACCCTCAAGCATTTTAATCTAGGAGTTCATTTTGCAAGGGCATGTACTGGATGCACAGGAGGGAGGAAGAAGAGCCCTGCCAAACACTGTAAATCAGTCACATCAGTAAGATGACAAAGGTCACTTCACAGAATTCCCAACAACAGCCTGAAATTCAGTTTCAACAATTCTGAAGTGACGTAACCAGTCCTCCCTCTGTGACGACATATATTTGTGTCTGTTAACATCCTTCTTAAATAGTAACTCATGAAGACAGGTGCCTCTACACAACAGCTTCAGGTTTTACTTCATCACTCTCCTAGAAACACCAAACATGGCTTTCTAAAGCCAATTGTAGAGTCATTGGTGAGACATTCATTTCACAAAACAGTTATGTTCAAGCATGTGTGTGAATCCACGGTTTCTTGGAAACTCTTTCTGTTCACAGCCCTTCCTTGCCCATATAAGCCAAGCATTTCCTAATATTGAGTCATAGAGAAATTCATCTTAACAGTTCTCCAGTGGACATATAATTTGACCATTTGTTAAACACTAGGGAACTTCACATGCTAACAAGTTGGGTGTGCTGGTTTGCTTTTTCATAAAGAATTAAGTCTTGGCTGAATATTTAATGCTGCAGGATGTAGACTATCCCCAATGTTTTTCAGAATTGCCTGATACTTTGATTTCATAGTTGTTCATGCTGAGAACACCACTCACACAATACATAGTACAAAATACATAGTACAAAATGGCAGAAGCATGTTCAGGGCTGTCTCAGAAATCATTGGAAATTCTGTCCTAATCCCCAAATAAACCTAATTCAATGGCCTTTTATGAATCTCAAGTTAGAAACCCAAATAGTAATTTTAGAATCAAGCATTTTAGGGCAGGGGAGAAGGTCAGTAAATAAAGTGCTTGTTACACAAGTGTGAAGACCAGAGTTCAGATCCCAGCTCCCTAAAATCTGGACATGTGGGTGTCTGCCCAAAACTCCAATGCTGAGCGAGCAGTAACATATTCCTGGTGCTCTGATGGTTACAGACTAAGCAGTCTGGACAAAACAGCAAGGTCCACAATCAGTGAGAGACACTGTCTCAAGAAATAAGGTGAAGTAGTTAAGAAGGATTCCCTAATGTCAACCTTTGACCTCCCTGTATGCCTCATTGGCCAGCAAACCTGCATACATACATGCACACATGCACAGGCATGCACGTTCACACACACACACACACACACACACACACACACACACACAGGTACATAAAATGCAGCATTCTAACACAATCCAAAGGTAGACTGATTTGCACTCGCATGTTGAAGAATGATGACAGGAAAACGCTAAAAGTATTTGTTTTCCGTAATTGAATTATTGTCTTTCTCCAAGAACAGAAAACTGTACAGTAAAAATTAAAATCTGCAATATGCAGTCTCTAGTGTGAGCTGAGGTAGTACAGTGTTTGCTGGTGTCTGTGGCTGACAGCAAGCAGAGTCTGAAGGGGACCAGGGCTGCCGTGAAGTTGAGCCACACTTGGATTCATTGAGTATTTGATTTTGAATGAATTTTGCTCATTGTACACTCAGAAACATGGTATCATTGCCAAACGTTTTCGGACCCTTCCATTTAGGTGTATGCCCCACGTGGGGTTACAACCCATGGTTTAAGAAGGGTTCTAACTGAAGGGGCCAGTCTCAGGTAAATTTGTGGAAAGCACTGGAGTTGCAGGGTGGCTGTGCTCACATGGTACCACCAATGCGCTGCAGCACTAGCTGAAGTGCCAGGCTCAGCTGTGTTTCCTGCTGCCTGAGCCTCTGCCTTGAGCTCCCTGCCTTGTCTGTCTTTATGCTGTCCATCCACAAGCCTGAACACATGAAAGGAATCGGCTTTAGAAGAGGAAGAATGAAGAACAGGAATTGTGGCCCAAGTCGGACAGAAATGGAAAGGGATCTTTGGCATGTCAGACCCTATTTTAAACTTTTGGGAGGTCGTATGGTACAACCAGTGAGACTTTAGCAAGCAGGGAAAGAAATGACAAGTCCTCCTTCCTGAACGCAGGATCAACTTTGCCCAGCAGCCTCAAGGGCTCCACCTCTGGAAAACTACTTTCATGAAGTAAAGATGCCATGTGACTCATATCCCCTGAGAAAGCAATAGAGTTGATTCTTGGGTACAGCTTTATGGGAGGTGGTTTGGATTCCCTTGTGAGAGCCCTTATAGCAAGAGAAGGGTGTGGGAAGAGGAACCGCATCCTCTGGAGTAGGGGCTGGGGGCAGAGACTTGTGCAGAAAACAGCCACTGTCATAATCCTGTCATCGAGTGCCCTGGTAAAATGTTAGGCTTTGCAGGCTAAATATAATTTTTCCAGAGCCAATAAATTTCAAGTTGATGGAAGGATAATGTTCATCAGAAAGACAGATAGACAGACTGACTGACTGACTGACTGACTGAGACCATCTTTTCTCTTCCATTTTCCTTCACTGAAATGATTGTGCTTTCTTTCATGGAAGAAGGGGGTGAGAGCTTTGAAACCCAGATCACTAGGACCTGTGTGCCTTTGGGTTTTCTGAAACGCAGTAAGCTCTGTGTCATTGGTAGGAGAGCTTCCCAGGCTCATGCCTGAGTGACGGAAGGTAGACAGGTCCTGAAAGGAGACAGTGAGTTTCCCTTCCTACCATTTCTTCACCTGCCCTGCCAGTCCTACGTAGGGTGTATCTTTCAGCACTGTTGAGTTTGAGGAGCTGTACAGGGGCCCAACTCCCTAAGCTAAACACATTCAAGTTATCTCTCCTTTTGCATATTGAGCCTAGGATCCCTCATATAGGGTCATTGCACAATGTCATGTACACAGTCATGTGCCATTTGTTTCTTTGGTCAGTGAGTCACAGACAAGACCCTCTGGAAGGCATGGGTGGATTTTAGCACATATTTCTGTGCTTATAGATTCATTTGAAGTTAGTAAGAGCCACACACAAAAAGAAAGTACAAGCCAGCAGTGGTGGTGCACGCCTTTAATCCCAGCACTTGGGAGGCAGAGGCAGGTGGATTTCTGAGTTCTAGGCCAGCCTGGTCTACAGAGTGAGTTCCAGGACAGCCAGGGCTACACAGAGAAACCCTGTCTTGAAAAACCAAAAAAAAAAGAAAGAAAGAACGAACGAACGAACAAGACTGGAAGATAACAGTCATTTTTTCTTATTTTAAGAAAATCCAACTTGACTGTTTCTAATATAATTCAATCCCAAGAGAAGGTAGCAATTAGAACTGATGACAAAGCTGTTATTTCTAGCTGCCTGGAAGCCTTGTCACAGTAGGGGACAGGTGGAATGATGACTCCTCATCGGTCAGAGTGAGAAGAAAAGCTCACAAGATGTGTCTCTGTTAGACCATTTCCATCTGTGTGCCAGCTGAGTAGATGCTGAGTCCACGCAGTGTTTATCCTTGCTTTCTTGTGTGTATTACATTATTCCCTGAGTGGCTTCTATGCAGTGATCAATTGCCTATTTGTAGTTGGTGTTCATGTATGCTTCACTGATTTTCCCCAAAAATTTTCCATTAAAAATCAAGAATTCTAGGCATCCTAGAAAATGATAGAAAAGTAGTTTATGTCTTTGTGGCATTTGATAAAAAACAAAAAACAAACCCAACTGATTGTTCTCCCTCATATACAGCCTGTAACACATATCCACTGATGTAAACAGATGTATATGTGGGTCCAGACTCATGTGTAGGCAGGAGAACAAGAAAGCGGTATAATGGATGACAGGGACTTAATGCAGGTGATGGCCACCGCAGTCAGGAGAGAGGATATGAAGCTAATAGTTCTTCTGGCTCTAACTCGGTGGTGGGCTTTTCCTCTTAGGTAAAATGAAGTGTGTGATGCCGTCCCATTCTGCTTCAAAAGCCCCATTCTGGGGCTTGTTCAGGCTGGGTGCTCATGGGTGCCTAAAAATACACTCTGGAGTGAAACTTAGGATGCAGTGTGGAATCCCCCAACTCCAGAAGGGCATCTCTGACTGTGTGAATGTTGGAATTGCTCAGGGCAGGCGAAATGAAGGCTGACACGCAGCCTACTGCTGGTACATGTCAGTGCCTATGCCAAGCCCTAAACCCTCCACTGCTTCCTGCCTCAGCCTGGGAGAGGGGGTTGGGAAGCCAGCTGGAAACCGTCTCTGTCGTGTCCCTCATGTTTGATTAACTTCCCTGGAGAAGGGGGAGTTCTGAGGGGGTCTGAGCATACTTACCTAATGGATCCATCGTGAAAACAGAACTGTGAGGTACAATTCGTATTATTTCCAGTTTAGTGAACTAACAGCGTTAACATAGGAGTTCCCAGTATGATTGTTTATGCAGAAATTTAAAATACAGAGTATGCAATACAGTGAGAGCCAGACTGGGCTTTGAAGCTAGACTAGCTGTCACTCACTGCCTGAATGGATCTGGTATGGTAAAATAATTCACTTTCACCCTGAGCCTTCCTTGTACACATGGAAGAGATTAAGTCTATCCTGTGGTGATTCCAGGTAGATGAAGGAAACCAGAGAAACGTGCTTGAAAATCGCCAGCTCCTTTCTTGATAGTATTTTGCTCCTACCATGTCTCTCCCTATGTAATTGTGAGGGCCTATCAGCTCTGAGTGCCAGAGTGAACTTAGACATGTCAGGGACTGCCTGGGGCCTGCCAGGCCTCAGAAAGGAGACCCTGAAGACCACCACCACCTTCAGAGTCTGCAGTCTGTGTGAACAGAGAAAACTCATGGCTACTGAGAGAAGAAAGATCCCTTTGCACCTAAATGATCAAGACAAGTTTGACGGAAGATACAGGAATCAATGGAACCATCACCTGTATAGCTGTATAATATGATGTAATGCTGTCCTTATTATAAATGATCTTCACGGAACTATATGGAAAATAGAAAGTTGATCCTTTTTTGTTTTTTTGGTTTTTCGAGACAGGGTTTCTCTGTGTAGCCCTGGCTGTCCTGGAACTCACTCTGTAGACCAGGCTGGCCTCAAACTCAGAAATCCGCCTGCCTTTGCCTCCCTAGTGCTGAGATTAAAGGTGTGAGTGACCACTGCCTGGCATTTTTTACTTTTCTATTTATTTATTCATTTCTTATTTATTCATTTATTTATTTTCTCAGCCTAATTGTTTTAAATTTGAGTAATTTAAAATTTTAAAAAATTACAAAGCTTCTATAAGGCAAAGGACACTGTCAATAGGACAAAACAGCAACCTACAGATTGGGAAAAAATCTTTACCAATCCTACATCTGATAGAGGGCTAATATCCAATATATACAAAGAACTCAAGAAGCTAGACTCCAGAGATCCAAATAGCCCTATCAAAAAATGGGGAACAGAGCTAATCAGAGAATTCTCAACTGAGGAAACTCGAATGGCTGAGAAGCACCTAAAGAAATGTTCAACATCCTTAGTCATCAGGGAAATGCAAATCAAAACAACCCTGAGATTCCACCTCACACCAGTCAGAATGGCTAAGATCAAAAACTCGGGTGACAGCAGATGTTGGAGAGGATGTGGAGAAAGAGGAACACTCCTCCATTGCTGGTGGGAATGCAAATTGATACAACCTCTCTGGAAATCAGTTTGGCGGACCCTCAGAAAAATGAACATAATACTACCCGAGGACCCAGCTATTCTACTCCTGGGCATATACCCAGAAGATGCTCCAACATGTAATAAAGACACATGCTCCACTATGTTCATAGCAGCCATATTTATAATAGCCAGAAGCTGGAAACAACCCAGATGTCCCTCAACAGAGGAATGGATACAGAAATGTGGTACATTTACACAATGGAATACTACTCAGCTATTAAAAACAATGACTTCATGAAATTCTCAGACAAACAGATGGAACTTGAAAATATCATCCTGAGTGAGGTAACTCAGTCACAAAAGAATGAACATGGGATGTACTCACTGTTAAGTGGTTATTAGCCCAAAAGTTTGAAATACTCAAGAGTCACTTCGCAGCAACAGTAGGGCGGAGTGTGAGGTCCCAGATGGAGGAGTTGGAGAAGAGACTGAAGGAGCTGAGGGAGTTTGCATCCCCAGGGAGGCAGCAACACTGGCAACTGGCCTGACCCCTGATACTCCTGGAGACTGATCCACCAACCAAAGAATACACATGGAGGGACCCATGGTGCTGGCCACATGTGCGGCAGAGGAGAGTCTTGTTAGCCATCAGGGAGAGGAGAGGCCCTTGGGCCTGAGGGTGTTAGATCTCTCAGTATAGGAGAATGCCAAGGAGGAAAGACGAGAGTGGGTGGGTGGGTGGGTGGGGGAAACCCCCATAGTGGCAAGGGGAGGGGGGGAGGAAATGGAGAGGTTCCAAAGGGGAGATCTGGAAAGGGGGAAACATTTGAAATGTAAATAAAATATGAAAAATAAAAATAAGATAAACTAAAATAAAATTTAACAAGCAATCATAAAAATTTAAACAAATACTTTAATCCTCTGTACATCACATTAAAATCTGTTCATGTTTAAAAGGAAAATATTTTAAATTATTTTAATGATAAAAAAAACCCTCAGCACATCCAGGCTCTCCAAACCTCAGAAAAGAATACTTTTTGTCTCAGAGTGAATGTTGTCACACAAAACTACCAGATTAGCACAGCCTGTTGCTGTCTAGACTTAAGAAAAAAAGCAGAAATCACCTATGTGCTTACTGGGGAAACTGGTAGACTAGAAAGATGTGGTTCTTATTTAAGAGTCAAGAACTGAGCTGGGCAGTGGTGGCGTACGCCTTTAATCCCAGCACTTGGGAGGCAGAGGCAGGTGGATTTCTGAGTTCGAGGTCAGCCTGGTCTACAGAGTAAGTTCCAGGACAGCCAGGGCTACACAGAGAAACCCTGTCTCGAAAAAACAAAAAACAAACAAACAAAAAAATCAAGAACTGTTACCTGTATTATTTTGATATCATTTGGGTAAAGAGTGGGCTCTTATTAAACACTCCCAAGACACACATGTGTATGCATGCATCTTGTCTATATTCATGTGTATATTTTCTTCAAAGGGGTGTTTGCACTCAGGCCCCGTGCTACTGCATCATCATGGAGTACTGTGCCCATGGGCAGCTGTACGAGGTCCTGAGAGCTGGCAGGAAGATCACGCCCCGGCTGCTTGTGGACTGGTCCACAGGGATAGCCAGTGGGATGAATTATCTCCATCTCCACAAGATTATACATCGTGATCTCAAGTCACCCAAGTGAGTTCTAGAGCTTGGTGCTCACCTGTTTTGTTCTCTTATTTTGAAATAAGACATGTTTATCAAACGTAGCCCAGGCTCTCAGACCCGTAATTTGATTTCAGTCCCACGGTGGGTCACTGTTTACACATCTTAGCACTGAAGTTGAGCGCATCGCTTACCATGGGGACATGTCCAAGTACTTCACTCAGGCTTTCCCTTCTGTGGCTTTTGAGTTGTACAGCTATGCAGCAAGCTTCATTATGATCTTTCATCACATCAAATAATTAATGCTACTCTTCCCCTACTTGAAACCCTGGCTTGTGGCTTCCTGTAATTTAAGAACAGTTTAACGAACTTTTAGAAATGTTTATAACACAACATAATAAGAATGGCTGAATGAGAGACAGAGACAGGTTGGAAACACAGCTCCACAGTAGAGGGCTTGATTCAGCCCCCAGCACGGAGAGGGGGAGATATATTCACAAGATTCATGCCACAGGCTCTGTACGTTATCTAAGGTAGACTTCAGATTTGGCTTTGAGCTTCTGAGTGTAACACAGGAAGAAATAAGCAGATACAAGGTTCATAATGACTGTAAGAAATAGGTCCCTGTAGTGTTTAGGGCCCAGTACCCAGTGGAAGAGTTTCTTCAGTTAAAGCCTGTGTGTGTGTGTGTGTGTGTATGTATGTGTAGTATCAATATTCTCATTTGTATACACCTTTAAAACTAGCAAAAGCAGTTTGTTCCACCCACTGTAAGTGGTTCTCATGAAAAGCAATGCATGTCTCGTCCAGAACCTGCCTGAACTGTGGCTATCAGTGCCCATCCTTGGCACAGAGAAGACTCAGCACTCCTCTTAGCTCAGGCACATCCCTTGAATGTGATGCATACCTAAGGGCATGGTCCCATTCGTGGGTTATACAGAGAAAATAGGCCTAGAAGACCAAGTGGCTTGGCAGAAGTCAATGTCAGCAAATGGAGGAGGCTGAGTGCCTGGCGGGTGCAGGCTTCCAGTGTGGTACCCAAGAGCAATGGGAGCTGTAAGCTGAACTCTGCAGGGTAGAAGATGGCAGGTAATGCGTCAGTCAATGCTTACACTTGTAGTTCTCATTAGCGCTAATGATCTGTTTGTTGTCTTTGTTTCTTTTTAAAGTGTTTTAGTGACTCATACAGATGCAGTGAAAATTTCAGACTTTGGCACATCTAAGGAACTCAGTGATAAAAGCACCAAGATGTCCTTCGCTGGCACCGTTGCATGGATGGCACCGGAGGTGATCCGGAATGAGCCTGTCTCGGAGAAGGTTGACATATGGTGGGTAGCACTCCCTGGCCGGCTTGGAATCCTTGCCCACTTCTGCCTGACTTCTGTCCTCCCTGCTTCTCCTTCCTGGAATGCTCTTTGCTTCTCACTTCTGGATGATTCTGGTTTCACATTATTTAAGATTTGACCCAGTATTAGTTCTGAGGCATCTCCATGAATATACTGAACTTTCTAGAAAACTAGAACTTAATTTTGAAAAACACTTTAGGGTTGAAGGCTTTATGAAATGCACTGCATAACTCTCACTTTTTTGAGTAAAATATATTGAACAAAATTGACTTGGTCTTGATGATGTAGGTCCCACCATACAGTTCAGGGTGGCCTGAAACCTTCCATGCACCCAGGCTGTCTTTGAACTCATGATCCTCCCTGCTCAGCCTCTGAGTGCTGAGACTGTAAGCATACCCCATCAGCCAGGCCTTAAGTTAATTAAAGACCTGAGTGTGAATCTATCCCCCTGAATCGCTTTCCATGCCCCTGCCTGCTGTAGGTCTTTTGGTGTGGTGCTTTGGGAGCTGCTGACAGGGGAGATCCCCTACAAGGATGTGGACTCTTCAGCCATCATTTGGGGTGTTGGAAGCAACAGCTTGCATCTCCCAGTTCCTTCCACTTGCCCGGATGGATTCAAAATCCTTATGAAGCAGACGTGGTAAGAAAGGCATTTCTTCTGCTGTACTTTCTTACTTTCTGCCTAAAAAGCTATTAAAGTTTCTCTAAAGGAGCAAAGACATCTCTACAGGGTGTTTGGAAGGAACCACATTGTGGTGGACTCATAAGAGCTGTGGAATTTTAGGACCTTGCATGCAAATGCTGGCTCTGACTTTTTGTTACCTATGAAATAGGGGGTGTGCCTCCCTGTAAAGTAGCACCAGCTCCTACCTGTGGTGTTTCGTGTGACTGATCACAATGTAAGGGCAGGGTTCAGTGTAATGTCTTGAGACAGTTCCCTGCCTAACAGCTTATCACTTCACTGTCCCCAGCAGGTCACAGACCTAACTTTCCAGGCCAGCAGTAGATGCTTATCCTAGCTGCGTTTTCTCGTTGTACTTCAGTACATCTAAACTGTCTGGGGTATAGCAATCCTTGGAATAAAATGTGTATTTCATTAAGCAGAATAAAGCCTCAGCCCCCACCCCTTAACCCCAGACACAGCCTCTGAGATGAGCGTGGTGTCTTTCCTCTTAGGCAGAGTAAGCCTCGCAACCGACCTTCTTTCCGGCAGACGCTCATGCATCTGGACATCGCGTCTGCAGATGTGCTTGCCACCCCTCAAGAAACTTACTTCAAGTCTCAGGTAAGCCAGCACATTCCTACCTCGTGGGACTGAATAGACAGCCAAGGAGCACTAGTAACCGTGTAACAGTCATATGACCCTATTCCTTGTGAGACAGTAACTGTGATAGTTGGCGGATGTGACCGTGAATCCTGGTGACATTGTTTAAGGAGAGAGAGGGCGTGAAGGCTGCATCGGGCCTGTACTAGAGTCAATGCCACTGCTGCTCTTCACAAAGGTCTTGCTCACTTTGATACACAAAAACTGAAAACTAGGGCAGGAACTTGAGGACCAGACAGAGCTGCAGCAGAATTAGGCCATAAAGCACCTGTTAGCCTTCACTGTACTAAAATTTCCCAAAACTTACATGTAAAAAAAAAAAAATACACATTTGTTTAGCCCATCAATCTGTAGGCAGTTCAAGCTAGACAGTTTTCATGATGCTTTGAATTTACCTGGAGGTCTGTAGTCAGATCCCAGGTTAGCAGGAAGGTGGCTGGTCCCAGGTGGTCTCCTTACCACGTGTGCTGACATCTAGCTCGGAGCTAGAGCTCCTCTGTCCTCCTTGGCTGCTAGCTCGGCCACAGGCTAGCTTAGGCTTCCTCACTCCTGTTTGTTTCCACGGTGGCAAAATGGATCAGGAAAGCAAGACCAGTACAGGTGATGGTTGTGCTCCATTGCATCATGCCTGCCATAGTGCCACACTGGCTGAAGCAAGTCACAGGCTGTCAGACTATACTCTCCAGACTGATATCAGAGTGTGCTAGACGGGCATGGAGCCAGAGAAGGAGTGTGGCTGTTGGGTGAAAATGTCGTAAGGTCGGTGCTCTGTCCACTATCACTATGAGAGAGAAGTGAGCAGAGATGAGGACATGTTCCCTATCCCTAGGATCACAAGGCATAATAGTAAAAATGATGGTCCTAAGTTATCTCTCTGTATGTACAAAATCATCATCATCATCATCATCATCATCACCATCATCATCATTATTTTGGCAACACTAGGGATGGAACCTAGGGCCTCTTGCGTGCTAGGCAATCACTCTACCACTGAGCTCTACCTTAGACTTTTGTTGTGTGTGTTTTGGTTTATTTTGTTTTGTTTTTATACAAGGTCTTGCTAAGTTGCCCAGGCTGGCCTTGAACTCATAGCACAGATATTTCTTGATCGTGGGATTCTTCCTGCCTCGGCATCTAAATAGCTGGGCTTGTAGCCTGCACCACAGGCCCATCTTAGAATTGAACCATTAGTGCTAGCTTTCATATTAGACATATGGCTTTTTCCCCACTTAATGTTATTAAGTTTCTAAAATGAATTTTTCTGGCATGAATTCCATCTCTGCAGTGGCTTCCAATATTGTTTCAAAGACTTATTCTCAGAAGGGACATTTTATTACATACATTTATTGACTAAAAATGGGCTAAAGTAGATGCAAAAAAATTAAACGTTAGGATAGGGGCAGATGCGGAGACCCAGAGCCAAACATTAGATGGAGCTTAGGGAATCCCCACAAGAACTGGGGGACAGATTGTAGGAGCCAGAGGGCTTGAGGACACCACAGAACACAGCCCACAGAATCAACTAAACAGGGCTCATAGGGGCTCACCGAGACTGAAGCGACCATCAGGGGGCCTGTGTGGGTCTGACCCGTCCTTTGTAGCTATGTTATGGCTGTGTGCTTGATGTTCTTGTGGGACTCCTAACAGTGTGAGTGGGGGTTGTCTCTGACTCTTTGCTTCCTTTTGGGACCCTTTTCCTCCTACCAGGTTGCCTCCCCCAGCCTCCCCCCTCCTTTCCTCCCTTTCTCTCTCTACTTCCCCTCCCTCTCTCCTTCAGTCCATATTCCTGCGCAACATTCTGTTCTGCTGCACTCTCTCTGGGATGCTCCGCTCCAGATCTTCTCTTGGGCTCTTTATCTAAGCAAAGCCAATGTGACAGCAGATGTGAAGATAACTCAGAACCTCCCAGACATGTGAACCTCAGTCGGCAGGACTTTCTTTCTACCTCCATATTCCCTTGACTTCAGCTGAGCACTTTTGTCCAGAGGGGATGATCACTGTACCCTGTGCTGTTCTGATGGCCACTGCTGTGGAGACACTGGAAGAAAGACCGCACTGTGTCAGGACAGAGGGCGGGGCTTGCAGTTACAGCCCTGGGATGGGGATGGGTGTAGTGCTTCCTGGCAGAGCTCTTGTAGGAAGTTTGGGGAAAGCATGCCAAGGCACAGAAGGAAATGCCTTGTATGGACACATCAGGGAAGGAAACTACAGCATTCACAAAATTAAACTTTCCTCACTCAGGCCGAATGGAGAGAAGAAGTGAAAAAACATTTTGAGAAAATCAAAAGTGAAGGTACCTGTATACACCGATTAGATGAAGAGCTGATTCGCCGGCGCAGGGAAGAGCTCAGGTCAGCTGACCCCGCCCCTCTTCTCGCCCCGCCCCTCTTCTCGCCCCGCCCCTCTTCTCGCCCCGCCCCTCTTCTCGCCCCACTGTTCAGAAATGAGCAGTAACACTGGCAAACCGCTGCTTCCTTCTCCCCTCATCTTTCCCCTCGATTTCCTCAGTTGCTCTGAGTTAGCCCTCCCGGGGAGTCTGGGAAGGCTGATCTCGAAGAAGCAGAGACTAAGATGGTGCTTACTGTAGTCTGGGAGGGTGTGCGGAGGGATGGGGTGGGAGAAGCTGTCTAATGGATGCTGTTATAATTAGAAGAAAGTTCTTCAATTCTCGTGCACACTAGGGCGACGACAGGTAACGATAATGTACTGGATTGCTCAGCTCGCTTCCTTCCTCACTCCGGGTAGCTTGCTTGCTTATTTGAGGCAAGGTCTCACTATGTGGTTCTTGCTAGCTTGGGTCTTAGTATGTAGATCATGCTGCTAGAAATCACAGGGACCTGCCTTCCTCTGCCTCCTGGGTACAGGATTGTAGGCCTGAGCCACCACACCTAACTTTGGGATTTTTTAAAAAATTATTTTTAACTAAAGAAGCTAGAAGAAAGGATTTGGAATGTTTCCAACATAAAGAAACGATCATTTTTTTTTGGAGGAGATTGCCATGGTTACCCCGATTTTTTCCACTGTTATTATTTTAAATTGCGTTTGTGTATGATCACATGAGTGTGGACGTCCACAGAGGCCAGGGATATCAGATGTAAGGGATAAGCCACCTGATGGGGTGCCTGGAACTGAACGCCAGTTGTGAGCAGTACATGCATTTATCTGCTGAACCATCTCTCCAGCCTTTGATTTAAAAACTCTGTACAACAAATACATGTATCAAAATATCACTTGGTACCTTGTAAATATGTACAACTTTTGTATCAGTTAAAAAAAATGATTAACATTTGAACAATAAAAGCTTACCCTGTTGTTTAGAGATGGTTCAGCCACAGGAGTATGAGGAACTGAATTCGAATTCCCAGAGTTCATACAAGGGCATGGCAGCTGTTTCTGATCCAAGAGCTCCTGGGACAAGATGGGAGGCAGTGACAGGACACTCCCAGAAGCTTTCGGGCCAGCCAGGCTCGGGTGTGCAGTGCAGAGGCACACAGCCCCCAGCACAGCATTAGGTGAGGAACAACAGTTGAAGCTGACCTTGGACCTCCACACAGACACCACGGCATGTGTACACCCACACACATAGCTTCCTTCATGTCTGACCCTTTACCTCCTCTCCACTGTTTCCCTCCTGTGGGATCCTTTACAACAGAGATGCTTAGAGTACTTCCATTGTTCTCAGAAGCTCTACTTCCTGGCCTCCACTGCACTAGGCAGCTAAGCCTCTATAACAAAAATGTCGCAGAGTTAGCAATTTTTTTTTTTATTTTTTTATTTTATTTTATTTTATTTTTGGTTTTTCAAGACAGGGTTTCTCTGTGTGGCCCTGGCTGTCCTGGAACTCACTCTGTAGACCAGACTGGCCTCGAACTCTGAAATCCACCTGCCTCTGCCTCCCAAGTGCTGGGATTAAAGGCGTCCACCACCACTGCCCAGCTTAGAATTAGCGATTTTTAAACAGAAGAAATGTACTGCTCTCGGTTCTGGAGGTGGAACAGTTTAACATCAAAGCACCAGGAAACTTAGTATCTGGTGAAGATTGTCATACCATTATCATATCATGGCACCCACATGTGTCCTCACAAGGCGGAGAAACAAAGGGTTCCCTCTAACACCTCCCTGCCACCGCCTCCAGCACCACCATCACCTTACGGGTGAAGGATTACAAGCTGAGAGAACACACTGAGACCACACCAGCCCAGACAAGCTCTGTGCAGGGATAAGCATGTGACCCTAAGGTTAGCTTTAAATTCTTTCCATAAACATATGAAGATACTATATTGTATTCTTACTTTATCTCTGGCCCACCTGGCTCTCTGTATGGCTGGAGGGGCCCTTGGGATAAATTACAAGGCTCTGATTTCCCTGGGCCTAATGCTCTGAAGTAAGCCCCCACGAATGTCATTAGAGCTAACGCTTGTTCTCCTCAGTCTTGCTGATGCTGTGTTTTCATCGACAGACATGCTCTGGATATTCGAGAGCACTATGAGAGAAAGCTTGAACGAGCTAACAATCTATACATGGAACTGAGCGCCATCATGCTGCAGCTGGAGATGAGGGAGAAGGAACTCCTTAAGTACGTACTCGGCCCAGGGTCTGTCTTTGCTACTTTGAGTCTGTCAGTCGACAGGACGTGTTGCTCTTGCGTGGGGCTGCTACGGTGGACATGCAGATATTTTAGTTACTTAGTCAACATTCCTTAAGGACTTTACAAGTGAGAGTTGCTGCAGGTCTGATACGGGAGCACTCACTGGGCTAGCATGTGTACTTCACCCTGCCACATGGTTCCGAGAGGGGCTTTATTTTCAGAACTTAGTGTGGATAAGCTGAGACTTACTGACCTTTGGAGAGTAAAGTACTACTGGAAACTGTGGAATGGATCCTTGATGGTACCAAAATGACCGGGGGGTCTTGACTCCAAGTAAGCAAAATTTCTGTCCTTTATCACACCGTAGAAGAGAAAGATAATGTGTGAGTTTGAGCTAAGAATACAATAAAGTTGAGTTAATTTGATTTCAGTACCTTCAGTTTGTTTGCCTAAACTTGAGTAGAGCCTGGTTGTACAACGAGCTGGTATCTGTTAAGTGTGGCCAGAACCTGTAGGCAAATGAAGATACGATGCACTGACCACGCCCCCCGCTGTTTAATAGATCATTTACTGTACATGTTTTACTTATAATTTTATACACTGCATTAATGTGAATGGGACCTCTTTCCTACTTGAGGCATTTTTCAAATTAGTTATTTGAGAATTTTCATTGAAGGAGCTGAGTTTGGGCCATATTCAGCCCTACCCATCTCCTCCCAGACCCCCCCACCCCCACCTCCCTACCCATCCAGCTTCATGCCCCCTATGGCCAATATTAAAGAAAACCAACTCTCCCTTCCTGAGCAGCTATCCAGCAGCAGCAGCTCCTTGGCTTAGGGATGAAACTTCACGTCAGACTTCTCTCTCCTTGCTCGGATTTGGTTTGAGTTTGCACCTGGCGGGTACATGCTGTCAGATCCGCTTTAATTCACGTGTGTGGCTTCCTGCTGTCTCCAGAGGATGCTGTTCTCTTGTATATGTTCAGCACCTCTGGCTCCTATCGTCTGTCTGCCCCTTCTTCTCCCATGATCTCTGAGCCTTGGGAGGAGAGGGCACCGTGTTTGTGTTCCCTGTAGGGCTGAACATTCCACAGCAGCCTCCATGCTGTGCTCCTGGGCCAGCTGCAGGTCTCTGCTCCCTACTTCAAGTAGAAGCTTCTCAGATGAGGGCAGAGAGATGCATAGATCTAAAGGTATAAAGAAGTCATTAGGAGTCAATTTCACGCTATGTCCATTTAGTGGACTAGTAGGAGGTTCTCCTTTAGGGCCTGTTCTAGTTTAGCCAGAGATGCTCAGCCTGAAAATGATGCCAGGCGCGGGCTTCATCTAAAGTCAAACGAGAAAGCAGTTATCATACCTATACTGTTAGTGCCACTACAGCACCAGTCAGCATGCCTCCCCACGATGGTCATTATTGCAGGTTTCGGGGTTCACAGCAGGTAAGGTCATTCCTTTTCCTCCACCAGGACCATAAGTGAACCATCCAGCACTATGAAAGCTAGCCAATAGAGATGGGGCTTCCAGGTCAGTACCAGCTTAATGTTTCTGTGCTATATAATTCAAATATAAGATCTTCAGCAACCGGTCTTATTGTCAAGTTCGGGTGAGAGGCCAAGAGCATTGACAATGGCCTGTAATGTTTTAGATCTGTGGAAGCTCAATGGAGCCCAGACTACAAAATAGTCTTCTTATTTGTTAGCCCGTGGTATCTAGTAAGGGCACTGGTGAACCTTTATAGGGTAACCATCCTCTCTCTCTCTCTCTCTCTCTCTCTCTCTCTCTCTCTGTGTGTGTTAGGTTTCCGTTTAATTGTCTAGAAGTTTCTAGAGCTTTTCATCCCTTTCCATGTCCCTTCCTGTACCCAGCTTGCCCATTACCCATACCAACGTAAGCCTTCCTGTTCATTCATCCCCCTCTAGGTTTCATATCTCTTCTCCCTTCAAAGTCCCCCACTGGGCTGCACCCCTCCACATCTTCCTGACCTCTATGGTCGGGAAATAATAAACATATCTGACAGCTTTGAAATTTTTCTATTTTCCTTTTAAAAACTTGTTTGTATAGTATGGTTGTTTTGCCTGCATCTGTGTCTGTGCACCATGTGTATGCAGTACCCACAGGGGACAGAAGAGGGCATCTGATCCAGACGCCTGTAACTGCCTGTGGATGTTGGGAATCAAACCCAGACCTCTAGAATAGCCACTGCTCTTAACTGCTCAGCCATCTTTCCAGGCCCGTTTTGTTTTTTTTCTTCATGGCTGAATAATATTCCACTGTGTAAATGTGTCATCGCTTCATTATCCATTCATCCGTTCATGGATATCTAGGCTGTTTCCATTTCCTGCCTATTGTGACTAATGCAGCAATGTGCATGGATGAGTAGGTATCTCTATTGCAGGATATGGAGTGCTCCGTGTAGATGACCAAGAGTAGCATAGACGAGTCACGTGATAGATCTATTTCTGGCTTTTTGAGGAAATGTCACACTGGTTTCCATGGTGACTGCACCAGTGTGCACTCCCCCAACAGTGAATAAGTGCCCCCTTTACCCCACATCGATGCCAGCATTTGCTGTCGTTTGTGTGGGGGAGGGTAATCTTAGCTGTTCTAATCAGGGTAAGATGATTAGAAGGGTGCTGTCTAGTTCCACAGCCGCCATCTTTGATCAATCTCTGTCCTGCCTTTCTGTCTACCAAAACCAAGGAGTGTCTTTTTCTCTTTGTCCCACAGGCGAGAGCAAGCAGTGGAAAAGAAGTACCCTGGAACCTACAAACGACACCCTGTCCGTCCAATCATCCACCCGAATGCCATGGAGAAACTCATGAAAAGGAAGGGTGTGCCTCACAAGGCTGGGGTGCAGACTAAGCGGTGAGCCCACTGTACCCGTGCTCTGACGTTAGATAAATGAGGACACCAGGGAAAGGTGGTCTCAGAGTGTGGGGGTGGCTGTTTTGTAGCTCACCAATGGCATACTGGGCTGTAGATGAAACCATGTAGGAAGATGAGAAAGATCAAGGCACGGATCCCAGACGGCTCACTTTACTACCGAGGCACTTAGTCTTAGCACCACATACAGGGAAGAGAAGCATATGGCAAGGACAGGCAGACCTGTGTTGGCATCCAGCCATGTTGCTCTGCCTCTTCCAACACCAGTATCCTCGGGGGCAAATGGTGTTACTGTGGCACATGGGATTTCTTCCCACTCTTACAACCCTTAGAAACAGACCTGAGTCAATCCAATTCTTGATTTTGACATAGTGCATTTTTATCAATATGTTTACTTTGTTCTTGTTGTTGTTGTTCTTCTTCTTCTTCCTCCTCCTCCTCCTCTTCTTCCTCTTCCTCCTCTTCTTCCTCTTCCTCCTCCTCCTCCTCCTCCTCCTCCTCTTCTTCCTCCTCCTCCTCCTCCTCTTCTTCTTCTTCTTCTTCTTCTTCCTCCTCCTCCTCCTCCTCCTCTTCTTCCTCTTCTTCTTCTTCCTCCTCCTCCTCCTCCTCCTCTTCTTCCT
The DNA here is from genome assembly GCA_019843965.1 of Rhynchomys soricoides. Lineage (NCBI taxonomy): Eukaryota > Metazoa > Chordata > Mammalia > Rodentia > Muridae > Rhynchomys > Rhynchomys soricoides. The sequence continues at coordinate 18,154 of JADRCH010009297.1, forward strand.
CTTCTTCTTCTTCTTCTTCTTCCTCCTCCTCCTCCTCCTCTTCTTCCTCTTCTTCTTCTTCTTCCTCCTCCTCCTCCTCCTCCTCCTCCTCTTCTTCTTCTTCTTCCTCCTCCTCCTCCTCCTCCTCCTCCTCCTCCTCTTCTTCTTCCTCCTCCTCCTCCTCCTCCTCCTCTTCTTCCTCCTCCTCCTCTTCTTCCTCTTCCTCCTCTTCTTCCTCCTCCTCCTCCTCCTCTTCTTCCTCTTCCTCCTCCTCCTCCTCCTCCATCTTGTTCTCCTGTTGCCTAGACTGGCCTCAAGCTCAATGTCCTCCTGCTCTACCTCTCAGGTAGCTAGGGTAGTAACGAATGCGTTCACCACACCCAGCTGTAAAGTTTGAATCATGAAATCACCTCGAAGGGCACCGGCGTTCAAAGTCAGGGTTTAACTTTTAAGAGATCACCCTTTCCCCCATTTACTTGCTTGTTGGTTGGTTGGTTTTTTCGAGATAGAGTTTGTCTGTATGGTCCTGGCTGTCCTGGAACTCACTCTGTAGACCAGGCTAGCCTCAAACTCACAGAGATCAACCTGCCTCTGCTTCTAGTGCTGGGATTAAAGGTGCGCACCACCACTGCCTGGTTTCTTTCCTCTTTTATAACTCTGCTTCCTATTGGTTTCATCTCAGTATTAGAGAGTGGAGCTACATCGCTGTAGAGAGTAGGCTTAGGATGCTCGAAAGCCAGTTCGCTGCCTAGCACCTTTGAGAACATCTTTCGATACCTTTCACTCCTTTTGGAATTACCAAATGCTATTGAGCCTTATAATTCTCACATGTCAAAGAACTGGCTCCATCCCAAGCAGGCTAATGGAAGGAGAGAATGTTCCAAGCCTGAGCTTGTAAGACTTGAACCAAATGCAGGAAGAAAACAGGAAGGGGAAAACATAGGCCCAGGATGTGTTTTTAACTTTTCAGTATAAATAAGAAGGTAGCAGAGGTTGTACGGCATTTTCACACATGCGTAGATCCCGTTGACCCTGCCATGTTCTTCTCTCTCTTCTTCCCTATCTCCTATACCCCTGCTCCCCATCCCTGCTTAAACCCTTCTACCCCAGTCTTCTCCCCTCCTCACTCAGAGATGTACTCTGTAATACCTCCGACCCCTTCCCAGAAAGCCCTGCCCCTGACTCTTCAGGGTCTCTTCCTACTTTCCTGATCTGCACACATGCTCACTGGCACATAAAGACATGTGTCTACATCTGAAGCGGGGGTCCACATATGACAGAGAACACGGGGCATTTGTCTGTGAGCCTGGGTTCCCTTAAGTAATAGTTTTCAGATCCATCTATTTTCCTGAATTTTTCATAATTTCATTTTTCTTTACATAAAATTCTGTTATGCCCATGTACCTCATTTCCATTTCCCTCTGTTCTGTTGATGAGTAACGAGGCTTCAGTAAACATGTGTGTACGTGATTCTCTGCAATAGGGCACGCAGTCGGTCAGGTATTTCCACAGGAGTGGTAAAACTGGTAATAGGTGACTCTAGCTCTTTGAAGATTCCCTTGATCTCCACAGCAGCAGCATCAGTTTACACTCCCACCAACAGTAAATAAGTTCCTCCTTACATCCTGGCCAGCACTGGCTGTCAGGCTGTCATTTGTTTTTCTTGATGAGAGTCACTGACTGAAGCAAGAAGGAATTTCAGAGTAGTTTTGATGTGTGTGTGTGTGTGTGTGTGTGTGTGTGTGTACAGATGTGCACATGTGTTCAGCTGCACATGTGTGTCCATACAGAGAGGAGAGGTCAGTCTTGACTTGTTCCTCATGACATCTTGTTTTTGAGGGTTTGCTTTGAAATGGTCTCACACTGGCCCAGAGCTCACTGAACAGGCTAGGCTGAATCTACCTGTCTCTGCCTCTTCCTTCCCCTACCTCCACTCAACCCCACTCCAAGGTTGGAGTGCTCCTTCTTTTAAACAAGAGTGCTGGGGATCAAAATCATTCCCTCAAGCTTGTGTGGCAAGCACCTTGCTGATGGGGCCATTTCCCCAACCCCTTTGAACACTTGAGAGTCTTCATTGGCCATTTGTAATTCTTCCTTTGAAGATATTCTGTTCATCTCCTTAGCCTATTTTTTTTTTTAAATTTGGTCACTTCCTGTTTGTTTTGGAGGCTCTTTGTTTTTCTCCACACTGACCCCTATCAGATCTATAGCTGGCAGAGATCATTACCCTTTTCCGAAGTCTTCATTCAGTTACCATGTTTCCTGCATCGCAGAGACACCTTCATTTCATGAGGTCCCGCTTGTCAGCTGTTGCTTTATTTCCTGAGTGCCAAGAAGGCTGTGTAAAGGTGGACATTCTAGCATAGAGCTCTCCAGTCCTGACTTCTAACGACCACATCATGAATTAATTCCAGGCTTCTATTCACTCCTCGTCCTGACCATCGTCTGCTCACTGGCTGAGAAGATGCTTTCGTTGGCAGCTGGCACAACTCTCGTTTTAGTCTTTTGTGGTACTAATTAGGGACAGTCCCCCCACCAACTCTTCTCTGCCTACAGTTTTAAGACCAAGTGTGCCCAGGAACAAAAGGGACCATGTGACTTAAAACTGTGAGTTGATGTCCACTTTTATGCTGGCCATGAAAACTGTTTCAGAGTTTGCCGTCAGTAGTAGCTGCTTAGCAAGTGAACCCAAGAGCCAAACCCAGGGCAGGCAGCCTGCAAGGCACTGCTGCAGTCAGTCACCTTCAGAGGTGGAAGCGTTAGATAATTTAGGAAATGACAGTTCAGTCATTTCCAAGTCAGAGACTCAGAGACCTTGGGAGAGAGGTCGGGGAAAAGAAAGGAGAGAAAAGCAGGTCCTCCCAAGCTGTCTCCCATCAGTCACCATCTGAAGTCTCAATGCCAGCTTACCATTAGTCAAGCACTAGAAGGGTATTGTGTTCCATTTGCTTTTTGTTGCTATGATAAAACATTGGCCAAAACCAGCTTGGGGAGGGAGGGGACGTTTTGACTTATAGCCCAAGGAAGCCAAGGCAGGATCTCAAGAAGGAAGCCACGGCAGGAACTCAAGCAGAGACCCTGGAGGAACACTGCTTACTGGCCTGTCCCCAGGCTCACATTCAGCTGCCTTCCTTACACAGCCCAGGCCACTGACTTGTCTAGGAATGCCTAGCCCACAGTAGGCTGGGCTCTTCTACCTTAACAGTTAAGAAAATATCTCATGCCAGGCAGTGGTGGCGCACGCCTTTAATCCCAGCACTTGGGAGGTAGAGGCAGGTAGATTTCTGAGTTTGAGGCCAGCCTGGTCTACAGAGTGAGTTCCAGGACAGCCAGGGCTATACAGAGAAACCCTGTCTCGAAAAACCAAAACAGAAAAAAGAAAAGAAAATATCTCATTTATACCCACCAGTGTATCTAATGGAGATAGCTCTTAAGAGTCCCTCTTGGGATGATGTGTCAAACTGACAACCAAGATTAGCCACCATGGTTTCATGGTAGGGTCCTCCCAGCCTGTTTCTCAAGACTTCATTCAGTAAGTATACAGAAGTCTGTCTAAGACAGAAGCCTGAGGTGGGTAAGAACTGTGCCCTGGAGTCAAAGACTCCAGGTCAAGGAATCAGCTCTGCTTGGTGATGACAAGCCACCCCACTGTGATACCCAAGAAGTCCTGATGTAATCATGTAATCTTGGGAGCCAGGCACTTTGCATGTGTGAGGAATTTTGCAGGCTGTGAAGTGGTAGAGCAGGGTCACTCTGTGGGGTTTGCACATCTGTCTCTTAACTTGGGGCACTTTCTCCTCAACTCTTCTTTGGATGCCCCCACAGCCCGTTGCCATGCAAGTGCATGCTAGCCCAGCCTTGGAGGGCTCCCTTGTCTCAGTAGAAGGCCTTGCATGTCTTTCACCCAGGTCCTCTCTACAGCACAGGCTGACCAGCAACACTGTCTGCATTCTCCAGGGCTGGCACAGTGATGTCTCGGATGCCTCAGCTGAGCTAGGAAGGACTAGGGCAGCATGCAGACAGGCTGCTGCCTGCCCACTTCCAACCAGGGCCACCACATCCGGTGCTTCATAATTAGCTGAGAGAGTATTTCTGCTGTTTAAAAAGGGAATGTGTGAGGGCTGGAGAGGTGGCTCAGCGGTTAAGAGCACTGACTGCTCTTCCAGAGGTCCTGAGTTCAATTCCCAGCAATCACATGGTGGCTTACAACCACCTATAATGGGATCTGATGCCCTCTTCTGGTGTGTCTGAAGAGAGCAACAGTGTACTCAGATACATAAAATAAATAAATCTTAAAAAAAAAGAGAGAAATATGTGGACCTTCCAGCTCTAAAAGTTCCCTTGCTTTTCTTTGTGTCTTGCCTGGTCCCAAACATGGAGCACTCAGGATCCTCTTGTTTACCTATGGACAGATATCTTCCATGCTCTGGTTTCCCCTGCATGTGACCTTCATGGCTGGTCCTGTACACTGGAACACAATTGAGTGAGGTCTCTTCCCATTAGGATAAAAGTAGAATGTTAGGCTGGAGACATGGCCCAGCTGATAGAGTGTTCTTATAACATTCACAAAGCCCCAGATTCAGTTCCCAGCAAAGTTCAAGGCCAGCTCGAGCTAGGGACCCAGTCTCAGAAGGGAGGAAGAAGCAGAAATCCACCGTCACTTCTCAGCAGCCCCCTTTTGCCAGCTCTGCCTAATTTCTGGGGCTCCCTTTCCCTCTCTGACCCCTCCTTTCCTGCTGGCCTTTAAGATTATTGAGTACCTGCAATAAACAAGACTCCCTGCTAGGACTAGTCACATCCAAGGATGGATAAAACATAGTCTCATCCTTCTATGACCATGTCCAAGCCAAACTTCTTGAACATTTTTGACCTTGCCTAATGAGCCTGAGGTTTGTTCTGTAGTACCATACCTTTCCTTTGTGATGGACAACATGCCCAGGTACATCATTAGACTGATGTCTGATGTGAGCTCACTCCCATGCCCTTACCTTGCCATGCCAGTACCAAGGTGACGGTCAAGATCACAAGGAAGACATTAAGGACTTTGTGGGACAGAATTCTAAAGAATGAGTGCATAAGTTAGTGACTCAGAATCCAGAGAAATAAAAGCTGCCAGTAAGACAGCTTAACTGGTAACAGAACACAAGCCTGATGACCTGAGTTCAATTCCCAGATCCCATGATGAAAAGAGAGAACCAACTCCCCCAGTGTTGTTCTCTGGCCTTTATACATGCGCTGTGGAACATGCACGCGCGCGCACACACGCACACATGCACACGCACGCACACACGCACACACATGCACACACGCGCGTGCGCGCGCACACGCACACACACGCACGCATGCACACACGCACACACACGCGCACACACGCGCACACAGACACGCGCGCACACACACACGCACGCACGCACGCACGCACGCGCACGCGCACGCACACACGCACACGCACACACGCACGCACACACGCACACGTACACGCACGCACACACACGCGCACACCACATATACTCCCCACAATAATAATTAAGTTAAATTTACTTAAATAGTTTAATTAAATTAAAAATAAGAAATCACTTTAAGTGGACATTAGATTGTTTCCCAGTTTTTTTGCTATTTTAAAAAACCAACATTAAACAGCTCTTTTGTGTCCATCTGTTGCCTCCAATGGACAAAATCCCCATGTCTGTGAGTGCTGACTGAAAAGGTGTGTGAAGTCAGGAAATGGCTCACTCTGACAGCTCCAGGACTCAGGAGGCTGAAGCAGGAAGATTGCCACAACTTTGAAACTAACCAGGGCTACAGAGTATGACACTATCTCAAATAAACATACATACAATAACAACAAAGATTGTAGGGCTAGGGGCCCAGCTGAGCAGTAGGGTGCAAGACACTGGATTTGATCCCCAGCGTTGAAAATTTATAAAGTATTGTAAAGCTTGGCGTATTTTGCCCCAGTGCTAAACATGTTTTGATGCGTCTGAAACAAATCTGTTCTCCTTCCTAGGCCAGACCTATTGCGATCCGAAGGCATCCCTAGTACAGAAGCGGTTCCCACTGCATCCCCTCTGTCTGGAAGTCCCAAAATGTCCACCGCAAGCAGCAGGAGCCGGTACCGAAGCAAACCACGTCACCGCCGAGGGAACAGTAGAGGCAGCCATAGCGACTTCTCAGCAATCTTGAAAACACAGCCTGCCCAGGAAAATTCACCCCATCCTACCTACCTAGTCCACACTCAGACTCAGTGCGCTTCTGTCCATCAACATAATCCTTTCCAGCAACAATACCAGCAACCCCCTCTGTCCCTGCCTCAGAGCCGCCATCCCAGACTCAATTCGCATGGGCAGGACATTGCAACCTGCGCCAATAACCTGAGGTACTTTGGCCCTGCAGCAGCCCTGCGGAGTCCACTCAGCAACCATGCTCAAAGACAGATGCCTGGCTCTAGCCCCGACCTCATCTCCACAGCCATGGCAGCAGATTGCTGGAGAAATTCTGAACTTGACCAAGACCAAGTTGGACCCTGGGGCTGTTGTCAGGCTGAACCCTACGATCCCTGTTTCCAGTGCAGGCCAGAACATTCTGGGTCTTTAGATGTTCCCACTACTGACCCAGTGGGGAGGAACCCAGACCTTTCCAGTTCACCAGCGCACAATCCTCTTTCAGGAAATGCCCAAGGCTCTGAGAGGACAGAGGCAAATAAATTCAATGGCTGTCAGTCTGGTATTTCTCATCAATTCACACCCCCAATGCTACCTCAAAAGACACGGCCCCTTCAGAAGGTAAGGTTTAACAAGGTAGACTCTCTGACATCAAAGGATGTCATGTGGTGCACATCATGAAATTGGACATTGAAAGGTGTGCATTTGGGGAAAGAATAGGCATTGAGAAAAGACTTTCCCCTTCACAGCACTCCAGGGGTGCGCCAGGGAGTTCATTTGTGGGATCCCTGAACTGGGAGACAGGGATAGCCATATTTTAAAGACATACAGTCAACATGTTTGGAAACTATTGTCCTAGAACTCATCTTGAGCAGTGTCACAAGGAAGTTTAGGAAGTGGAGGTTCCTGGAGTGCCATAGCAAACATGATCTTGGAGGCATCACACAATAAACTCTGTCAACCAGCAATTTCTTGCATCTATTTGACTACCCAGCCCTCTAAAACTTGTGCTTCTAATCCTTCTTGGCACTGATGCTCTTTACAGTATTCTTTAGAAAATATTATCAACCATCGTGACCCCACTAGTTCTAAATTGTAACGTGTTTGCCTCCTCCACTGGCTGCCTGGCAGTCCTCTGCAGAACTAGAGATCCTAAGCTTGGGAGTCAGTTCAGAGTGAGGGTTGTCCACCTAGCACCTCTGTGAACCTGCCACTGTCTGTACAAAAGGCCAGTGGTGGACTGGACTCAGCTGTGCTTCTTGATTTGAAGACTACATGAATTAGTGTCTAGAATAGCATCTGGAATACAGCCTGCTTAAAAGTTATATTGTCTCGTTAAGGTTTCTAACAAAGATTATTGTGAGAAGTGTTTGGAACATGGTAAGCATGTAATTCTAAGCATTGCTTTAGCTCAGGTCACTGCTGGGAAAAGGAAAGCTGAGTGTGTCTAGTCAACTGGATGCTTCATGGGAGAGGGGCTGAGGCTGAGGACTATGTGCTCTCTTAGATCTGTGTTTCTGTCCACACGGTCTGGGCTGCTGCCTGAGCAGATGTTCATGTGTGCTCTCAAGTGGTGCACTTGATGTGAGCTAATTCATTCTGCAGCCCCCCAACTCCTGTAGCCAGTAACATAGGGTCCTTCCATTTAAACTTCACCGGATGGCTGCTTGGTTAGTTGATTGATTTGGTGTGGTTTGGTTGGGTTTGGGGGGAGGACAGAGTCTTGCTGTATATAGTTCAAGCCGGTCTCAAACTCAGAATTCTTTGTCCCAGCCTCCTGGGTGCTAGGATTATATCATACACTGTAGCTGGTCTTTGCTACTTTGTGGGTTCTTTTTCCCCACCCTTTGTCTGTCTCCCTTCCAGTTTCACCCCTAACACTATCTAGGGAGAAACTAGGACAGAGGGGGAAAGAAATTTGGAAAATCCCTAAATCTAAGTTCTTTCCTCTTGTTTCTTCTTTGAGCACAACTTCTAACAAACCACAACCAACCCCCTCACTGAACGACTAACAACCAACAACCCCGCCTATCAGGGCCCTAGCATTTATATGCCCTCTGAAAAGTTCCCAGAATTCCAAATGTCGCACAATCATAGAAATTATCTGCAGCTGGCAAAACCATGCCTCGTCTAGAGTGTGAGGTAAATCATAGTCAGCTGCTGCAGGTGGTTCAAAGCAGCCTCATGTCCCAATACCTGAGACTAAAAATGAATGCACATTCTTACAACGTTTCTGAGCTGTCACTACAATGCACCACCATACCCATCTGGGTTTGTTTGATGGCAGATGCCTTTGCCCCCAGCCATCTCGCCAGCCTTGACCTAGTTCAACGCTTTTGATCTACATTACTCTGTAGCCATCTCAACGACCAATTTTAAAATATTTTCATCAACCCCAAATGAAACCTACATCTTTTCTAAGTCATTCCACATCACACATACCTTTGAATGACCTTACTGCCATTTTGATGCCATCTGTAGCTCGGCAGGCCCTAGAACACAACACATTCAGCTCTGTTGGAACTGCACACCCCATAGCCGCTCAGCTTCTCTTTCCCAAGATGCACTTCAGTGGGTGTTCCTAATATAATTTCTTACCTTGGCAATTAGAACAACTCCAGACCTGTTTTTCCTATTTTAAAAACAAAACATGTCAAAATACAGTAAATATTATTATTTTAGAATGGGCTTTTAAACATGTAAATTACCCTCAACCTTTGGACCATTCCCACTGGCTCAGGGAATCTAAGCTCCCAGGAGACTCTGTAATTCAGGGTAGTGTAGTGCTGGGATAAGGGCAGTTGATTTTACCTGTGGCTGATCTTCTGCCTTTGGTGCCAGATGAGATCTTCCCCTTGGGGAAGATCAGCTGTCAGCCAAGCTCTTAGCTCTTCACATCAGCCACAGAACCCTGCAATTCTCTCAGTGGTCTTAGCCAGAGCACCCTTGTCCCCGTTAACATGTGGACTCAGTAAAAATACCTGGAGACCCTCCCTTTTTTAAAGTTGGAAAGTAATGACATGCATTTGTGTGGTTGCCCCTTCTGGGGACTGCTATACTGAAGTTGAGTATGAACAAGGTACAATCAGAGGCTGTACGTCTTGACATAGCTGTAGTATTAGTGACGAACTGTTGCTATGGAAATGGGAAGGCACTTGCTGGGCTTTGCAGAACTAAAAGCACCTAGGTGGAATTTCTATGAAAGACCCTGGAACCACTTGTGGCAACAGTTACAGGACAGTGTCCCCAATCCATGATCTTACCAGCTTCCCCTCTGGACACTTGCATGAGACCTCTGTCTCCTGAACGCAAAGGGGAAGTCCCATGTCTCCTAGCACCTGGCGAAGGGCCAGTTGTTGTGGAAACAGGGCACACTGCTGCTGAATGGAAGGTATGTGTGGACGTGTTGGTTTGGGCTGCTCTGTTTTGGTACTGGGGAGTTGTTTGTTTTATCTGGGAGCTGCTTTGTGGGTTTTTGGTTGGTTGGTTTGTTGGTTGGTTTTGAGACAGTGTTTGACTCATTAGTAGGCCGGACACTCACTGTCCCCTTCCACCTGCCTCAGCCTTTTGAATGGTAGGATTCCAGTTATGAGCTACCCTACCCAGATGTGGATGGACCTGTTTAAAGAGGCCATAGGCAGGGTATCCCTAAACCCCTTTGAATAAAGATTAAATCTGTGAGAGGCAAAGAGAGAGTAGAGGGAAGATTCTAAAGCCAATAAAGGCCTTTTCTCCTTGTCCTCCTCAGAGTGGAGACGACTCCTCAGAAGAGGAAGGGGAAGTGGACAGTGAAGTAGAATTTCCGAGACGACAGAGGTAAGGCACACGAACCTGTGACTGTGTTCACTGTCACGGGGAAGACCCTGCATGTGCCACACCTGGCTCGGCCAGAGGCCCATCTGCAGCCACTGTCTAATTTCAGTTTCCACTGTCATGGAAACTGAACTAAGTGCTGAGGTCTTCCCGTCACCATGTCTGAAAGTTGCCTCTGAACAGCAGGTCCCAGGTCATCAGATTCATTTCCAGAGAACTAAACAGTGAAGAGCAGAGTACAGAGCCACTGTCACACTGGAGAACATAGAGTCTGCTTTGGGAGGGTGGTACTTGGTTGTGGGACCGATGGTTTCCAGGGGGCTCATTGAGTCATGCTGCCAGAGTCAAATATCACACAGGAGTGTTATGGAACATTTCTTTCTCCCAGTTGTGGAAGCCGGTGAGTCCAAGCTCACCGTGGCAGGTGATTCCATCCCACCAGGCCCAGCTTGCTTCCTAGCTTGCAGACACCTTCCCGTGACCTCACATGGAAAAGATAGATGAATAACAGAATTTGGGAGGGCACAGTTCAGTCCATGGCTCCTCTCTACTTCTGTAAATGTTTCCTAGCAAGCTTGACTTTTAGTCTTCCTCTGGGTCAGGAAGAGCAGTATTCCTGTCACTCTGGGTAACAGACAAGGCAGGGGAGGCCCATGCTCTGGTTACGTTTGCGTGTTTTCCCTGTTGCAGGCCTCACCGCTGCATTAGCAGTTACCAGTCATACTCAACCTTTAGCTCGGAGAACTTCTCTGTGTCTGATGGAGAGGAGGGTAACACTAGTGACCACTCGAACAGTCCCGATGAGTCAGCCAACAGACGGCAGGACCGCCTGGCAGAAACACTGGATGACCTGCTGTCCCAGACACCCGAGGCCCCCATCGAGATCTCCTCCCACTCAGATGGGCTGTCTGACAAGGAGTGTGCTGTACGGCGAGTGAAGACACAGATGTCCCTGGGCAAGCTGTGTGCCGAGGAGCGGGGCTACGAGGTAGGTGCCTCTCGCTCCTCACTCCACTCCGCCCTTTCTGGTTCTTCTGGGTTTAGAGAATTTTCCTAGTTTGCTCTCTGTTGCTGTGAAACACACTATGACCAAGAGCAGCTTAGGGAAGAAAGGGTTTATTTCAGCTTACAGCTCCCAGTCCATCACTGAGAGAAGCCATTGCAGGATCTGAAGCAGAGCAGGAGCCTGGAGGCAGGACCTGAAGCAGCGGCTGTGGAGAAAGGCTGGCTGCTTGTTCCCATGGCTTGCTCAGCTTGCTTGGGTTTGTTGTTGTTGTTGTTGTTGTTGTTGTTGTTTGTTTTGTCTTCGGTACAGCCCAAGCCCACCTGCCCAGGGGGGTGGTACCACCCACAGTGGGCTGGACAACACCTGTCAATCAAGAAAACACTACACAGACTTGCCTACAGGCCAGTCTGTTGAAAGCATTTTCTCAGTTGAGGTCTTCTCTTCTCAAATGACTCTAGTTTGTGTCAGTTGACAAAAAAAGAAAAAGAAAAAGAAAGAAAACCTAACCAACACAAGTATGTTCATGCCTCAGGGTCTTTTTTTTTTTTTAAAGATTTATTTATTTATTATATGTAGGTACACTGTAGCTGTCTTCAGACACTTTTTCTACTTGCTCCAGCCTTGCTCACTGTAGCTGTCTTCAGACACCCCAGAAGAGGGCATCAGATCTCATTATGGATGGTTGTTAGCCACCATGTGGTTGCTGGGATTTGAACTCACTGCCTTTTGAAGAGCAGTCGGCTCTCTTAACCGCTGAGCCATCTCTCCAGCTGGCCTCAGGGTCTTTATAATTTTTATGCAGTAGATAAAGTAGACACTGTCTCCACAATGTACATGAAAGCGTGTAGTCACGAGACTCCCTGAATAAGGACAGTGTCTCACAAATGAGGCAGAGACATGGGATGCTCAGGAACCCTCACCACCTCACCCCATCTTCCAATCCCGTTAAAGGACTGAGTATCCTTCCATCCACACCCTCGCTCTCCTCTGGAAGACATTGCCACAGAACAGAAGACACTGTCTCTTACGTAGACTAGTACAGCCTTTGGAGAGTCAGGAGAGCATGGTGCTCATAACTGTAAAGCCTGGACTCAGACCACCTAGATGCAAACCCAGTCACTCTACGTACTATGTGACCTTGAGCAAGTTGCTTCCCCTCTCTGAAGGTCAGTCTCCTTACCTGTAAGATGCATGATTTCAATCAAATCTGTGAGAAGTGATTTATTTCAGCAGGTGAGTAGACTGGATTAACAGAGGTAAAGGATTTACAGTAAGTGGTACCTGAGACACTGGAATGCTATGGAGATGGGGATGTCGGGACCTGGTACAGGCCTCCCACCACCATCAGCATTACCAACTTTATATAGCTATGCTCTCCATAGGCAACCCCAAGAACAAGGCCCAGCCTCATTCATCTTTGTCAGCTCCTATAGCATGGGCAGAGTGGAGCTACCCCTCAGGGAGGGCTATACACGGGTGACGCTGCCACATGGGACGTGTTCAGTGTGCTGTCACTGAGGGCTGTAGAAGAGAATTAAGAGCCCTTGTGTGAACTTTGCAGAACCCTGTGCAGTTTGGAGACTCGGACTGTGACTCTTCAGAGGGAGAGTGTTCCGATGCCACCGTTAGGACCAGCAAGAACTACAGCTCCGCCACCTGGTGACACGGGCTCTCCATCAGGTCTTGAGACTCCTCTCTAGCAGTAGACTCCCCCTCCTTTATCTGTCTGGGAGGAGCGGCCCAGTCCCAGAAACAAGCCACAGTGACGGGAACATGAGACTCGTCAAATCTCTGGGAAATACCCAAACGAAACTATGTCTCACTGAGCATTTCAATCAAGAATGGCAGGGATCTATTGTGCTGGATACTCCAGCTACTGTAACCTTGATATTTATTTTTGTTGGACATTTTAACACTTTGTATTGTAAAGAGTGAACTATATATGATACAGACACAATAATTTCTTTACGAAAAAATTAGGAAGTATTGCTCCTTCAGAACAACATTTGGAATTTGTCGGGCCAGGTGTCACTGTCACTTGAACACGGGACCGGATCTCTCGTCCACGCTTGAAGAGTTGTAAAGAGACATGTTGAACATTGGTCAACTGGCTTGTCCATTCGAAGGATGGAACCGACCAGGAAGTTGAGTGATCTCATAGCACCAATGCCTTGAAGGGCATGTGCTTCCCTCCAGGAGGAAGAAGCACACAGAGCTGTAGCTGCACATCTGGAAGCCATTTTTTTTTCTTGAACATTAAACAGAATCTGGTAGTAAGAGCTTCTGCAGCATCAGGTCCCGCCTTCAGCACATGCTTCCCGTTCAGTGCTGCCATTTTCATGGCCCTGACCAGCGTGCTTTTCCAGACGCAGTGTCATTTCTCCCAGGTAGCTTCCTTTCTTTCCACCTGTTGGCCACTTCTTAGGAAGGGGAAAGAGCCCTGAAGGGGATAACAGGGCAAGGCGAAAAAAGCATCTGTGATGTTAGAAAAACAAGCCTGTAAAGATTCCTTCTGGAGAAGGCTCTGTTCTGCTGTATAAGCAAGATCCAGGTTGTCTACCTCCCGGAATCACACTGATTCACACAGAAGGCAGCTAGGATGTGTGTATCCAGGGTCCAATCCCAAACCATCTTTATTTTGTTCATTATTTCATTCTAGCTTGGAAGCTTTGGTGGCTGTCTGTCAATCACTGTAGCATAAAAGGCTAAGTTAGCAGCTCGTAGGTGACCCCTATCACATTTTTGTTAAATGCTATCTGTAAAATACGGTGGGTTTTTTTGTTTTGTTTTTGGTTTTTGGTTTGGTTTTGGTTTTGGTTTTTTCCATTCTGAATCACTGCTGTTTTGTTTAGTCAGGTTAGGAAATCTGCAGAAGGGACAACTGATGCTAAGCAGGAATTAGAATTAGTTTCTCAAAAGCATGTGATTCTTCCTGTGTCTAGAGTCCTGGGCTATGAAAGGTACCCGAGGTGCTTTGTGGAGCCTTTGAAGCAGGAAATGTCTCACAGTCCCCTGAGGGCTGGGTCATAGGTGGGTACCACCATGCCTGGCTTAAAGATGTTTCATGTAGAATTTATATACACAACATTGGCCCGATTACTGTCTCCAGCGCAGGCTTCTGCCAAGCATTGCCCTGCACTGGCTGGATTCTGATGTTGCATCCTGTAAGGATCTTAAGTATTAAGACATTCCAACCCCAATGGAAACAGTGCCCCTGGGCCGGGTGTCACTCACTGACTGCGTCAGCCAAAATGAAGTGCAGGAGGGACTCAGAGCCAGTCTTACGTTTGATCTTTTGTTTACACTTTATGTTGAGACATTGATTTTAAAATTTAGTCTATCATTTTTAGCTCATAGGAAAGATAAAGGAACATGTATTTAGAAAGCAGTATTGTTTTGTTAAATTATTCCATTTTGTATGAACCGTAGCAGGACTACACGAAAGAGCTTAAGTTATGACATTATTATTCTTGTTTTTATATTGTCATGATTTTCTGTTGACCAGAAGGTGTGGCTTATGATGTAGCACAATGACTGTTTATTGTTAACCATGAATTATTATGGACTTTGGTAGATGGAGCTGCCCTTTGGCACTCCCAGCATTCCTCAGTGTTTTCCCTGGTCTCCTGAATACAGCAGCAATGGTCTGAGGATGTGTGCTCTGCCCTGACACCCAATGGGTACACTGTGATTTACTTTTTACTTGATTGTAAAAGCTCCTGAATATGCAGATGACCAAGTAGATGAACAAATAGTTCAAAAGTTTCAGAAGTTATAAACTTTCTAAAGTGTCTTAGAAATAAAACCATGGGACTGTAATAGAGGCAAAAAGAGATTGAATCGTCAGACAGCAAGACAAAGCGTTTCTGTGAAGACTCATGAGGTAGTTTCAAGAGTGGACAGCAAATCGGTCATCATCTCCTTCCTGCTGAGATTGGGAAGAGCAGAGACTAGAAGAGACATGAACAACACCAGCAGGATATGCTTCTGTGACCACCTCAGGTCCTTGTTCCTTAGAATTAAGACTCTTCCTGTCCACACAAAGCAGGGGCAGCTGTCTGTTCTGTGCACACCGTTAGTGACAACGGTGAGCTCTGAAGAGCAGCTTCTCCTGCACCTTTCAGTGTCCTCCCAGAAAACCCATCCAGTATCTCAGCCTTCATCAGCATTCTGCATTCCCACCCTGCCTTTGTGGCACACTAAGGCTACCTTAACTGGATTCGCAGTTATGGTCTGCCACAGTATGCCAGGGATGTGGTGTTGGTTCCAGTCATTCACTGTAGCATCAAGATGGGAATGAAGTCCACACTTCTGGAATGGAATTAACGAGGTTTCAGGAAAAAGTGGTTCTAAACAAGGGTAAAAGGGAAGAACAGTCCCTACCCACCTACCTTGTAGGAGTCAGGAAACTCAAACTGTTTCCTTAAAAACATTAGTCATCAGAAGAACCTCGAATGGAGAGATCAGGGAACATAAGAGCCAATTCTTCAGTGCTGTTAGAAGCTGCCATGCTTCAGTGCTTTGAGAATCCTTGCCAGACCCATTTCAAGCTTCAGCACTTACTGTAAGATGAATGGCTACATTCTTTGGCCAGCTTTTGTTGACTGACTACTAAGATGAGTTCCATTTTGTATTGCAATCAAGCACTGAATTTTCTTTTTTCTTTTATTCTAGATCATGTCCCTAAGTAAAAACCCCTCTTAAAATAATAGCCTAGCGCAGTAATGGAGAAGCCTGAGTGCACTTTGAAACATACCCCCCCACCACTAAGTTCAGAGCTAGCTGCAGGACTGGGGGAGATTTTGCCCAGACAATGAAGGTGACTTGGGTGGCCTGCTTGAAGATTGAATATTTTAAGCCTTTAGTTCCACCAAGTTAATCCTGGAATTAAAGTAATTTTGAGTCAGTGCTGTCTAGTGCTTATTCAGGGTCATTGTGCTAAATTATTCCCCTAACCTGCTCTGGGTAATGGAGGCGCTGACGCTGGAGTTTCTTGTTACTAACACAGCTTGTTAGTGCTCCCCACGAGGCAGCCGTGACCTCTTCTCTGTGAGCATGTGTTGCTGTTGACCCAGTGGTTTTCTGTTTTTTTTTTTCTTATGTCCTTATGTCTCAAATGTTTTTAATTATATGTTTTTTCATTCTTTGAGAATTTTATACATGTAAACAGCGAGTTCTAATCATGCTCACTTCATACCCTCTACGTCCCACCTCCCAACTTCAGGCTTTTGGATTGTTGTTTTGGTAATTCACCAAGTCCAGTTACTGCCACCCAGGTGTGCGTATGGCCATCCACTGGAGCAAGGGACACTAACAGTGGCCCACTTCGACAAAAGAGTGATTCTCCCTCCCCCAATAGCTGTCAGCTGCCAGTACTACTCAATAAGGAGAAGGCCTGGAGATCACCGTCCCACATCAAATTCTCTTCTTAAAAAACATCTCTAGCTGGGTGTGGTGGCACATACCTTTAATCCTAGCTCTGGTAGAGGCAGGGACAGGCAGACTCTGTGACTTCAAGGCTAGCCTGGTCTACATACAAGCCAGGCAGAGTGACTTGGTGAGACCTGTCTAATAATGATAATGATAATAATAATAATAATAATAATAATAATAATAATAATAATATCATCTAAGGGATTCCTGCCACACCCCACGTATACTATGTTTATTTCTCGAAACCAAAATACCATATCCCACCATGCACCACCTCTGCCCTAAACACTGTGGTCTGCTTCTGAGCACCATATTGCTCCTTGCTGATCCTTGCTCCAGCCTCAGAGCAAGAGCATCACTCACAGCTTGCTGGAATTGGTGCACAAAGTATATATTGACCATTTGAGATCTTCAGTTCCCTGATGGGCAAGTACAGGACCATGCCAGGCAAAGGGCCACTTGCCTTGATTCTGTCCCTTTGGACTGCAGTCCAATTGACTAAGCACCAACTGCATCTCTTTACCCACACTGAACTGTACCGAATGAGCACACTTCCCCGTCTAACAGAAGGTTCAGGTGTGTGGTCCGTTACTTGTTTCCTCCCGAGATGATGTGAAAAAAAATGCTTTTTATCAAGACGTTTCTTCAACTGTCGGTGTGGATTTAGTGCCTTTCCAGGCAGCAAGCTTTTCTCTGCTGATACCATAGAACAAATGTCCCCGTCTGCTCACCTTCCTCTAGACTGGCCCACTGGATCCGTAAATTTGCTTATCTGCATGGCTCAACTGGCGCTGCAAAAGCCGTTCCAACAAGAATGAGCTGAACTAGGCTGCTAAGGGGAGGACCCAGTGGAACCTAGAACATTTCTCAGGGACAGGTGGCTCAAGAGGGTAGCTCTCAGAAACGGAAAGAACTGGGCAAGGCTTTGGGCTGCGGTGTGATGGGCAGTGTCACATGGCAAGGGTGTGACGGAAGGATTTCAGCCAGCACCACGGCCACAGATGGCAAGGCCACTCACTATAAGGAAGCTTCCAGCAGAATCACAGCCCTGCCTCCCAGGGCCACTGTACAGCACTGGAGGTGGATCAGCGGCATTTGGCCCTAGGCTATTGTCCGCTGATCATGGTTCTCCCATGGCTACAAGTTAGAGGGCCCAGCCACACAGGGGGGAAGGGGGGTATCATGATCACCCCACCCCAGTGGCTGTTCACCTCTAGAGTTCCACTCCCCAGAGGATGGGAACACTTTGAGTCTTTTTATTTAATGTATGTGTCTGCCTTCTCTCTCTCTCTCTCTCTCTCTCCCCGTTTCTCTCCCATCTTTCTCCTCTCTCTTTCAATAATGTGAGTTCCTATTGATTTAGAGCAAACAAATTTCTTTCTAATACTTAAGTCTCAGAATGAACTCGTGCGTCTGTCTCTCTCCCGTGGTCTCAGCTCCCAGGCCCCCCCCACTCCATGTCCTTTTCCGACACCAGCTCTGGCTTTGTACT
>JADRCH010009298.1:0-36055 GCA_019843965.1 Rhynchomys soricoides
TGGTTGGTTGGGTGGGTGGTTGGCTGGTTGGCTGGGTAAGTGGGTGGGTGGGTGGGTGGGTGGTTGGCTGGCTGGCTGGGAAAGTGGTTGGTTGGTTGATTGGATGGATGACTTTGTTTGGTTTTAGAGAAAAACTTTATTCCTTCATTGTTTTAATGTTCCTTGATAGGCCTAGCATAGTGCTAGTGTGCTAAAGGACTGTGGAGCGTGAGTCATACCCTCAAGCATTTTAATCTAGGAGTTCATTTTGCAAGGGCATGTACTGGATGCACAGGAGGGAGGAAGAAGAGCCCTGCCAAACACTGTAAATCAGTCACATCAGTAAGATGACAAAGGTCACTTCACAGAATTCCCAACAACAGCCTGAAATTCAGTTTCAACAATTCTGAAGTGACGTAACCAGTCCTCCCTCTGTGACGACATATATTTGTGTCTGTTAACATCCTTCTTAAATAGTAACTCATGAAGACAGGTGCCTCTACACAACAGCTTCAGGTTTTACTTCATCACTCTCCTAGAAACACCAAACATGGCTTTCTAAAGCCAATTGTAGAGTCATTGGTGAGACATTCATTTCACAAAACAGTTATGTTCAAGCATGTGTGTGAATCCACGGTTTCTTGGAAACTCTTTCTGTTCACAGCCCTTCCTTGCCCATATAAGCCAAGCATTTCCTAATATTGAGTCATAGAGAAATTCATCTTAACAGTTCTCCAGTGGACATATAATTTGACCATTTGTTAAACACTAGGGAACTTCACATGCTAACAAGTTGGGTGTGCTGGTTTGCTTTTTCATAAAGAATTAAGTCTTGGCTGAATATTTAATGCTGCAGGATGTAGACTATCCCCAATGTTTTTCAGAATTGCCTGATACTTTGATTTCATAGTTGTTCATGCTGAGAACACCACTCACACAATACATAGTACAAAATACATAGTACAAAATGGCAGAAGCATGTTCAGGGCTGTCTCAGAAATCATTGGAAATTCTGTCCTAATCCCCAAATAAACCTAATTCAATGGCCTTTTATGAATCTCAAGTTAGAAACCCAAATAGTAATTTTAGAATCAAGCATTTTAGGGCAGGGGAGAAGGTCAGTAAATAAAGTGCTTGTTACACAAGTGTGAAGACCAGAGTTCAGATCCCAGCTCCCTAAAATCTGGACATGTGGGTGTCTGCCCAAAACTCCAATGCTGAGCGAGCAGTAACATATTCCTGGTGCTCTGATGGTTACAGACTAAGCAGTCTGGACAAAACAGCAAGGTCCACAATCAGTGAGAGACACTGTCTCAAGAAATAAGGTGAAGTAGTTAAGAAGGATTCCCTAATGTCAACCTTTGACCTCCCTGTATGCCTCATTGGCCAGCAAACCTGCATACATACATGCACACATGCACAGGCATGCACGTTCACACACACACACACACACACACACACACACACAGGTACATAAAATGCAGCATTCTAACACAATCCAAAGGTAGACTGATTTGCACTCGCATGTTGAAGAATGATGACAGGAAAACGCTAAAGTATTTGTTTTCCGTAATTGAATTATTGTCTTTCTCCAAGAACAGAAAACTGTACAGTAAAAATTAAAATCTGCAATATGCAGTCTCTAGTGTGAGCTGAGGTAGTACAGTGTTTGCTGGTGTCTGTGGCTGACAGCAAGCAGAGTCTGAAGGGGACCAGGGCTGCCGTGAAGTTGAGCCACACTTGGATTCATTGAGTATTTGATTTTGAATGAATTTTGCTCATTGTACACTCAGAAACATGGTATCATTGCCAAACGTTTTCGGACCCTTCCATTTAGGTGTATGCCCCACGTGGGGTTACAACCCATGGTTTAAGAAGGGTTCTAACTGAAGGGGCCAGTCTCAGGTAAATTTGTGGAAAGCACTGGAGTTGCAGGGTGGCTGTGCTCACATGGTACCACCAATGCGCTGCAGCACTAGCTGAAGTGCCAGGCTCAGCTGTGTTTCCTGCTGCCTGAGCCTCTGCCTTGAGCTCCCTGCCTTGTCTGTCTTTATGCTGTCCATCCACAAGCCTGAACACATGAAAGGAATCGGCTTTAGAAGAGGAAGAATGAAGAACAGGAATTGTGGCCCAAGTCGGACAGAAATGGAAAGGGATCTTTGGCATGTCAGACCCTATTTTAAACTTTTGGGAGGTCGTATGGTACAACCAGTGAGACTTTAGCAAGCAGGGAAAGAAATGACAAGTCCTCCTTCCTGAACGCAGGATCAACTTTGCCCAGCAGCCTCAAGGGCTCCACCTCTGGAAAACTACTTTCATGAAGTAAAGATGCCATGTGACTCATATCCCCTGAGAAAGCAATAGAGTTGATTCTTGGGTACAGCTTTATGGGAGGTGGTTTGGATTCCCTTGTGAGAGCCCTTATAGCAAGAGAAGGGTGTGGGAAGAGGAACCGCATCCTCTGGAGTAGGGGCTGGGGGCAGAGACTTGTGCAGAAAACAGCCACTGTCATAATCCTGTCATCGAGTGCCCTGGTAAAATGTTAGGCTTTGCAGGCTAAATATAATTTTTCCAGAGCCAATAAATTTCAAGTTGATGGAAGGATAATGTTCATCAGAAAGACAGATAGACAGACTGACTGACTGACTGACTGACTGACTGAGACCATCTTTTCTCTTCCATTTTCCTTCACTGAAATGATTGTGCTTTCTTTCATGGAAGAAGGGGGTGAGAGCTTTGAAACCCAGATCACTAGGACCTGTGTGCCTTTGGGTTTTCTGAAACGCAGTAAGCTCTGTGTCATTGGTAGGAGAGCTTCCCAGGCTCATGCCTGAGTGACGGAAGGTAGACAGGTCCTGAAAGGAGACAGTGAGTTTCCCTTCCTACCATTTCTTCACCTGCCCTGCCAGTCCTACGTAGGGTGTATCTTTCAGCACTGTTGAGTTTGAGGAGCTGTACAGGGGCCCAACTCCCTAAGCTAAACACATTCAAGTTATCTCTCCTTTTGCATATTGAGCCTAGGATCCCTCATATAGGGTCATTGCACAATGTCATGTACACAGTCATGTGCCATTTGTTTCTTTGGTCAGTGAGTCACAGACAAGACCCTCTGGAAGGCATGGGTGGATTTTAGCACATATTTCTGTGCTTATAGATTCATTTGAAGTTAGTAAGAGCCACACACAAAAAGAAAGTACAAGCCAGCAGTGGTGGTGCACGCCTTTAATCCCAGCACTTGGGAGGCAGAGGCAGGTGGATTTCTGAGTTCTAGGCCAGCCTGGTCTACAGAGTGAGTTCCAGGACAGCCAGGGCTACACAGAGAAACCCTGTCTTGAAAAACCAAAAAAAAAAAGAAAGAAAGAACGAACGAACGAACAAGACTGGAAGATAACAGTCATTTTTTCTTATTTTAAGAAAATCCAACTTGACTGTTTCTAATATAATTCAATCCCAAGAGAAGGTAGCAATTAGAACTGATGACAAAGCTGTTATTTCTAGCTGCCTGGAAGCCTTGTCACAGTAGGGGACAGGTGGAATGATGACTCCTCATCAGTCAGAGTGAGAAGAAAAGCTCACAAGATGTGTCTCTGTTAGACCATTTCCATCTGTGTGCCAGCTGAGTAGATGCTGAGTCCACGCAGTGTTTATCCTTGCTTTCTTGTGTGTATTACATTATTCCCTGAGTGGCTTCTATGCAGTGATCAATTGCCTATTTGTAGTTGGTGTTCATGTATGCTTCACTGATTTTCCCCAAAAATTTTCCATTAAAAATCAAGAATTCTAGGCATCCTAGAAAATGATAGAAAAGTAGTTTATGTCTTTGTGGCATTTGATAAAAAACAAAAAACAAACCCAACTGATTGTTCTCCCTCATATACAGCCTGTAACACATATCCACTGATGTAAACAGATGTATATGTGGGTCCAGACTCATGTGTAGGCAGGAGAACAAGAAAGCGGTATAATGGATGACAGGGACTTAATGCAGGTGATGGCCACCGCAGTCAGGAGAGAGGATATGAAGCTAATAGTTCTTCTGGCTCTAACTCGGTGGTGGGCTTTTCCTCTTAGGTAAAATGAAGTGTGTGGTGCCGTCCCATTCTGCTTCAAAAGCCCCATTCTGGGGCTTGTTCAGGCTGGGTGCTCATGGGTGCCTAAAAATACACTCTGGAGTGAAACTTAGGATGCAGTGTGGAATCCCCCAACTCCAGAAGGGCATCTCTGACTGTGTGAATGTTGGAATTGCTCAGGGCAGGCGAAATGAAGGCTGACACGCAGCCTACTGCTGGTACATGTCAGTGCCTATGCCAAGCCCTAAACCCTCCACTGCTTCCTGCCTCAGCCTGGGAGAGGGGGTTGGGAAGCCAGCTGGAAACCGTCTCTGTCGTGTCCCTCATGTTTGATTAACTTCCCTGGAGAAGGGGGAGTTCTGAGGGGGTCTGAGCATACTTACCTAATGGATCCATCGTGAAAACAGAACTGTGAGGTACAATTCGTATTATTTCCAGTTTAGTGAACTAACAGCGTTAACATAGGAGTTCCCAGTATGATTGTTTATGCAGAAATTTAAAATACAGAGTATGCAATACAGTGAGAGCCAGACTGGGCTTTGAAGCTAGACTAGCTGTCACTCACTGCCTGAATGGATCTGGTATGGTAAAATAATTCACTTTCACCCTGAGCCTTCCTTGTACACATGGAAGAGATTAAGTCTATCCTGTGGTGATTCCAGGTAGATGAAGGAAACCAGAGAAACGTGCTTGAAAATCGCCAGCTCCTTTCTTGATAGTATTTTGCTCCTACCATGTCTCTCCCTATGTAATTGTGAGGGCCTATCAGCTCTGAGTGCCAGAGTGAACTTAGACATGTCAGGGACTGCCTGGGGCCTGCCAGGCCTCAGAAAGGAGACCCTGAAGACCACCACCACCTTCAGAGTCTGCAGTCTGTGTGAACAGAGAAAACTCATGGCTACTGAGAGAAGAAAGATCCCTTTGCACCTAAATGATCAAGACAAGTTTGACGGAAGATACAGGAATCAATGGAACCATCACCTGTATAGCTGTATAATATGATGTAATGCTGTCCTTATTATAAATGATCTTCACGGAACTATATGGAAAATAGAAAGTTGATCCTTTTTTGTTTTTTTGGTTTTTCGAGACAGGGTTTCTCTGTGTAGCCCTGGCTGTCCTGGAACTCACTCTGTAGACCAGGCTGGCCTCAAACTCAGAAATCCGCCTGCCTTTGCCTCCCTAGTGCTGAGATTAAAGGTGTGAGTGACCACTGCCTGGCATTTTTTACTTTTCTATTTATTTATTCATTTCTTATTTATTCATTTATTTATTTTCTCAGCCTAATTGTTTTAAATTTGAGTAATTTAAAATTTTAAAAAATTACAAAGCTTCTATAAGGCAAAGGACACTGTCAATAGGACAAAACAGCAACCTACAGATTGGGAAAAAATCTTTACCAATCCTACATCTGATAGAGGGCTAATATCCAATATATACAAAGAACTCAAGAAGCTAGACTCCAGAGATCCAAATAGCCCTATCAAAAAATGGGGAACAGAGCTAATCAGAGAATTCTCAACTGAGGAAACTCGAATGGCTGAGAAGCACCTAAAGAAATGTTCAACATCCTTAGTCATCAGGGAAATGCAAATCAAAACAACCCTGAGATTCCACCTCACACCAGTCAGAATGGCTAAGATCAAAAACTCGGGTGACAGCAGATGTTGGAGAGGATGTGGAGAAAGAGGAACACTCCTCCATTGCTGGTGGGAATGCAAATTGATACAACCTCTCTGGAAATCAGTTTGGCGGACCCTCAGAAAAATGAACATAATACTACCCGAGGACCCAGCTATTCTACTCCTGGGCATATACCCAGAAGATGCTCCAACATGTAATAAAGACACATGCTCCACTATGTTCATAGCAGCCATATTTATAATAGCCAGAAGCTGGAAACAACCCAGATGTCCCTCAACAGAGGAATGGATACAGAAATGTGGTACATTTACACAATGGAATACTACTCAGCTATTAAAAACAATGACTTCATGAAATTCTCAGACAAACAGATGGAACTTGAAAATATCATCCTGAGTGAGGTAACTCAGTCACAAAAGAATGAACATGGGATGTACTCACTGTTAAGTGGTTATTAGCCCAAAAGTTTGAAATACTCAAGAGTCACTTCGCAGCAACAGTAGGGCGGAGTGTGAGGTCCCAGATGGAGGAGTTGGAGAAGAGACTGAAGGAGCTGAGGGAGTTTGCATCCCCAGGGAGGCAGCAACACTGGCAACTGGCCTGACCCCTGATACTCCTGGAGACTGATCCACCAACCAAAGAATACACATGGAGGGACCCATGGTGCTGGCCACATGTGCGGCAGAGGAGAGTCTTGTTAGCCATCAGGGAGAGGAGAGGCCCTTGGGCCTGAGGGTGTTAGATCTCTCAGTATAGGAGAATGCCAAGGAGGAAAGACGAGAGTGGGTGGGTGGGTGGGTGGGGGAAACCCCCATAGTGGCAAGGGGAGGGGGGGAGGAAATGGAGAGGTTCCAAAGGGGAGATCTGGAAAGGGGGAAACATTTGAAATGTAAATAAAATATGAAAAATAAAAATAAGATAAACTAAAATAAAATTTAACAAGCAATCATAAAAATTTAAACAAATACTTTAATCCTCTGTACATCACATTAAAATCTGTTCATGTTTAAAAGGAAAATATTTTAAATTATTTTAATGATAAAAAAAACCCTCAGCACATCCAGGCTCTCCAAACCTCAGAAAAGAATACTTTTTGTCTCAGAGTGAATGTTGTCACACAAAACTACCAGATTAGCACAGCCTGTTGCTGTCTAGACTTAAGAAAAAAAGCAGAAATCACCTATGTGCTTACCGGGGAAACTGGCAGACTAGAAAGATGTGGTTCTTATTTAAGAGTCAAGAACTGAGCTGGGCAGTGGTGGCGCACGCCTTTAATCCCAGCACTTGGGAGGCAGAGGCAGGTGGATTTCTGAGTTCGAGGTCAGCCTGGTCTACAGAGTAAGTTCCAGGACAGCCAGGGCTACACAGAGAAACCCTGTCTCGAAAAAACAAAAAACAAACAAACAAAAAAATCAAGAACTGTTACCTGTATTATTTTGATATCATTTGGGTAAAGAGTGGGCTCTTATTAAACACTCCCAAGACACACATGTGTATGCATGCATCTTGTCTATATTCATGTGTATATTTTCTTCAAAGGGGTGTTTGCACTCAGGCCCCGTGCTACTGCATCATCATGGAGTACTGTGCCCATGGGCAGCTGTACGAGGTCCTGAGAGCTGGCAGGAAGATCACGCCCCGGCTGCTTGTGGACTGGTCCACAGGGATAGCCAGTGGGATGAATTATCTCCATCTCCACAAGATTATACATCGTGATCTCAAGTCACCCAAGTGAGTTCTAGAGCTTGGTGCTCACCTGTTTTGTTCTCTTATTTTGAAATAAGACATGTTTATCAAACGTAGCCCAGGCTCTCAGACCCGTAATTTGATTTCAGTCCCACGGTGGGTCACTGTTTACACATCTTAGCACTGAAGTTGAGCGCATCGCTTACCATGGGGACATGTCCAAGTACTTCACTCAGGCTTTCCCTTCTGTGGCTTTTGAGTTGTACAGCTATGCAGCAAGCTTCATTATGATCTTTCATCACATCAAATAATTAATGCTACTCTTCCCCTACTTGAAACCCTGGCTTGTGGCTTCCTGTAATTTAAGAACAGTTTAACGAACTTTTAGAAATGTTTATAACACAACATAATAAGAATGGCTGAATGAGAGACAGAGACAGGTTGGAAACACAGCTCCACAGTAGAGGGCTTGATTCAGCCCCCAGCACGGAGAGGGGGAGATATATTCACAAGATTCATGCCACAGGCTCTGTACGTTATCTAAGGTAGACTTCAGATTTGGCTTTGAGCTTCTGAGTGTAACACAGGAAGAAATAAGCAGATACAAGGTTCATAATGACTGTAAGAAATAGGTCCCTGTAGTGTTTAGGGCCCAGTACCCAGTGGAAGAGTTTCTTCAGTTAAAGCCTGTGTGTGTGTGTGTGTGTGTGTATGTATGTGTAGTATCAATATTCTCATTTGTATACACCTTTAAAACTAGCAAAAGCAGTTTGTTCCACCCACTGTAAGTGGTTCTCATGAAAAGCAATGCATGTCTCGTCCAGAACCTGCCTGAACTGTGGCTATCAGTGCCCATCCTTGGCACAGAGAAGACTCAGCACTCCTCTTAGCTCAGGCACATCCCTTGAATGTGATGCATACCTAAGGGCATGGTCCCATTCGTGGGTTATACAGAGAAAATAGGCCTAGAAGACCAAGTGGCTTGGCAGAAGTCAATGTCAGCAAATGGAGGAGGCTGAGTGCCTGGCGGGTGCAGGCTTCCAGTGTGGTACCCAAGAGCAATGGGAGCTGTAAGCTGAACTCTGCAGGGTAGAAGATGGCAGGTAATGCGTCAGTCAATGCTTACACTTGTAGTTCTCATTAGCGCTAATGATCTGTTTGTTGTCTTTGTTTCTTTTTAAAGTGTTTTAGTGACTCATACAGATGCAGTGAAAATTTCAGACTTTGGCACATCTAAGGAACTCAGTGATAAAAGCACCAAGATGTCCTTCGCTGGCACCGTTGCATGGATGGCACCGGAGGTGATCCGGAATGAGCCTGTCTCGGAGAAGGTTGACATATGGTGGGTAGCACTCCCTGGCCGGCTTGGAATCCTTGCCCACTTCTGCCTGACTTCTGTCCTCCCTGCTTCTCCTTCCTGGAATGCTCTTTGCTTCTCACTTCTGGATGATTCTGGTTTCACATTATTTAAGATTTGACCCAGTATTAGTTCTGAGGCATCTCCATGAATATACTGAACTTTCTAGAAAACTAGAACTTAATTTTGAAAAACACTTTAGGGTTGAAGGCTTTATGAAATGCACTGCATAACTCTCACTTTTTTGAGTAAAATATATTGAACAAAATTGACTTGGTCTTGATGATGTAGGTCCCACCATACAGTTCAGGGTGGCCTGAAACCTTCCATGCACCCAGGCTGTCTTTGAACTCATGATCCTCCCTGCTCAGCCTCTGAGTGCTGAGACTGTAAGCATACCCCATCAGCCAGGCCTTAAGTTAATTAAAGACCTGAGTGTGAATCTATCCCCCTGAATCGCTTTCCATGCCCCTGCCTGCTGTAGGTCTTTTGGTGTGGTGCTTTGGGAGCTGCTGACAGGGGAGATCCCCTACAAGGATGTGGACTCTTCAGCCATCATTTGGGGTGTTGGAAGCAACAGCTTGCATCTCCCAGTTCCTTCCACTTGCCCGGATGGATTCAAAATCCTTATGAAGCAGACGTGGTAAGAAAGGCATTTCTTCTGCTGTACTTTCTTACTTTCTGCCTAAAAAGCTATTAAAGTTTCTCTAAAGGAGCAAAGACATCTCTACAGGGTGTTTGGAAGGAACCACATTGTGGTGGACTCATAAGAGCTGTGGAATTTTAGGACCTTGCATGCAAATGCTGGCTCTGACTTTTTGTTACCTATGAAATAGGGGGTGTGCCTCCCTGTAAAGTAGCACCAGCTCCTACCTGTGGTGTTTCGTGTGACTGATCACAATGTAAGGGCAGGGTTCAGTGTAATGTCTTGAGACAGTTCCCTGCCTAACAGCTTATCACTTCACTGTCCCCAGCAGGTCACAGACCTAACTTTCCAGGCCAGCAGTAGATGCTTATCCTAGCTGCGTTTTCTCGTTGTACTTCAGTACATCTAAACTGTCTGGGGTATAGCAATCCTTGGAATAAAATGTGTATTTCAATAAGCAGAATAAAGCCTCAGCCCCCACCCCTTAACCCCAAACACAGCCTCTGAGATGAGCGTGGTGTCTTTCCTCTTAGGCAGAGTAAGCCTCGCAACCGACCTTCTTTCCGGCAGACGCTCATGCATCTGGACATCGCGTCTGCAGATGTGCTTGCCACCCCTCAAGAAACTTACTTCAAGTCTCAGGTAAGCCAGCACATTCCTACCTCGTGGGACTGAATAGACAGCCAAGGAGCACTAGTAACCGTGTAACAGTCATATGACCCTATTCCTTGTGAGACAGTAACTGTGATAGTTGGCGGATGTGACCGTGAATCCTGGTGACATTGTTTAAGGAGAGAGAGGGCGTGAAGGCTGCATCGGGCCTGTACTAGAGTCAATGCCACTGCTGCTCTTCACAAAGGTCTTGCTCACTTTGATACACAAAAACTGAAAACTAGGGCAGGAACTTGAGGACCAGACAGAGCTGCAGCAGAATTAGGCCATAAAGCACCTGTTAGCCTTCACTGTACTAAAATTTCCCAAAACTTACATGTAAAAAAAAAAAAATACACATTTGTTTAGCCCATCAATCTGTAGGCAGTTCAAGCTAGACAGTTTTCATGATGCTTTGAATTTACCTGGAGGTCTGTAGTCAGATCCCAGGTTAGCAGGAAGGTGGCTGGTCCCAGGTGGTCTCCTTACCACGTGTGCTGACATCTAGCTCGGAGCTAGAGCTCCTCTGTCCTCCTTGGCTGCTAGCTCGGCCACAGGCTAGCTTAGGCTTCCTCACTCCTGTTTGTTTCCACGGTGGCAAAATGGATCAGGAAAGCAAGACCAGTACAGGTGATGGTTGTGCTCCATTGCATCATGCCTGCCATAGTGCCACACTGGCTGAAGCAAGTCACAGGCTGTCAGACTATACTCTCCAGACTGATATCAGAGTGTGCTAGACGGGCATGGAGCCAGAGAAGGAGTGTGGCTGTTGGGTGAAAATGTCGTAAGGTCGGTGCTCTGTCCACTATCACTATGAGAGAGAAGTGAGCAGAGATGAGGACATGTTCCCTATCCCTAGGATCACAAGGCATAATAGTAAAAATGATGGTCCTAAGTTATCTCTCTGTATGTACAAAATCATCATCATCATCATCATCATCATCACCATCATCATCATTATTTTGGCAACACTAGGGATGGAACCTAGGGCCTCTTGCGTGCTAGGCAATCACTCTACCACTGAGCTCTACCTTAGACTTTTGTTGTGTGTGTTTTGGTTTATTTTGTTTTGTTTTTATACAAGGTCTTGCTAAGTTGCCCAGGCTGGCCTTGAACTCATAGCACAGATATTTCTTGATCGTGGGATTCTTCCTGCCTCGGCATCTAAATAGCTGGGCTTGTAGCCTGCACCACAGGCCCATCTTAGAATTGAACCATTAGTGCTAGCTTTCATATTAGACATATGGCTTTTTCCCCACTTAATGTTATTAAGTTTCTAAAATGAATTTTTCTGGCATGAATTCCATCTCTGCAGTGGCTTCCAATATTGTTTCAAAGACTTATTCTCAGAAGGGACATTTTATTACATACATTTATTGACTAAAAATGGGCTAAAGTAGATGCAAAAAAATTAAACGTTAGGATAGGGGCAGATGCGGAGACCCAGAGCCAAACATTAGATGGAGCTTAGGGAATCCCCACAAGAACTGGGGGACAGATTGTAGGAGCCAGAGGGCTTGAGGACACCACAGAACACAGCCCACAGAATCAACTAAACAGGGCTCATAGGGGCTCACCGAGACTGAAGCGACCATCAGGGGGCCTGTGTGGGTCTGACCCGTCCTTTGTAGCTATGTTATGGCTGTGTGCTTGATGTTCTTGTGGGACTCCTAACAGTGTGAGTGGGGGTTGTCTCTGACTCTTTGCTTCCTTTTGGGACCCTTTTCCTCCTACCAGGTTGCCTCCCCCAGCCTCCCCCCTCCTTTCCTCCCTTTCTCTCTCTACTTCCCCTCCCTCTCTCCTTCAGTCCATATTCCTGCGCAACATTCTGTTCTGCTGCACTCTCTCTGGGATGCTCCGCTCCAGATCTTCTCTTGGGCTCTTTATCTAAGCAAAGCCAATGTGACAGCAGATGTGAAGATAACTCAGAACCTCCCAGACATGTGAACCTCAGTCGGCAGGACTTTCTTTCTACCTCCATATTCCCTTGACTTCAGCTGAGCACTTTTGTCCAGAGGGGATGATCACTGTACCCTGTGCTGTTCTGATGGCCACTGCTGTGGAGACACTGGAAGAAAGACCGCACTGTGTCAGGACAGAGGGCGGGGCTTGCAGTTACAGCCCTGGGATGGGGATGGGTGTAGTGCTTCCTGGCAGAGCTCTTGTAGGAAGTTTGGGGAAAGCATGCCAAGGCACAGAAGGAAATGCCTTGTATGGACACATCAGGGAAGGAAACTACAGCATTCACAAAATTAAACTTTCCTCACTCAGGCCGAATGGAGAGAAGAAGTGAAAAAACATTTTGAGAAAATCAAAAGTGAAGGTACCTGTATACACCGATTAGATGAAGAGCTGATTCGCCGGCGCAGGGAAGAGCTCAGGTCAGCTGACCCCGCCCCTCTTCTCGCCCCGCCCCTCTTCTCGCCCCGCCCCTCTTCTCGCCCCGCCCCTCTTCTCGCCCCACTGTTCAGAAATGAGCAGTAACACTGGCAAACCGCTGCTTCCTTCTCCCCTCATCTTTCCCCTCGATTTCCTCAGTTGCTCTGAGTTAGCCCTCCCGGGGAGTCTGGGAAGGCTGATCTCGAAGAAGCAGAGACTAAGATGGTGCTTACTGTAGTCTGGGAGGGTGTGCGGAGGGATGGGGTGGGAGAAGCTGTCTAATGGATGCTGTTATAATTAGAAGAAAGTTCTTCAATTCTCGTGCACACTAGGGCGACGACAGGTAACGATAATGTACTGGATTGCTCAGCTCGCTTCCTTCCTCACTCCGGGTAGCTTGCTTGCTTATTTGAGGCAAGGTCTCACTATGTGGTTCTTGCTAGCTTGGGTCTTAGTATGTAGATCATGCTGCTAGAAATCACAGGGACCTGCCTTCCTCTGCCTCCTGGGTACAGGATTGTAGGCCTGAGCCACCACACCTAACTTTGGGATTTTTTAAAAAATTATTTTTAACTAAAGAAGCTAGAAGAAAGGATTTGGAATGTTTCCAACATAAAGAAACGATCATTTTTTTTTGGAGGAGATTGCCATGGTTACCCCGATTTTTTCCACTGTTATTATTTTAAATTGCGTTTGTGTATGATCACATGAGTGTGGACGTCCACAGAGGCCAGGGATATCAGATGTAAGGGATAAGCCACCTGATGGGGTGCCTGGAACTGAACGCCAGTTGTGAGCAGTACATGCATTTATCTGCTGAACCATCTCTCCAGCCTTTGATTTAAAAACTCTGTACAACAAATACATGTATCAAAATATCACTTGGTACCTTGTAAATATGTACAACTTTTGTATCAGTTAAAAAAAATGATTAACATTTGAACAATAAAAGCTTACCCTGTTGTTTAGAGATGGTTCAGCCACAGGAGTATGAGGAACTGAATTCGAATTCCCAGAGTTCATACAAGGGCATGGCAGCTGTTTCTGATCCAAGAGCTCCTGGGACAAGATGGGAGGCAGTGACAGGACACTCCCAGAAGCTTTCGGGCCAGCCAGGCTCGGGTGTGCAGTGCAGAGGCACACAGCCCCCAGCACAGCATTAGGTGAGGAACAACAGTTGAAGCTGACCTTGGACCTCCACACAGACACCACGGCATGTGTACACCCACACACATAGCTTCCTTCATGTCTGACCCTTTACCTCCTCTCCACTGTTTCCCTCCTGTGGGATCCTTTACAACAGAGATGCTTAGAGTACTTCCATTGTTCTCAGAAGCTCTACTTCCTGGCCTCCACTGCACTAGGCAGCTAAGCCTCTATAACAAAAATGTCGCAGAGTTAGCAATTTTTTTTTTATTTTTTTATTTTATTTTATTTTATTTTTGGTTTTTCAAGACAGGGTTTCTCTGTGTAGCCCTGGCTGTCCTGGAACTCACTCTGTAGACCAGACTGGCCTCGAACTCTGAAATCCACCTGCCTCTGCCTCCCAAGTGCTGGGATTAAAGGCGTCCACCACCACTGCCCAGCTTAGAATTAGCGATTTTTAAACAGAAGAAATGTACTGCTCTCGGTTCTGGAGGTGGAACAGTTTAACATCAAAGCACCAGGAAACTTAGTATCTGGTGAAGATTGTCATACCATTATCATATCATGGCACCCACATGTGTCCTCACAAGGCGGAGAAACAAAGGGTTCCCTCTAACACCTCCCTGCCACCGCCTCCAGCACCACCATCACCTTACGGGTGAAGGATTACAAGCTGAGAGAACACACTGAGACCACACCAGCCCAGACAAGCTCTGTGCAGGGATAAGCATGTGACCCTAAGGTTAGCTTTAAATTCTTTCCATAAACATATGAAGATACTATATTGTATTCTTACTTTATCTCTGGCCCACCTGGCTCTCTGTATGGCTGGAGGGGCCCTTGGGATAAATTACAAGGCTCTGATTTCCCTGGGCCTAATGCTCTGAAGTAAGCCCCCACGAATGTCATTAGAGCTAACGCTTGTTCTCCTCAGTCTTGCTGATGCTGTGTTTTCATCGACAGACATGCTCTGGATATTCGAGAGCACTATGAGAGAAAGCTTGAACGAGCTAACAATCTATACATGGAACTGAGCGCCATCATGCTGCAGCTGGAGATGCGGGAGAAGGAACTCCTTAAGTACGTACTCGGCCCAGGGTCTGTCTTTGCTACTTTGAGTCTGTCAGTCGACAGGACGTGTTGCTCTTGCGTGGGGCTGCTACGGTGGACATGCAGATATTTTAGTTACTTAGTCAACATTCCTTAAGGACTTTACAAGTGAGAGTTGCTGCAGGTCTGATACGGAAGCACTCACTGGGCTAGCATGTGTACTTCACCCTGCCACATGGTTCCGAGAGGGGCTTTATTTTCAGAACTTAGTGTGGATAAGCTGAGACTTACTGACCTTTGGAGAGTAAAGTACTACTGGAAACTGTGGAATGGATCCTTGATGGTACCAAAATGACCGGGGGGTCTTGACTCCAAGTAAGCAAAATTTCTGTCCTTTATCACACCGTAGAAGAGAAAGATAATGTGTGAGTTTGAGCTAAGAATACAATAAAGTTGAGTTAATTTGATTTCAGTACCTTCAGTTTGTTTGCCTAAACTTGAGTAGAGCCTGGTTGTACAACGAGCTGGTATCTGTTAAGTGTGGCCAGAACCTGTAGGCAAATGAAGATACGATGCACTGACCACGCCCCCCGCTGTTTAATAGATCATTTACTGTACATGTTTTACTTATAATTTTATACACTGCATTAATGTGAATGGGACCTCTTTCCTACTTGAGGCATTTTTCAAATTAGTTATTTGAGAATTTTCATTGAAGGAGCTGAGTTTGGGCCATATTCAGCCCTACCCATCTCCTCCCAGACCCCCCCACCCCCACCTCCCTACCCATCCAGCTTCATGCCCCCTATGGCCAATATTAAAGAAAACCAACTCTCCCTTCCTGAGCAGCTATCCAGCAGCAGCAGCTCCTTGGCTTAGGGATGAAACTTCACGTCAGACTTCTCTCTCCTTGCTCGGATTTGGTTTGAGTTTGCACCTGGCGGGTACATGCTGTCAGATCCGCTTTAATTCACGTGTGTGGCTTCCTGCTGTCTCCAGAGGATGCTGTTCTCTTGTATATGTTCAGCACCTCTGGCTCCTATCGTCTGTCTGCCCCTTCTTCTCCCATGATCTCTGAGCCTTGGGAGGAGAGGGCACCGTGTTTGTGTTCCCTGTAGGGCTGAACATTCCACAGCAGCCTCCATGCTGTGCTCCTGGGCCAGCTGCAGGTCTCTGCTCCCTACTTCAGGTAGAAGCTTCTCAGATGAGGGCAGAGAGATGCATAGATCTAAAGGTATAAAGAAGTCATTAGGAGTCAATTTCACGCTATGTCCATTTAGTGGACTAGTAGGAGGTTCTCCTTTAGGGCCTGTTCTAGTTTAGCCAGAGATGCTCAGCCTGAAAATGATGCCAGGCGCGGGCTTCATCTAAAGTCAAACGAGAAAGCAGTTATCACGCCTATACTGTTAGTGCCACTACAGCACCAGTCAGCATGCCTCCCCACGATGGTCATTATTGCAGGTTTCGGGGTTCACAGCAGGTAAGGTCATTCCTTTTCCTCCACCAGGACCATAAGTGAACCATCCAGCACTATGAAAGCTAGCCAATAGAGATGGGGCTTCCAGGTCAGTACCAGCTTAATGTTTCTGTGCTATATAATTCAAATATAAGATCTTCAGCAACCAGTCTTATTGTCAAGTTCTGGTGAGAGGCCAAGAGCATTGACAATGGCCTGTAATGTTTTAGATCTGTGGAAGCTCAATGGAGCCCAGACTACAAAATAGTCTTCTTATTTGTTAGCCCGTGGTATCTAGTAAGGGCACTGGTGAACCTTTATAGGGTAACCATCCTCTCTCTCTCTCTCTCTCTCTCTCTCTCTCTCTGTGTGTGTGTGTGTGTGTTAGGTTTCCGTTTAATTGTCTAGAAGTTTCTAGAGCTTTTCATCCCTTTCCATGTCCCTTCCTGTACCCAGCTTGCCCATTACCCATACCAACGTAAGCCTTCCTGTTCATTCATCCCCCTCTAGGTTTCATATCTCTTCTCCCTTCAAAGTCCCCCACTGGGCTGCACCCCTCCACATCTTCCTGACCTCTATGGTCGGGAAATAATAAACATATCTGACAGCTTTGAAATTTTTCTATTTTCCTTTTAAAAACTTGTTTGTATAGTATGGTTGTTTTGCCTGCATCTGTGTCTGTGCACCATGTGTATGCAGTACCCACAGGGGACAGAAGAGGGCATCTGATCCAGACGCCTGTAACTGCCTGTGGATGTTGGGAATCAAACCCAGACCTCTAGAATAGCCACTGCTCTTAACTGCTCAGCCATCTTTCCAGGCCCGTTTTGTTTTTTTTCTTCATGGCTGAATAATATTCCACTGTGTAAATGTGTCATCGCTTCATTATCCATTCATCCGTTCATGGATATCTAGGCTGTTTCCATTTCCTGCCTATTGTGACTAATGCAGCAATGTGCATGGATGAGTAGGTATCTCTATTGCAGGATATGGAGTGCTCCGTGTAGATGACCAAGAGTAGCATAGACGAGTCACGTGATAGATCTATTTCTGGCTTTTTGAGGAAATGTCACACTGGTTTCCATGGTGACTGCACCAGTGTGCACTCCCCCAACAGTGAATAAGTGCCCCCTTTACCCCACATCGATGCCAGCATTTGCTGTCGTTTGTGTGGGGGAGGGTAATCTTAGCTGTTCTAATCAGGGTAAGATGATTAGAAGGGTGCTGTCTAGTTCCACAGCCGCCATCTTTGATCAATCTCTGTCCTGCCTTTCTGTCTACCAAAACCAAGGAGTGTCTTTTTCTCTTTGTCCCACAGGCGAGAGCAAGCAGTGGAAAAGAAGTACCCTGGAACCTACAAACGACACCCTGTCCGTCCAATCATCCACCCGAATGCCATGGAGAAACTCATGAAAAGGAAGGGTGTGCCTCACAAGGCTGGGGTGCAGACTAAGCGGTGAGCCCACTGTACCCGTGCTCTGACGTTAGATAAATGAGGACACCAGGGAAAGGTGGTCTCAGAGTGTGGGGGTGGCTGTTTTGTAGCTCACCAATGGCATACTGGGCTGTAGATGAAACCATGTAGGAAGATGAGAAAGATCAAGGCACGGATCCCAGACGGCTCACTTTACTACCGAGGCACTTAGTCTTAGCACCACATACAGGGAAGAGAAGCATATGGCAAGGACAGGCAGACCTGTGTTGGCATCCAGCCATGTTGCTCTGCCTCTTCCAACACCAGTATCCTCGGGGGCAAATGGTGTTACTGTGGCACATGGGATTTCTTCCCACTCTTACAACCCTTAGAAACAGACCTGAGTCAATCCAATTCTTGATTTTGACATAGTGCATTTTTATCAATATGTTTACTTTGTTCTTGTTGTTGTTGTTCTTCTTCTTCTTCCTCCTCCTCCTCCTCTTCTTCCTCTTCCTCCTCTTCTTCCTCTTCCTCCTCCTCCTCCTCCTCCTCCTCCTCTTCTTCCTCCTCCTCCTCCTCCTCTTCTTCTTCTTCTTCTTCTTCTTCCTCCTCCTCCTCCTCCTCCTCTTCTTCCTCTTCTTCTTCTTCCTCCTCCTCCTCCTCCTCCTCTTCTTCCTCTTCTTCTTCTTCTTCTTCTTCCTCCTCCTCCTCCTCCTCTTCTTCCTCTTCTTCTTCTTCTTCCTCCTCCTCCTCCTCCTCCTCCTCCTCTTCTTCTTCTTCTTCCTCCTCCTCCTCCTCCTCCTCCTCCTCCTCCTCTTCTTCTTCCTCCTCCTCCTCCTCCTCCTCCTCTTCTTCCTCCTCCTCCTCTTCTTCCTCTTCCTCCTCTTCTTCCTCCTCCTCCTCCTCCTCTTCTTCCTCTTCCTCCTCCTCCTCCTCCTCCATCTTGTTCTCCTGTTGCCTAGACTGGCCTCAAGCTCAATGTCCTCCTGCTCTACCTCTCAGGTAGCTAGGGTAGTAACGAATGCGTTCACCACACCCAGCTGTAAAGTTTGAATCATGAAATCACCTCGAAGGGCACCGGCGTTCAAAGTCAGGGTTTAACTTTTAAGAGATCACCCTTTCCCCCATTTACTTGCTTGTTGGTTGGTTGGTTTTTTCGAGATAGAGTTTGTCTGTATGGTCCTGGCTGTCCTGGAACTCACTCTGTAGACCAGGCTAGCCTCAAACTCACAGAGATCAACCTGCCTCTGCTTCTAGTGCTGGGATTAAAGGTGCGCACCACCACTGCCTGGTTTCTTTCCTCTTTTATAACTCTGCTTCCTATTGGTTTCATCTCAGTATTAGAGAGTGGAGCTACATCGCTGTAGAGAGTAGGCTTAGGATGCTCGAAAGCCAGTTCGCTGCCTAGCACCTTTGAGAACATCTTTCGATACCTTTCACTCCTTTTGGAATTACCAAATGCTATTGAGCCTTATAATTCTCACATGTCAAAGAACTGGCTCCATCCCAAGCAGGCTAATGGAAGGAGAGAATGTTCCAAGCCTGAGCTTGTAAGACTTGAACCAAATGCAGGAAGAAAACAGGAAGGGGAAAACATAGGCCCAGGATGTGTTTTTAACTTTTCAGTATAAATAAGAAGGTAGCAGAGGTTGTACGGCATTTTCACACATGCGTAGATCCCGTTGACCCTGCCATGTTCTTCTCTCTCTTCTTCCCTATCTCCTATACCCCTGCTCCCCATCCCTGCTTAAACCCTTCTACCCCAGTCTTCTCCCCTCCTCACTCAGAGATGTACTCTGTAATACCTCCGACCCCTTCCCAGAAAGCCCTGCCCCTGACTCTTCAGGGTCTCTTCCTACTTTCCTGATCTGCACACATGCTCACTGGCACATAAAGACATGTGTCTACATCTGAAGCGGGGGTCCACATATGACAGAGAACACGGGGCATTTGTCTGTGAGCCTGGGTTCCCTTAAGTAATAGTTTTCAGATCCATCTATTTTCCTGAATTTTTCATAATTTCATTTTTCTTTACATAAAATTCTGTTATGCCCATGTACCTCATTTCCATTTCCCTCTGTTCTGTTGATGAGTAACGAGGCTTCAGTAAACATGTGTGTACGTGATTCTCTGCAATAGGGCACGCAGTCGGTCAGGTATTTCCACAGGAGTGGTAAAACTGGTAATAGGTGACTCTAGCTCTTTGAAGATTCCCTTGATCTCCACAGCAGCAGCATCAGTTTACACTCCCACCAACAGTAAATAAGTTCCTCCTTACATCCTGGCCAGCACTGGCTGTCAGGCTGTCATTTGTTTTTCTTGATGAGAGTCACTGACTGAAGCAAGAAGGAATTTCAGAGTAGTTTTGATGTGTGTGTGTGTGTGTGTGTGTGTGTGTGTGTACAGATGTGCACATGTGTTCAGCTGCACATGTGTGTCCATACAGAGAGGAGAGGTCAGTCTTGACTTGTTCCTCATGACATCTTGTTTTTGAGGGTTTGCTTTGAAATGGTCTCACACTGGCCCAGAGCTCACTGAACAGGCTAGGCTGAATCTACCTGTCTCTGCCTCTTCCTTCCCCTACCTCCACTCAACCCCACTCCAAGGTTGGAGTGCTCCTTCTTTTAAACAAGAGTGCTGGGGATCAAAATCATTCCCTCAAGCTTGTGTGGCAAGCACCTTGCTGATGGGGCCATTTCCCCAACCCCTTTGAACACTTGAGAGTCTTCATTGGCCATTTGTAATTCTTCCTTTGAAGATATTCTGTTCATCTCCTTAGCCTATTTTTTTTTTTAAATTTGGTCACTTCCTGTTTGTTTTGGAGGCTCTTTGTTTTTCTCCACACTGACCCCTATCAGATCTATAGCTGGCAGAGATCATTACCCTTTTCCGAAGTCTTCATTCAGTTACCATGTTTCCTGCATCGCAGAGACACCTTCATTTCATGAGGTCCCGCTTGTCAGCTGTTGCTTTATTTCCTGAGTGCCAAGAAGGCTGTGTAAAGGTGGACATTCTAGCATAGAGCTCTCCAGTCCTGACTTCTAACGACCACATCATGAATTAATTCCAGGCTTCTATTCACTCCTCGTCCTGACCATCGTCTGCTCACTGGCTGAGAAGATGCTTTCGTTGGCAGCTGGCACAACTCTCGTTTTAGTCTTTTGTGGTACTAATTAGGGACAGTCCCCCCACCAACTCTTCTCTGCCTACAGTTTTAAGACCAAGTGTGCCCAGGAACAAAAGGGACCATGTGACTTAAAACTGTGAGTTGATGTCCACTTTTATGCTGGCCATGAAAACTGTTTCAGAGTTTGCCGTCAGTAGTAGCTGCTTAGCAAGTGAACCCAAGAGCCAAACCCAGGGCAGGCAGCCTGCAAGGCACTGCTGCAGTCAGTCACCTTCAGAGGTGGAAGCGTTAGATAATTTAGGAAATGACAGTTCAGTCATTTCCAAGTCAGAGACTCAGAGACCTTGGGAGAGAGGTCGGGGAAAAGAAAGGAGAGAAAAGCAGGTCCTCCCAAGCTGTCTCCCATCAGTCACCATCTGAAGTCTCAATGCCAGCTTACCATTAGTCAAGCACTAGAAGGGTATTGTGTTCCATTTGCTTTTTGTTGCTATGATAAAACATTGGCCAAAACCAGCTTGGGGAGGGAGGGGACGTTTTGACTTATAGCCCAAGGAAGCCAAGGCAGGATCTCAAGAAGGAAGCCACGGCAGGAACTCAAGCAGAGACCCTGGAGGAACACTGCTTACTGGCCTGTCCCCAGGCTCACATTCAGCTGCCTTCCTTACACAGCCCAGGCCACTGACTTGTCTAGGAATGCCTAGCCCACAGTAGGCTGGGCTCTTCTACCTTAACAGTTAAGAAAATATCTCATGCCAGGCAGTGGTGGCGCACGCCTTTAATCCCAGCACTTGGGAGGTAGAGGCAGGTAGATTTCTGAGTTTGAGGCCAGCCTGGTCTACAGAGTGAGTTCCAGGACAGCCAGGGCTATACAGAGAAACCCTGTCTCGAAAAACCAAAACAGAAAAAAGAAAAGAAAATATCTCATTTATACCCACCAGTGTATCTAATGGAGATAGCTCTTAAGAGTCCCTCTTGGGATGATGTGTCAAACTGACAACCAAGATTAGCCACCATGGTTTCATGGTAGGGTCCTCCCAGCCTGTTTCTCAAGACTTCATTCAGTAAGTATACAGAAGTCTGTCTAAGACAGAAGCCTGAGGTGGGTAAGAACTGTGCCCTGGAGTCAAAGACTCCAGGTCAAGGAATCAGCTCTGCTTGGTGATGACAAGCCACCCCACTGTGATACCCAAGAAGTCCTGATGTAATCATGTAATCTTGGGAGCCAGGCACTTTGCATGTGTGAGGAATTTTGCAGGCTGTGAAGTGGTAGAGCAGGGTCACTCTGTGGGGTTTGCACATCTGTCTCTTAACTTGGGGCACTTTCTCCTCAACTCTTCTTTGGATGCCCCCACAGCCCGTTGCCATGCAAGTGCATGCTAGCCCAGCCTTGGAGGGCTCCCTTGTCTCAGTAGAAGGCCTTGCATGTCTTTCACCCAGGTCCTCTCTACAGCACAGGCTGACCAGCAACACTGTCTGCATTCTCCAGGGCTGGCACAGTGATGTCTCGGATGCCTCAGCTGAGCTAGGAAGGACTAGGGCAGCATGCAGACAGGCTGCTGCCTGCCCACTTCCAACCAGGGCCACCACATCCGGTGCTTCATAATTAGCTGAGAGAGTATTTCTGCTGTTTAAAAAGGGAATGTGTGAGGGCTGGAGAGGTGGCTCAGCGGTTAAGAGCACTGACTGCTCTTCCAGAGGTCCTGAGTTCAATTCCCAGCAATCACATGGTGGCTTACAACCACCTATAATGGGATCTGATGCCCTCTTCTGGTGTGTCTGAAGAGAGCAACAGTGTACTCAGATACATAAAATAAATAAATCTTAAAAAAAAAGAGAGAAATATGTGGACCTTCCAGCTCTAAAAGTTCCCTTGCTTTTCTTTGTGTCTTGCCTGGTCCCAAACATGGAGCACTCAGGATCCTCTTGTTTACCTATGGACAGATATCTTCCATGCTCTGGTTTCCCCTGCATGTGACCTTCATGGCTGGTCCTGTACACTGGAACACAATTGAGTGAGGTCTCTTCCCATTAGGATAAAAGTAGAATGTTAGGCTGGAGACATGGCCCAGCTGATAGAGTGTTCTTATAACATTCACAAAGCCCCAGATTCAGTTCCCAGCAAAGTTCAAGGCCAGCTCGAGCTAGGGACCCAGTCTCAGAAGGGAGGAAGAAGCAGAAATCCACCGTCACTTCTCAGCAGCCCCCTTTTGCCAGCTCTGCCTAATTTCTGGGGCTCCCTTTCCCTCTCTGACCCCTCCTTTCCTGCTGGCCTTTAAGATTATTGAGTACCTGCAATAAACAAGACTCCCTGCTAGGACTAGTCACATCCAAGGATGGATAAAACATAGTCTCATCCTTCTATGACCATGTCCAAGCCAAACTTCTTGAACATTTTTGACCTTGCCTAATGAGCCTGAGGTTTGTTCTGTAGTACCATACCTTTCCTTTGTGATGGACAACATGCCCAGGTACATCATTAGACTGATGTCTGATGTGAGCTCACTCCCATGCCCTTACCTTGCCATGCCAGTACCAAGGTGACGGTCAAGATCACAAGGAAGACATTAAGGACTTTGTGGGACAGAATTCTAAAGAATGAGTGCATAAGTTAGTGACTCAGAATCCAGAGAAATAAAAGCTGCCAGTAAGACAGCTTAACTGGTAACAGAACACAAGCCTGATGACCTGAGTTCAATTCCCAGATCCCATGATGAAAAGAGAGAACCAACTCCCCCAGTGTTGTTCTCTGGCCTTTATACATGCGCTGTGGAACATGCACGCGCGCGCACACACGCACGCACGCGCGCACACACGCACACATGCACACGCACGCACACACGCACACACATGCACACACGCGCGTGCGCGCGCACACGCACACACACGCACGCATGCACACACGCACACACACGCGCACACACGCGCACACAGACACGCGCGCACACACACACGCACGCACGCACGCACGCACGCGCACGCGCACGCACACACGCACACGCACACACGCACGCACACACGCACACGTACACGCACGCACACACACGCGCACACCACATATACTCCCCACAATAATAATTAAGTTAAATTTACTTAAATAGTTTAATTAAATTAAAAATAAGAAATCACTTTAAGTGGACATTAGATTGTTTCCCAGTTTTTTTGCTATTTTAAAAAACCAACATTAAACAGCTCTTTTGTGTCCATCTGTTGCCTCCAATGGACAAAATCCCCATGTCTGTGAGTGCTGACTGAAAAGGTGTGTGAAGTCAGGAAATGGCTCACTCTGACAGCTCCAGGACTCAGGAGGCTGAAGCAGGAAGATTGCCACAACTTTGAAACTAACCAGGGCTACAGAGTATGACACTATCTCAAATAAACATACATACAATAACAACAAAGATTGTAGGGCTAGGGGCCCAGCTGAGCAGTAGGGTGCAAGACACTGGATTTGATCCCCAGCGTTGAAAATTTATAAAGTATTGTAAAGCTTGGCGTATTTTGCCCCAGTGCTAAACATGTTTTGATGCGTCTGAAACAAATCTGTTCTCCTTCCTAGGCCAGACCTATTGCGATCCGAAGGCATCCCTAGTACAGAAGCGGTTCCCACTGCATCCCCTCTGTCTGGAAGTCCCAAAATGTCCACCGCAAGCAGCAGGAGCCGGTACCGAAGCAAACCACGTCACCGCCGAGGGAACAGTAGAGGCAGCCATAGCGACTTCTCAGCAATCTTGAAAACACAGCCTGCCCAGGAAAATTCACCCCATCCTACCTACCTAGTCCACACTCAGACTCAGTGCGCTTCTGTCCATCAACATAATCCTTTCCAGCAACAATACCAGCAACCCCCTCTGTCCCTGCCTCAGAGCCGCCATCCCAGACTCAATTCGCATGGGCAGGACATTGCAACCTGCGCCAATAACCTGAGGTACTTTGGCCCTGCAGCAGCCCTGCGGAGTCCACTCAGCAACCATGCTCAAAGACAGATGCCTGGCTCTAGCCCCGACCTCATCTCCACAGCCATGGCAGCAGATTGCTGGAGAAATTCTGAACTTGACCAAGACCAAGTTGGACCCTGGGGCTGTTGTCAGGCTGAACCCTACGATCCCTGTTTCCAGTGCAGGCCAGAACATTCTGGGTCTTTAGATGTTCCCACTACTGACCCAGTGGGGAGGAACCCAGACCTTTCCAGTTCACCAGCGCACAATCCTCTTTCAGGAAATGCCCAAGGCTCTGAGAGGACGGAGGCAAATAAATTCAATGGCTGTCAGTCTGGTATTTCTCATCAATTCACACCCCCAATGCTACCTCAAAAGACACGGCCCCTTCAGAAGGTAAGGTTTAACAAGGTAGACTCTCTGACATCAAAGGATGTCATGTGGTGCACATCATGAAATTGGACATTGAAAGGTGTGCATTTGGGGAAAGAATAGGCATTGAGAAAAGACTTTCCCCTTCACAGCACTCCAGGGGTGCGCCAGGGAGTTCATTTGTGGGATCCCTGAACTGGGAGACAGGGATAGCCATATTTTAAAGACATACAGTCAACATGTTTGGAAACTATTGTCCTAGAACTCATCTTGAGCAGTGTCACAAGGAAGTTTAGGAAGTGGAGGTTCCTGGAGTGCCATAGCAAACATGATCTTGGAGGCATCACACAATAAACTCTGTCAACCAGCAATTTCTTGCATCTATTTGACTACCCAGCCCTCTAAAACTTGTGCTTCTAATCCTTCTTGGCACTGATGCTCTTTACAGTATTCTTTAGAAAATATTATCAACCATCGTGACCCCACTAGTTCTAAATTGTAACGTGTTTGCCTCCTCCACTGGCTGCCTGGCAGTCCTCTGCAGAACTAGAGATCCTAAGCTTGGGAGTCAGTTCAGAGTGAGGGTTGTCCACCTAGCACCTCTGTGAACCTGCCACTGTCTGTACAAAAGGCCAGTGGTGGACTGGACTCAGCTGTGCTTCTTGATTTGAAGACTACATGAATTAGTGTCTAGAATAGCATCTGGAATACAGCCTGCTTAAAAGTTATATTGTCTCGTTAAGGTTTCTAACAAAGATTATTGTGAGAAGTGTTTGGAACATGGTAAGCATGTAATTCTAAGCATTGCTTTAGCTCAGGTCACTGCTGGGAAAAGGAAAGCTGAGTGTGTCTAGTCAACTGGATGCTTCATGGGAGAGGGGCTGAGGCTGAGGACTATGTGCTCTCTTAGATCTGTGTTTCTGTCCACACGGTCTGGGCTGCTGCCTGAGCAGATGTTCATGTGTGCTCTCAAGTGGTGCACTTGATGTGAGCTAATTCATTCTGCAGCCCCCCAACTCCTGTAGCCAGTAACATAGGGTCCTTCCATTTAAACTTCACCGGATGGCTGCTTGGTTAGTTGATTGATTTGGTGTGGTTTGGTTGGGTTTGGGGGGAGGACAGAGTCTTGCTGTATATAGTTCAAGCCGGTCTCAAACTCAGAATTCTTTGTCCCAGCCTCCTGGGTGCTAGGATTATATCATACACTGTAGCTGGTCTTTGCTACTTTGTGGGTTCTTTTTCCCCACCCTTTGTCTGTCTCCCTTCCAGTTTCACCCCTAACACTATCTAGGGAGAAACTAGGACAGAGGGGGAAAGAAATTTGGAAAATCCCTAAATCTAAGTTCTTTCCTCTTGTTTCTTCTTTGAGCACAACTTCTAACAAACCACAACCAACCCCCTCACTGAACGACTAACAACCAACAACCCCGCCTATCAGGGCCCTAGCATTTATATGCCCTCTGAAAAGTTCCCAGAATTCCAAATGTCGCACAATCATAGAAATTATCTGCAGCTGGCAAAACCATGCCTCATCTAGAGTGTGAGGTAAATCATAGTCAGCTGCTGCAGGTGGTTCAAAGCAGCCTCATGTCCCAATACCTGAGACTAAAAATGAATGCACATTCTTACAACGTTTCTGAGCTGTCACTACAATGCACCACCATACCCATCTGGGTTTGTTTGATGGCAGATGCCTTTGCCCCCAGCCATCTCGCCAGCCTTGACCTAGTTCAACGCTTTTGATCTACATTACTCTGTAGCCATCTCAACGACCAATTTTAAAATATTTTCATCAACCCCAAATGAAACCTACATCTTTTCTAAGTCATTCCACATCACACATACCTTTGAATGACCTTACTGCCATTTTGATGCCATCTGTAGCTCGGCAGGCCCTAGAACACAACACATTCAGCTCTGTTGGAACTGCACACCCCATAGCCGCTCAGCTTCTCTTTCCCAAGATGCACTTCAGTGGGTGTTCCTAATATAATTTCTTACCTTGGCAATTAGAACAACTCCAGACCTGTTTTTCCTATTTTAAAAACAAAACATGTCAAAATACAGTAAATATTATTATTTTAGAATGGGCTTTTAAACATGTAAATTACCCTCAACCTTTGGACCATTCCCACTGGCTCAGGGAATCTAAGCTCCCAGGA
Source organism: Rhynchomys soricoides (assembly GCA_019843965.1). Taxonomy (NCBI): domain Eukaryota; kingdom Metazoa; phylum Chordata; class Mammalia; order Rodentia; family Muridae; genus Rhynchomys; species Rhynchomys soricoides. The sequence goes on from JADRCH010009298.1 coordinate 27,078, forward strand.
GACTCTGTAATTCAGGGTAGTGTAGTGCTGGGATAAGGGCAGTTGATTTTACCTGTGGCTGATCTTCTGCCTTTGGTGCCAGATGAGATCTTCCCCTTGGGGAAGATCAGCTGTCAGCCAAGCTCTTAGCTCTTCACATCAGCCACAGAACCCTGCAATTCTCTCAGTGGTCTTAGCCAGAGCACCCTTGTCCCCGTTAACATGTGGACTCAGTAAAAATACCTGGAGACCCTCCCTTTTTTAAAGTTGGAAAGTAATGACATGCATTTGTGTGGTTGCCCCTTCTGGGGACTGCTATACTGAAGTTGAGTATGAACAAGGTACAATCAGAGGCTGTACGTCTTGACATAGCTGTAGTATTAGTGACGAACTGTTGCTATGGAAATGGGAAGGCACTTGCTGGGCTTTGCAGAACTAAAAGCACCTAGGTGGAATTTCTATGAAAGACCCTGGAACCACTTGTGGCAACAGTTACAGGACAGTGTCCCCAATCCATGATCTTACCAGCTTCCCCTCTGGACACTTGCATGAGACCTCTGTCTCCTGAACGCAAAGGGGAAGTCCCATGTCTCCTAGCACCTGGCGAAGGGCCAGTTGTTGTGGAAACAGGGCACACTGCTGCTGAATGGAAGGTATGTGTGGACGTGTTGGTTTGGGCTGCTCTGTTTTGGTACTGGGGAGTTGTTTGTTTTATCTGGGAGCTGCTTTGTGGGTTTTTGGTTGGTTGGTTTGTTGGTTGGTTTTGAGACAGTGTTTGACTCATTAGTAGGCCGGACACTCACTGTCCCCTTCCACCTGCCTCAGCCTTTTGAATGGTAGGATTCCAGTTATGAGCTACCCTACCCAGATGTGGATGGACCTGTTTAAAGAGGCCATAGGCAGGGTATCCCTAAACCCCTTTGAATAAAGATTAAATCTGTGAGAGGCAAAGAGAGAGTAGAGGGAAGATTCTAAAGCCAATAAAGGCCTTTTCTCCTTGTCCTCCTCAGAGTGGAGACGACTCCTCAGAAGAGGAAGGGGAAGTGGACAGTGAAGTAGAATTTCCGAGACGACAGAGGTAAGGCACACGAACCTGTGACTGTGTTCACTGTCACGGGGAAGACCCTGCATGTGCCACACCTGGCTCGGCCAGAGGCCCATCTGCAGCCACTGTCTAATTTCAGTTTCCACTGTCATGGAAACTGAACTAAGTGCTGAGGTCTTCCCGTCACCATGTCTGAAAGTTGCCTCTGAACAGCAGGTCCCAGGTCATCAGATTCATTTCCAGAGAACTAAACAGTGAAGAGCAGAGTACAGAGCCACTGTCACACTGGAGAACATAGAGTCTGCTTTGGGAGGGTGGTACTTGGTTGTGGGACCGATGGTTTCCAGGGGGCTCATTGAGTCATGCTGCCAGAGTCAAATATCACACAGGAGTGTTATGGAACATTTCTTTCTCCCAGTTGTGGAAGCCGGTGAGTCCAAGCTCACCGTGGCAGGTGATTCCATCCCACCAGGCCCAGCTTGCTTCCTAGCTTGCAGACACCTTCCCGTGACCTCACATGGAAAAGATAGATGAATAACAGAATTTGGGAGGGCACAGTTCAGTCCATGGCTCCTCTCTACTTCTGTAAATGTTTCCTAGCAAGCTTGACTTTTAGTCTTCCTCTGGGTCAGGAAGAGCAGTATTCCTGTCACTCTGGGTAACAGACAAGGCAGGGGAGGCCCATGCTCTGGTTACGTTTGCGTGTTTTCCCTGTTGCAGGCCTCACCGCTGCATTAGCAGTTACCAGTCATACTCAACCTTTAGCTCGGAGAACTTCTCTGTGTCTGATGGAGAGGAGGGTAACACTAGTGACCACTCGAACAGTCCCGATGAGTCAGCCAACAGACGGCAGGACCGCCTGGCAGAAACACTGGATGACCTGCTGTCCCAGACACCCGAGGCCCCCATCGAGATCTCCTCCCACTCAGATGGGCTGTCTGACAAGGAGTGTGCTGTACGGCGAGTGAAGACACAGATGTCCCTGGGCAAGCTGTGTGCCGAGGAGCGGGGCTACGAGGTAGGTGCCTCTCGCTCCTCACTCCACTCCGCCCTTTCTGGTTCTTCTGGGTTTAGAGAATTTTCCTAGTTTGCTCTCTGTTGCTGTGAAACACACTATGACCAAGAGCAGCTTAGGGAAGAAAGGGTTTATTTCAGCTTACAGCTCCCAGTCCATCACTGAGAGAAGCCATTGCAGGATCTGAAGCAGAGCAGGAGCCTGGAGGCAGGACCTGAAGCAGCGGCTGTGGAGAAAGGCTGGCTGCTTGTTCCCATGGCTTGCTCAGCTTGCTTGGGTTTGTTGTTGTTGTTGTTGTTGTTGTTGTTGTTTGTTTTGTCTTCGGTACAGCCCAAGCCCACCTGCCCAGGGGGGTGGTACCACCCACAGTGGGCTGGACAACACCTGTCAATCAAGAAAACACTACACAGACTTGCCTACAGGCCAGTCTGTTGAAAGCATTTTCTCAGTTGAGGTCTTCTCTTCTCAAATGACTCTAGTTTGTGTCAGTTGACAAAAAAAGAAAAAGAAAAAGAAAGAAAACCTAACCAACACAAGTATGTTCATGCCTCAGGGTCTTTTTTTTTTTTTAAAGATTTATTTATTTATTATATGTAGGTACACTGTAGCTGTCTTCAGACACTTTTTCTACTTGCTCCAGCCTTGCTCACTGTAGCTGTCTTCAGACACCCCAGAAGAGGGCATCAGATCTCATTATGGATGGTTGTTAGCCACCATGTGGTTGCTGGGATTTGAACTCACTGCCTTTTGAAGAGCAGTCGGCTCTCTTAACCGCTGAGCCATCTCTCCAGCTGGCCTCAGGGTCTTTATAATTTTTATGCAGTAGATAAAGTAGACACTGTCTCCACAATGTACATGAAAGCGTGTAGTCACGAGACTCCCTGAATAAGGACAGTGTCTCACAAATGAGGCAGAGACATGGGATGCTCAGGAACCCTCACCACCTCACCCCATCTTCCAATCCCGTTAAAGGACTGAGTATCCTTCCATCCACACCCTCGCTCTCCTCTGGAAGACATTGCCACAGAACAGAAGACACTGTCTCTTACGTAGACTAGTACAGCCTTTGGAGAGTCAGGAGAGCATGGTGCTCATAACTGTAAAGCCTGGACTCAGACCACCTAGATGCAAACCCAGTCACTCTACGTACTATGTGACCTTGAGCAAGTTGCTTCCCCTCTCTGAAGGTCAGTCTCCTTACCTGTAAGATGCATGATTTCAATCAAATCTGTGAGAAGTGATTTATTTCAGCAGGTGAGTAGACTGGATTAACAGAGGTAAAGGATTTACAGTAAGTGGTACCTGAGACACTGGAATGCTATGGAGATGGGGATGTCGGGACCTGGTACAGGCCTCCCACCACCATCAGCATTACCAACTTTATATAGCTATGCTCTCCATAGGCAACCCCAAGAACAAGGCCCAGCCTCATTCATCTTTGTCAGCTCCTATAGCATGGGCAGAGTGGAGCTACCCCTCAGGGAGGGCTATACACGGGTGACGCTGCCACATGGGACGTGTTCAGTGTGCTGTCACTGAGGGCTGTAGAAGAGAATTAAGAGCCCTTGTGTGAACTTTGCAGAACCCTGTGCAGTTTGGAGACTCGGACTGTGACTCTTCAGAGGGAGAGTGTTCCGATGCCACCGTTAGGACCAGCAAGAACTACAGCTCCGCCACCTGGTGACACGGGCTCTCCATCAGGTCTTGAGACTCCTCTCTAGCAGTAGACTCCCCCTCCTTTATCTGTCTGGGAGGAGCGGCCCAGTCCCAGAAACAAGCCACAGTGACGGGAACATGAGACTCGTCAAATCTCTGGGAAATACCCAAACGAAACTATGTCTCACTGAGCATTTCAATCAAGAATGGCAGGGATCTATTGTGCTGGATACTCCAGCTACTGTAACCTTGATATTTATTTTTGTTGGACATTTTAACACTTTGTATTGTAAAGAGTGAACTATATATGATACAGACACAATAATTTCTTTACGAAAAAATTAGGAAGTATTGCTCCTTCAGAACAACATTTGGAATTTGTCGGGCCAGGTGTCACTGTCACTTGAACACGGGACCGGATCTCTCGTCCACGCTTGAAGAGTTGTAAAGAGACATGTTGAACATTGGTCAACTGGCTTGTCCATTCGAAGGATGGAACCGACCAGGAAGTTGAGTGATCTCATAGCACCAATGCCTTGAAGGGCATGTGCTTCCCTCCAGGAGGAAGAAGCACACAGAGCTGTAGCTGCACATCTGGAAGCCATTTTTTTTTCTTGAACATTAAACAGAATCTGGTAGTAAGAGCTTCTGCAGCATCAGGTCCCGCCTTCAGCACATGCTTCCCGTTCAGTGCTGCCATTTTCATGGCCCTGACCAGCGTGCTTTTCCAGACGCAGTGTCATTTCTCCCAGGTAGCTTCCTTTCTTTCCACCTGTTGGCCACTTCTTAGGAAGGGGAAAGAGCCCTGAAGGGGATAACAGGGCAAGGCGAAAAAAGCATCTGTGATGTTAGAAAAACAAGCCTGTAAAGATTCCTTCTGGAGAAGGCTCTGTTCTGCTGTATAAGCAAGATCCAGGTTGTCTACCTCCCGGAATCACACTGATTCACACAGAAGGCAGCTAGGATGTGTGTATCCAGGGTCCAATCCCAAACCATCTTTATTTTGTTCATTATTTCATTCTAGCTTGGAAGCTTTGGTGGCTGTCTGTCAATCACTGTAGCATAAAAGGCTAAGTTAGCAGCTCGTAGGTGACCCCTATCACATTTTTGTTAAATGCTATCTGTAAAATACGGTGGGTTTTTTTGTTTTGTTTTTGGTTTTTGGTTTGGTTTTGGTTTTGGTTTTTTCCATTCTGAATCACTGCTGTTTTGTTTAGTCAGGTTAGGAAATCTGCAGAAGGGACAACTGATGCTAAGCAGGAATTAGAATTAGTTTCTCAAAAGCATGTGATTCTTCCTGTGTCTAGAGTCCTGGGCTATGAAAGGTACCCGAGGTGCTTTGTGGAGCCTTTGAAGCAGGAAATGTCTCACAGTCCCCTGAGGGCTGGGTCATAGGTGGGTACCACCATGCCTGGCTTAAAGATGTTTCATGTAGAATTTATATACACAACATTGGCCCGATTACTGTCTCCAGCACAGGCTTCTGCCAAGCATTGCCCTGCACTGGCTGGATTCTGATGTTGCATCCTGTAAGGATCTTAAGTATTAAGACATTCCAACCCCAATGGAAACAGTGCCCCTGGGCCGGGTGTCACTCACTGACTGCGTCAGCCAAAATGAAGTGCAGGAGGGACTCAGAGCCAGTCTTACGTTTGATCTTTTGTTTACACTTTATGTTGAGACATTGATTTTAAAATTTAGTCTATCATTTTTAGCTCATAGGAAAGATAAAGGAACATGTATTTAGAAAGCAGTATTGTTTTGTTAAATTATTCCATTTTGTATGAACCGTAGCAGGACTACACGAAAGAGCTTAAGTTATGACATTATTATTCTTGTTTTTATATTGTCATGATTTTCTGTTGACCAGAAGGTGTGGCTTATGATGTAGCACAATGACTGTTTATTGTTAACCATGAATTATTATGGACTTTGGTAGATGGAGCTGCCCTTTGGCACTCCCAGCATTCCTCAGTGTTTTCCCTGGTCTCCTGAATACAGCAGCAATGGTCTGAGGATGTGTGCTCTGCCCTGACACCCAATGGGTACACTGTGATTTACTTTTTACTTGATTGTAAAAGCTCCTGAATATGCAGATGACCAAGTAGATGAACAAATAGTTCAAAAGTTTCAGAAGTTATAAACTTTCTAAAGTGTCTTAGAAATAAAACCATGGGACTGTAATAGAGGCAAAAAGAGATTGAATCGTCAGACAGCAAGACAAAGCGTTTCTGTGAAGACTCATGAGGTAGTTTCAAGAGTGGACAGCAAATCGGTCATCATCTCCTTCCTGCTGAGATTGGGAAGAGCAGAGACTAGAAGAGACATGAACAACACCAGCAGGATATGCTTCTGTGACCACCTCAGGTCCTTGTTCCTTAGAATTAAGACTCTTCCTGTCCACACAAAGCAGGGGCAGCTGTCTGTTCTGTGCACACCGTTAGTGACAACGGTGAGCTCTGAAGAGCAGCTTCTCCTGCACCTTTCAGTGTCCTCCCAGAAAACCCATCCAGTATCTCAGCCTTCATCAGCATTCTGCATTCCCACCCTGCCTTTGTGGCACACTAAGGCTACCTTAACTGGATTCGCAGTTATGGTCTGCCACAGTATGCCAGGGATGTGGTGTTGGTTCCAGTCATTCACTGTAGCATCAAGATGGGAATGAAGTCCACACTTCTGGAATGGAATTAACGAGGTTTCAGGAAAAAGTGGTTCTAAACAAGGGTAAAAGGGAAGAACAGTCCCTACCCACCTACCTTGTAGGAGTCAGGAAACTCAAACTGTTTCCTTAAAAACATTAGTCATCAGAAGAACCTCGAATGGAGAGATCAGGGAACATAAGAGCCAATTCTTCAGTGCTGTTAGAAGCTGCCATGCTTCAGTGCTTTGAGAATCCTTGCCAGACCCATTTCAAGCTTCAGCACTTACTGTAAGATGAATGGCTACATTCTTTGGCCAGCTTTTGTTGACTGACTACTAAGATGAGTTCCATTTTGTATTGCAATCAAGCACTGAATTTTCTTTTTTCTTTTATTCTAGATCATGTCCCTAAGTAAAAACCCCTCTTAAAATAATAGCCTAGCGCAGTAATGGAGAAGCCTGAGTGCACTTTGAAACATACCCCCCCACCACTAAGTTCAGAGCTAGCTGCAGGACTGGGGGAGATTTTGCCCAGACAATGAAGGTGACTTGGGTGGCCTGCTTGAAGATTGAATATTTTAAGCCTTTAGTTCCACCAAGTTAATCCTGGAATTAAAGTAATTTTGAGTCAGTGCTGTCTAGTGCTTATTCAGGGTCATTGTGCTAAATTATTCCCCTAACCTGCTCTGGGTAATGGAGGCGCTGACGCTGGAGTTTCTTGTTACTAACACAGCTTGTTAGTGCTCCCCACGAGGCAGCCGTGACCTCTTCTCTGTGAGCATGTGTTGCTGTTGACCCAGTGGTTTTCTGTTTTTTTTTTTCTTATGTCCTTATGTCTCAAATGTTTTTAATTATATGTTTTTTCATTCTTTGAGAATTTTATACATGTAAACAGCGAGTTCTAATCATGCTCACTTCATACCCTCTACGTCCCACCTCCCAACTTCAGGCTTTTGGATTGTTGTTTTGGTAATTCACCAAGTCCAGTTACTGCCACCCAGGTGTGCGTATGGCCATCCACTGGAGCAAGGGACACTAACAGTGGCCCACTTCGACAAAAGAGTGATTCTCCCTCCCCCAATAGCTGTCAGCTGCCAGTACTACTCAATAAGGAGAAGGCCTGGAGATCACCGTCCCACATCAAATTCTCTTCTTAAAAAACATCTCTAGCTGGGTGTGGTGGCACATACCTTTAATCCTAGCTCTGGTAGAGGCAGGGACAGGCAGACTCTGTGACTTCAAGGCTAGCCTGGTCTACATACAAGCCAGGCAGAGTGACTTGGTGAGACCTGTCTAATAATGATAATGATAATAATAATAATAATAATAATAATAATAATAATATCATCTAAGGGATTCCTGCCACACCCCACGTATACTATGTTTATTTCTCGAAACCAAAATACCATATCCCACCATGCACCACCTCTGCCCTAAACACTGTGGTCTGCTTCTGAGCACCATATTGCTCCTTGCTGATCCTTGCTCCAGCCTCAGAGCAAGAGCATCACTCACAGCTTGCTGGAATTGGTGCACAAAGTATATATTGACCATTTGAGATCTTCAGTTCCCTGATGGGCAAGTACAGGACCATGCCAGGCAAAGGGCCACTTGCCTTGATTCTGTCCCTTTGGACTGCAGTCCAATTGACTAAGCACCAACTGCATCTCTTTACCCACACTGAACTGTACCGAATGAGCACACTTCCCCGTCTAACAGAAGGTTCAGGTGTGTGGTCCGTTACTTGTTTCCTCCCGAGATGATGTGAAAAAAAATGCTTTTTATCAAGACGTTTCTTCAACTGTCGGTGTGGATTTAGTGCCTTTCCAGGCAGCAAGCTTTTCTCTGCTGATACCATAGAACAAATGTCCCCGTCTGCTCACCTTCCTCTAGACTGGCCCACTGGATCCGTAAATTTGCTTATCTGCATGGCTCAACTGGCGCTGCAAAAGCCGTTCCAACAAGAATGAGCTGAACTAGGCTGCTAAGGGGAGGACCCAGTGGAACCTAGAACATTTCTCAGGGACAGGTGGCTCAAGAGGGTAGCTCTCAGAAACGGAAAGAACTGGGCAAGGCTTTGGGCTGCGGTGTGATGGGCAGTGTCACATGGCAAGGGTGTGACGGAAGGATTTCAGCCAGCACCACGGCCACAGATGGCAAGGCCACTCACTATAAGGAAGCTTCCAGCAGAATCACAGCCCTGCCTCCCAGGGCCACTGTACAGCACTGGAGGTGGATCAGCGGCATTTGGCCCTAGGCTATTGTCCGCTGATCATGGTTCTCCCATGGCTACAAGTTAGAGGGCCCAGCCACACAGGGGGGAAGGGGGGTATCATGATCACCCCACCCCAGTGGCTGTTCACCTCTAGAGTTCCACTCCCCAGAGGATGGGAACACTTTGAGTCTTTTTATTTAATGTATGTGTCTGCCTTCTCTCTCTCTCTCTCTCTCTCTCCCCGTTTCTCTCCCATCTTTCTCCTCTCTCTTTCAATAATGTGAGTTCCTATTGATTTAGAGCAAACAAATTTCTTTCTAATACTTAAGTCTCAGAATGAACTCGTGCGTCTGTCTCTCTCCCGTGGTCTCAGCTCCCAGGCCCCCCCACTCCATGTCCTTTTCCGACACCAGCTCTGGCTTTGTACT
>JADRCH010009299.1:0-25084 GCA_019843965.1 Rhynchomys soricoides
TCATGGTTTCTTTTTCTTTAACAGTTTTGGTGGTGGTGATGATGATGCAGTGGTTTTTAGTTTCATGAAGTCCCCTTTGTCAGTTGTTGGCCTTAATTCTTGGTCAAATGGAGTCCTGTTCAGGAAGTCCTTGCACCTGTATCCTGTAGAATACTGCTGTGCTCTCCACTAGCGACTTCTGTACTCCACATTTAGGCCTTTGCTCCATTTAGAGTTCGCTTTTGTGCAAGGGGATGATACGGGTCTACTTTCTCTCTTCTGCATGTGGACATCCAGTTTCCCCAGCACCATTTGTTGAAGATGCTTTCTTGTTTCCAGGTGTTGTCTGAGTCTCAGTCAACTCTTAAATGGCTGAAGTTACATGTGCTCATGTCTGGGTCTTCATGTCCTTGTTGTGCCAACGCCATATTGTTCTGTTACTCTGTCTCTCTAATGTATCTTACAACCTGCGATTGTAATCCCCCCAGCATTGTTCTCTTTGCTCAGGATTGTTTTGTCTGTCTGGGGTCTTTTATGGATCCATATGAGGACAGCTTTTTTCTATTTCAGTAAAGAATGGGATGGAGATTTTGACTGGGATTGCGTCGAATCTATAAATGGCTTTTGGTAAAATAGTCATTTATGCAGTATTAATTCTGGTGACCCATGAGCATGGGGTGTCTCCACTTTCAAATGTCTGTCCCACCTCTTGCTTCAGAGGTTGAAAGTTTTCATGTAGAGGTCCTTCCCTTCCTCGGTTATGTTTATGCCTAGATACGGCGTTTTCTTTGAGGCTAGTATGAGTGAGGCTGTATCCACAGTCTCCTCCTCTGTATTGATGGCGATGGTGTATAGAAAAGCCATTGATTTGGGCAAGCTGATTGTTCAAGACTGTTGCATTTGTTTATCATTTCTAGGGTTTTCTGGTAGACTTGTTGGAATCTCATGTATAGTACCACAACATCTGTAAATAGGGATAGTGCGACTTTTCCTGTTTTGTTTTGTTTGAGTAGTTTAAGAAGGATTGAGTATCCAAGTGATGATGGCCCAAGCTTTTCATCCCAGTGCTTGGAAAGCAGAGCCGGGCAGATAGATCTCCGAGTTCAAGGCCAGCCTGGTCTATGGAGTGAGTTCCAGGATAGCCAAGACACAACCAAACTCTGTCTGGAGAAACCAAACCAAACCAAACCAAACCAAACAAACAAAGGATTGGCTGTAAATCTTCTTTGAAAGTCTGATAGAATTCTGTGGAGTTTTTGGTGTTTTAGATAGAAGGCTTTTTATTGCTATTTAAATCTCTTCATCTGATATAGGTGTGTTTTAGGTTTTTTGCTTTCTGGGTTTAATTTTGGTGACTTGGCTATCTCTATTTCATTAATTTCTGCTCTTTCTTTTTATTTCTTGCCATCATATGGGCTTGGATTTGGCTTGTTCTCATTTTTTACAAATGTTTGAGTTGTATTATTCAGTCATGAATGTGTGTGCATGTGCACCTGTGCGCGTTCATCCATCCATCCTTCCTCCCTCCCTTCCTCCTGTGCACACTTAGAGCTATGTCTTTTGTAGCATGACTCTTAGCATGTCCCAGAGGTTCTATTGTGTTGTGTTTTCATTTTCACTTTTTATTTCTTTCTTGATTTCTTCTTTGGCCCATTCATCATTCAGTAATGAGTTACTTAAAGTTGGTGTAGTTTTTGCCCAGATGACCTATTATAGAAAGCAGGAAGTTGAAATCATTTACTATTAATGGGTTGATGTTTCTCTGTGTCTTTAAATTCAGTAGTATGTTTCTTATGAAATGAGGCTCAATGGGTTTGGTGCATATAGGTTTAGGATAGTAATACCTTGTTGGTTAACTGTCCCCTGCGTTAAAGTAGAGTCTCCCTCTTTATCTCCTCTGATTAGCTCTAGTTTGGGGTCTATTTTGTTGGATACTAGGATGGAGATACCTGCTTGCTCCTGGTCCCATTATTTTGGAGTATTTTTGCCCATTCTTTTACTCTAAGATGGCGCCTGTCTTTAAAGCTAATATGTATTTCTTGCAGATGACAAATAGGTGGGTTTTTTTTTTCTTGGCCTATTCAGTCAGTCTGTGGCTTTTGGTTGGAGAACTGAGGCCACTGATAGTTAAAGTTATTATTGAAGGTTGTGTGTTAATCACAGTTATTGTGCTGTTGATTTTACTCTGAATTTTAGTAATTATTTCTTTATATTTCTCTCCAGTCTCATGGCTATGCTTATTCTTCTCTTGAGCCTGAAATATGTTTCCTACATTTTGTTCAAGGTTGGTTTGCTGTATATAAAAAGGGTTTGTCTGTTTATATCCTGGCAGTTTTTTTTAAGTTCTGCATCCCAAGGTTCATCTAGGTGATTCTCATTGGCAGACATTTCTATAGGAATGGTGTGTTTGTGGGAGGAGAAACTGCCTGATTGCTCATGATGTATGTATTTCTTCGATGAGTTAGTGCTAAGCACATAGACTTCTTTTGTTAGTTCTGAGTCTGATATGGTTCGGGCAGAGTGGAGCAGGCAGAGAGGATTTGCAGGTGAACTTGGGCCTTGATGCTGGAGGTGGCATAAGTAAAATAAAGACAAATGGCTTTTCTAAGCACTGTGAGATTTGATGGCCAGTGTTTGAGCCATACCAGACACTCAGACAGAAGGAAATCAAGTTGACCAAACAAGTACAATAAAGCGATTCTCTATTTTGCAGATAGATTTAGAAACAATAGTTTCTAAACATTACTGTGAGTAATAGAGTTGTTGAATTACCTCTTTTGAAAAATATCCTCCAGGGGCTGTGGAGATGGCACAGTGGTTAGCAGTGTTTGCTGATCTTCCAGAGGACCCCAATCAGTTTCCAGCACCCATATCAGGCAGCTCACAACCACCTATAACTGGCCACCAAGGTTGCCCAAACACACATGGCATATGCTGACATATACATAAATAAAAATAAAATAAATCTATTTTAATGTCCATACGGGTGCTAGAGAGACGGCTCAGTCACTAAAGTACTTACCACACAAGCATATGAACCTGATTTTGGACCTCCGGCACCCACATAAAACACTGGGCTTGGCAGCACATACCTGTAATCCCAGTGACAAATAAGGTGGAGGGTGACTAAGGATTATACTAGAGTTGACTTCTGGCCTCCACTTGGATGTAAACACATATACACATAAACCTATACACAGGAGTGCTCATACAGAATGCATGTAAACACATACACACATAAACCTATACACAGGAGTGCTCATACAGAAAGTTTGTGTGCATACACTTATTAAACGTGCTCTTACATTGGGTTCAAGTTATAAATCCAGAGGAAACTGCTGACAGTATCTCTACATTCTACCCTCTGTAAAACTAATCTGTATTGAAAGGCTCCACCCCATTTCCACTCTCGGATAGTCTGTTGCTCTGCATCTGTTCTTTCCATCAGAGCCACCATCTGCACCATCTGCAGTACATCAAGAGCTAACAACAATCCCTGATATCCTTCCTTGTTGTCATCTTTCGAGTGTGGGGCTCACCAAGGACTCTTTAGTAGTGTACAGTCTCAGCTATGTTGGGTATAGAAATGGAAACTCCCCCAATGAATAAATCATAGGTATGCACTAAATAATTAAATTAAATTGTAGATATGGATGACCTTCTAGCCCCAAATCTAATCCATAGTCTAAAATAAAAAATTATTGATTGTTACCAATTTCAAATTTAGATTCCTGGTAAAGCTCAAAATGTTCTAGCCTGTTTTCCAAACCGCTGTGGGTACTGAGTCAGTGCTTAAAAGACTTAAAAGGCAGTGGGATTGGATGTTCCGGGCCAGCCTGGGCTACATAACCAGGTAATAACACGTGTTAGCATACAATTGTGGTCTTGGTTTCTGGCTGCAGAACTGGAGTGGCCTGTGCTCGGCTCCTGTGTTTAACACCTAGCTGACAATGGGCCACTGAAACAGTGTACACCCCAGCTTGTTCAGTAAGTATAATTATTATTCGGAGTAACACGAGGTCTTTTCCTGGTGGGTCTACTGAAGATTGGAATAATCAGGAAAGCTGTTAGGGCTGTGATAGGCATGGACCTTAGTTAGTGTTAGCTTCTATCATTATTTTTTCTTTCTCTTTTTTTGGGGTATAGAACATGCCCAGAGCCTTGGGCATGCTGGGCAAGCATGGCATCACTGAGCTCTGCCCCCAAACCAGTTACTATTAATGTATTATGAGCATGTAGTGCACAGATAAGAAACTGCTTGTGATCCTGTGCGTGCATAAAGTTCTCTCCAGAAAGTGAAACATCCTATTACACCTGGGCCTGTATTTGTGCTGAGCCAACTAGCAGGGAGGAGCAGGGGACACAAGGTACAGAGGTAAATAAGACCTGAATTTTCACATAGTAGAGTCACACATTTACCATTTATTATTTATTAACAGTTCAGAAGCAGAGGCCATAGTATTCCTGACTCTGTCAATAGTCTAAAATTCCAGCGTTTCCAAGCAACAAAAGGCCAGCGAGGGAGCAAAGGTGGCAAGAGACCCTTAACAGCATCCTGCCTACCATCTCTGTGTGGGATCCCAGGGCTCTGTACACTCTGGCATTGGTGTCGCACTACATGACAGAGCAAAATGGGCTGTATTCACCTCTACTTCAGTTAGACTTCACTGTCCAACTGAGCAATCAGAATGCCTGGCCATGATTGGCTGAATCTCATAATGTAAATTCCCTCCTTTACCACTTGCTTAGGGTCATGCTGTTTTTAATAGCAGTGCCAGCAGTGCTTTTTAAAATATGTTTTTGAGATTATGATTATATCATTTTGCCCTTTACTTCCCTCCTGTCAAACTCGCCCGTGTATCCTGCCCGTTTACTCTCAAAGTCATGGCCTCTTTTTCCTTTCTTGTTGTTACACACATGCCCACTCACACGCACACACACACTGCCCAATGGGCTGATATATACATATATACATATGTGTGTGTATGTATGAGCCTCATGAGCCTCATGAGCTTCCCTCCTTCCATGTTAGCTTGGCTTTGTCGTCATCCTTGTTCGGCTCATGTTAGGCAGTCATGTTGTTGCAACTCCCATCCTAGGAGACACTGTCTCACAGCAAATCCCTGCTCCACACTGATCCCCAAGCCTTAGGTGCAGGAGCTGTGTTTAGGGCTATCAGTTGGAACTGAGCTCCACAACTCTGAATTTTGATTGGTTGTGGTTTTGTGTAATGGGCTCTGTCTGATGCACAGGGACGTTTCCTTGATGAGAGGTGAGGAATATCCCCTGGATAAGGATGTCCAGACAGTTGCTAAGCAGCACATCATCTGTCACCTCCTAGAACCACCATCTGACTTAATAGCCATGACCAGCATCGGGATATTGCCTCATAGCTTTTTTTAAGTTTTATTTATTTTTACGTACATTGGTTTTCTGCCTACATGTTTGTGTGAAGGTGGCAGTTCCTCTGTTATTGGGGTTACAGACAGTAGTGAGCTGCCATGTGTGTGCTGGGAATTGAACTCAGGGCCTCTTTAAGAGCAGCCAGTACTCTAAAGCACCGAATTGTCTCTCCAGCCCACTTCATAGCTTTAAAAGGCACTTTTATGTATTTTATTTAGTATTAACATAAATCCTATGCAGAAGCCTTTTGTTATAATTTTTCATAGCCTGTGTTATGAAAGGTGCCTCCACAATTAATATTAATCATAATATGGATCTCGTATAGTTTAAGTAATAAAAATGGTGTGCAGCATACTCCATGGGTGACCCAAATATAGTAGTGGCACTTTCCATAGTTAGAAGAAAAGAGTCCCCACTCATTGGCTCAGGCAGAAAAGGACATTTTCTAATGGAGACACACATCTATAGAGTCAGTGTTCTCGGCAAAGAAGCCCCTTGGCAGCATGGACTCAGCTCTGTAGCTTTCATTTCCAGCTTTGGCCGGTCCTTCTCTGCCTTTGCAGGGCTCTCCACGGCTATGATGCTCAGGCACAACAGTACTTTTGGACCCTCACACATCACCCTGTTCTGTACCTACAGAGGTTGACATGTAAAGATACCTTGCTTCTTATGTGCTATTGGGATCAATCAGTGTGAAGACCCCAGCATCTCAGATAGCGGGAATGTGCAGGTTGGGATTCAGCATCAGTTCCTCCGGCTCACACTTACATCACCACACTTCCCTCCGTCGTTCCACCAAGGGCCAACGTTCTTACTGGTGACCAGTAGCTACGATCTCCAAAACTAGCAATCATTCTTTCCCTTGTCTAGGAAATACCTCACTGGCTCAGTTAACTCTGAGGCACAGACCATCCCTGTTGTTTTTTCTGTCCACCCCTTTGTAAATAATCTATTTTATTAAACTTTCATTTGTCCCGTTGGACAATGCCACCTGTTTCCTAACAGGACCTAGACTCATGGAAGCCACCAGAAGCATAAATGACAATGCTTGCTGCTGGTGGTCATTCACTGTATAGACGGTGGTCACCCAGACGTTGGAAATCTGAATTCAGAAAAGGGATTATATACAGTCGCAAGGTTACCTTCACTACAACCGCTGGTACATTTGGAATATAGATCAGTCTACGTAGACCTTGGTTACTCCTTTAGAAACATATCTAGTCCGCAAACAAGAGCTATGTGCATTCACAATATGGCGTATACTAGAAGCAACCGTTAAATGTTTTTGTTCTCACCATCAGATGACAGCCCTGTGACAAGGGAGTCATTCATCTTTCAACATTTACAATTCTTCAAAGTATATCCTTTTTAAAACTAAATAAGGCTTAGAGACTCTGGGATTAGTCAGAGTGGCCCCAGGTCCAGGGTCCGTGAATAGTGATGGTGAACTTAGTGGGCCTTCACTTATGTCTGGGCAGAACTTAGCGGGCCTTCACTTATGTCTGGGCAGTCTGATCTTCTGAACGGCTAGAAAACAAATGGCCTTTTCATTTTAAAATGGAAATGCCCATTCTTTGTGACCACGTTAAGGTTTTTTTTTTTTTCCCAAGGAAATTTCAAATTCATGTTCTTAGGCTAACAAGATCGCTCAGCATGTAAAGGTGCCTGCTGCCAAGCCCATAACCTGAATGAGAATCTCCATGGTGCACTTTCTTCCATCACGGACTCATGTGGTGGAAGAAAATATTTAACTCCAGCCAACGGAGTGACTTCTGACCTCCACATAGTCACTGTGGCCTGTGGGTATGGAAACGGGCACACCAAAGAATGAAATGTGATTTTTTAAAAATTTATTCCTTAATAATTTGTTTACAGTCCAGACTTTATCCCCCTCCTGGTCCACCCTCTGACTGTTCCACATCCCATACCTCCTCCCCACCCACCCCCGTCTCCAAGAGGTGTCTCCACCTCACCCCAGCAGACCTCCCCACTCCCTGGGGCTCTAAGTCTCTGGAGGGTTAGGTGCGTCTTCTCTGACTGAGTCCAGACCCAGCAGTCCTCTGCTGTATATGTGTTGGGGGCCTCATATCAGCTGGTGTTTGCTGCCTGGTTGGTGGCTCAGTGTCTGAGAGATCTCAGGGGCCCAGGTTAGTTGAGACTGCTACAGGGTCGCCCTCCTCCTCAGCTTCTTCCAGTTTTCCCCTAATTCAACCACAGGGGTCACCAGCTTCTGTCCATTCATTGGGTGTAAATTGTGCTCACTTCGACAGCACATATACCAAAATTCGAACCATACAGAGAAGATTAGCATGGCCCCTGTGCAAAGATGACATGTCCCTGAGGGACAGCAGAAAGAATAGAAACAAGTAACCTCGGGAGGTGGAGGTAGGGGGACCCTCTAGAATGTACCAGAGACCTGGGAGGTAAGAGACTCTCAGGACTCAAAGGGAGGGACCTTGGATGAAATGTGATTTTAAGAAAACCATGGTCTAATTTGAGCTCACTTTTAATTACACAGATAATAGTAAATAATATAGTTCTTACTTGGCTTGGTGGCTGTAATCCCAGTGTGCAGAAGGCAGAGACAGAACATTCTAAATTTGAAGTCATTTACACACACAGAGAGAGAGAGAGAGAGAGAGAGAGAGAGAGAGGGAGAGAGAGAGAGAGCGCATGTGCTTCCTTATTTTAGAATCCAGTGCTTGAATTAAAGTATAAATAACAAACCTTCGTTGGTGCCTGGCTCTGAACCACGGAACAGGCTAAGCACGCTGCGCTGCCTTATTTAACCCTCGTTACATACGTAGAAAGAAGCACAGGAACCGAGAAAGCTTGAGTCCAGAGCTCACCTGTTTTATAGCAATGCTAAGTTTATCTAATTGTCATTTTCCACAAGAAGTGTTTTCCTAGAGGCAGTTTCTTAAATTAATAGAGTAATATCCTAATTTAAAACATATCAATAATAAAACTCTGGGGATTTTTTTCTCCTTTTAATATCAGAATGATTGGGTATTAATATTCTCTCAACTATTATAGCTGCTTTGAGCTTGCTTGCATTTTGTGATTTATTAAAACCTGCAGTATAAAAAGAGCTGCTGTAGTTGAAGACAAGGAAATTGAATCTGTCTGTGTTTTCTCTTTCCTGTGTCTCCTCTGGCTCCTGAGCTGCTGGGTCTGTTTCCCTTGTCATTTCAGAAGCCATCTTGCTATCCCTCTCTCGCAATTGATTGATCTTAGATCCTCCTCCTCCTCCTCCTCCTCCTCCTCTTCCTCCTCCTCTTCCTCCTCCTCTTCCTCCTCTTCCTCCTCTTCTTCAGTTTTTCATCTTTAGAAGAAAATCTTCTTTACCTCTCACTGGTTCTTCCTTTATTCCTCTTGATTTCATACGAGTTGGGCATGTATCTTCTTAGTTTAGATTTGATTTGCCAGGCATGGTGGTTTATTTCTCAAATTTCAGCATCTCAGAGACTGAGGTAGGAGGATTGCGAACTCAGGGCCAGCCTGAGCTACATAACGAGGCCAATCTAAAGCAAACAAAAACAAAAACTCCAACCAACCCACTCATCAGTCAACAAAACTCCAACCAAACAAACCAAACATGACAGTGCAGCATTAGGATATGAGTCCAGGTCTTACTCCCATGCCTTCTGTCTACGCCTTTATAATTTTGATATCAATGTGAAACCCATGGAGGCAGGGTATAATGATTTATGCTTTTAATCCTACACTGGGGAGGCCGAGGCAGAGGGATCATGTGAGTTCAAGGCCAGCCTGATCTATGTGGTAAGTTCCAGGAGAGTCAGAGCTACATAGTGGGACCTTGTCTAAAGAAGAAAGGGGGTGTGGGGGGGGACAAATAAATAAATAAATAAATAAGAAAGACAATGCCAGAAGGTTGGCTTCACAGAGCTCACCACTAATCATAATTTTCAGAAATAATGTTTAATTTAAATTTTTGTTCAATTTTGAAGACTTATTTGTAAGGGCTAAATTTTTTAAAACTGATTTGTTCCTACTAGTTATATGAAAGTAAAAATCTGAATTTAATACTTGATTAATAACATTATCTTCTATTAGCGACATGAAATAAAATTGTGTAACCCAAGGCTGAACCATTCGACCACGTCTTCATTCTTCTTTCTCTCTATCCTGCATCGTGGGGTGTTGGCATAAAGCCAAGGTAATTCCAGAAATTGGCAGTTCCCCGCCAAGTGTGCAGCTGCACTGTCTAACCCTTGCCTACTCAATTTGTACAATCCACTTCTTCCTTTTGAGGACAAAAATTTCACAGGGCTGAAGTGCGTTGCGAGGCTGAGAGGGAGCGCCATCACGTGCTCCTGCAGACAGAGGCCATAGGCGGCGCCTGCATCTCCGTGGCCTGGTGGAAGGCGGGCTTCTCACCCTTTACCTCTCTGACATGCCCCATCTTTCCCACTTGCCTGTCAATGTTTTAAAAATCTTGCCTTATCTCCCTTCCTTTACATAAATAATAGTGTTGATTTTTCGTGAATAAAAAGAACCAAGTAGGCAGTCCCCAAGAAGGGTCCTGAGCCAAACGTGGACAGGGAGAGGGAACCGGAATAAAAGAGCAAATGGCAGTGGGAGGGAGAATCGTTTGCTGCTTCGCGTCGGCTTCTGCTTGCCAGCTCCTCTCCGCAGTGGCAGTGGGTGGGTGTACACAAACAGGTAAAAGCTAGATATTTTTATCTTCCTACACCCTTCTTTCTGAATACAGCTCCGATCACATCTGAATACAGTCAAGGAGATGGTTTCTCTTCCCTTTTGTTCAGGCTCTCTTGAGTGCCCTGCCTTTGTGGCTTTATGTGGGTGCTAATATTCTGGGGGAAGCACAGGGGAAGCCTTGTGCACACAGTGAGGCTGGCCTCATGCCTGCCCACGGCCAGAGAGTGCTGTTGGCTGGGTAGCCCGTGCTGCTGTTGAGAGGGGCAAGCTCACCTCTTCTTCCGTGGGTATGTGCCTCCTTGAACACTTTGGGTCCAACTCAAGTAGCATTCTGAGTTGCTATCTCTGTTGGCAACTGTTCTGATGACAGTGTGACTACTTGTTTCTCTGCATGAACAAACAAGCAGGCTAATAGAAGGAGCCAGGAGGAAAAAGGAAGACTCATCCCAGGCTTACCACTGTTGAGCAGCCTGCATCCTCTCCGGGACTTGATTTGCATTGAAAACAGTTGGAGTGATCTTTAATCCTTGAATGTCCAGATAGATTCCTCTAAGTCCTGTGTCCCAAGAGTGTAGAGGATGCAGGAGAAGGGTCTAACAATCAAGTTCTGGGAGGAAATCAAGGCACTGGCAATAGCCCACATCATTTGGGGGTCTCTTGGGCTCCTCTGACCAACGACCAAAGAGAGGGTTTTCCTGGCTGAACCCGGAGTTTTTTACTAGTCTAGATCATTTCATCTCAGCAGTGTAACTTCATTTAAATCATTTACATATGTATACACATACACTTATATGTAGTATACACATCCTTAAGTAAATATAATATAATGTTTTCCTGTAGCATTTTCAATTATCCTCAGTGTTCTTTATCACACCACTTCCCTGTCAGTATTGACTTCTCTTCTTCCTTTTGTCAGCACAGCTCCGTTCAGAGCACCCGTGTCTTTAGAGACCCTCCCTTCCACGGTCTGGTCCTTTTGTTACTTTCCTGGTAACTTCAGGGTTAGAATGTGAATCTAGGGATTCGGAGTGAGGATTCACAAGTAAGAGAGCACTTGCCCTGTTTGTCTTTAGGGTCTGAGCCATGCCATTCCTTCTAATATGCTCTAGTTCTGTCCATTTACCAACAAAACTCCCGATTCCGTTAAGTCAAGTAGAATCCCACTGTGTATGAACCTCTCTATCCACTCATCAGCTCAAAGGCATGTAGGTTGTGGCTAGAGCAGCAGTGGACAAGGGTGAGCCAGTATCTGTAGAGTAGGGTGTCAAGCCCTGTGGCACAATGACAAGGAGTGGCTTAACTGACTTGTGTGGTGAGTCTACTTCTGGTAGACTTTGAGGATTCTCCACCGGTGACTTGCACAGTGGCTGCACTGTTTGCAATCCCACCAATCGGGAATGAGGGTCCCTGCCCGCATATTCTCAGCAGCATCCTGGTCGATTGTTTCCTGGTCTTAGCCATTTCAGACTGGAGGGAGATGGAATTTCAAAGTAGTTCTAATTTGCATTTCCTTAATTGCTAAGGATGCAGAACACTTTAAAAGACACAATGAAAACTTTACATCTTTAAAGAGATTGAGGAAGACTGGAAACTGGAAAGACCTCCCCTGGGGCAAGCATTGATAAGTTAATGTTGTGAAAACGACCATCATACACAAAGAAATGTAGTGATTAATTACAATCCCAATAAAAACCCCTATCTCATTCTTCATAGAAATAGAAAAAAAAAATCTTTCCAGTTTCTAGTCTTCCTCAATCTCATTAAAGATGTAAAGTTTTCATTGTAGAGGTCTTTCACACCTTGCTTAAGTTTATTCCTGGATATATTTTTGGACATATTGTGAATGGGTTTGCATGATTTCTTTCTCAGTGTGTCTGTCATTGGTGTGAGGACAGGATGTTGACTTTTGTAAGCTGATTTTGTGTCCTGCTTCTTTGCTGAAAATATGAATCCTTTCTAGGACATTTCTGGTGGGGATTTTTGGAATCTCTTATGTAAAGCCTCATGTCTTCTGCAAATGGGGGATTTGGCTCCATCTTTTCATATTCTTATTCCTTTAATTTCTTTCTCTTGTCTCCTTTCTCTGGCCAGTGCCTCAAGCCCAGTATGGAAAAGAGCCGGGATAGTGGACAGCCTGTCTTGTTCCCAGCTCTGAGGGGGATGCTTTGAGTTTTCCTCCGTTTAGGATGATGGTGGCTGTAGGCTAGTCATATACAATCCACCGCCCCTCTCTCTCTGGGACTTTTATCATGAAGGCATGCTGGGTTTTGTTACAAGACTTCTCAGCAACTATGGAGATAATCATGTGATATTTGTCTTTAAACCCATGTATATGATTTATTGACTTGTGTATGCAGAACCATCCCTGCATCTCTGGGATAAAGCCAACTTGATAAGGGTAGATGGTCTTTGTGACATTTGCCTGAGTTAGGTTTGTGTTTCCCTGAGCATGTTTAAATCTATGCTGACTTCATAGGAGGAATTTGAAAGTACTTTTCCTGTTTCTTTCCTTTTTTAATTTTAAAAATAATTTAATTAGTATTTGTATAGCTCTTCTTTGAACACCTCTTAGAATGCTTCTGAGAACCCGTTCAGGCCTAGGTTTGTGGGGTTTTTTGTTTGTTTGTTGTTCTGTCAGGATGCTTTTTAATACTGTTTGAATGTGAGTCTGTTCAGGGTATTGATCTCTTCTTGGTTTAGGTTTGGTGATTTGGATGAGTCTAGGAATTTGTTCATTTCTTTTAGATTTTCTAACATAATGGAGCACAGGTTTTTCAAAGTATTACTTTATAACATTCTGAATTTCTTTGATGCCTATTAGAATGTTTCCCTATTCATTTCTGATTCTATCTATCTATCTATCTCTTGTTTTCCTAAGCTGTTGAGTAGAATTTATGTTCTTTTGTGTTCAGATGGAATATTCTGTAGATATGTTAGCTTCATGTGATGTATGATGTATTTAATTCTGATGTCTTTTGATTGATGGATTGGGCCCAAAAATTTCTTTTCAAAAAAATAATTGTTTAAATTAAAAAAGTGAAATTAAAGTACTTTTTTTTAAATTTATTCTTGGAAGATGTTTGCTGATTATTGTCTTTTTTCTGTTTGTGTTCTTGGCCTTATTTTGTGGTTCAGCTTCATTTGTTTTCTTTCAATAGCTTCTCGACTATGCTTATTTCTCTCTTCAGACTGAAGTATTGCTTCTAGTATTCTCTGTAGGGCTGGTCTTGTGGAAGTGAATTCGCTGGGGCTGTTTATATCACAGAAAGTTTTTTTTTTCCTTCCTTCAACTGGGGTAGGTAGCTTTGGTAGGTATAGGAGTCTCGGTCAGCCTCTGTGGTCCTTTAGAACCTGGACCATGGTGCTGCAGGCACTTCTGGCTTTTAACATCCCCTTGACAAAGAGCTGCTGTCAGGATGGATTTTCCTTTATCTATGGCTGGGTGGTTTTCTCTCTTGCATCTTTCAGCACCCTGCTTTTGTTCTGAATTGAATATTTGGTGTTTTAACTACGATATACCATGGGGACTTTCTTTCCTGGTCTTATGTATTTGGTATTCTGTGTGCATTCTATGTCTGTATGAGGATATCTTTTCTTTTTTCCCCATTTTATTAAAAATGGGTTCTTTTCTCACACAATATATTCTGATTAAAAGTACATAAGCTTTTTTTTTTACTTAATATTCTAAAGATTTATATATTTTATGAGTTACAGATGGTTGTCAGCTCCATCTTCAACGTCCTGACGTGATGTGTAGGCTTAAAGATAGAGCTGGAGTCACACACAACCACAGTGTGTGGTCCTGTCTACTGACTAGCCATCACCAGCCCATCATTGTCTCTGCTCCAATTTCTCCTGAAAGGTCCTTCCACAAGTTCAGATCTCCCTCTGGGAGACAAGTTTCCTCTCCACCAGGCCCTGGACTTCAGCTGTTTTCTCCCCCCATTTCTTGGGGTTTGTCATTTCAGTAGTCCAATAGCCAACACTGTCCTTCAGAATATCCTTGATCTGGCTGCCTGGCAGCAAGCTCCCTGCTCTTGATTCTTATACAGTTTTCTATTTTTGATTCTGCATGTGCCTGCGACCATCTGGTACTAGTTGCTGTTGTGTCTTTAGGGGCAACAGAGCTCTTCTTTGGCCCTCACAGCCTTTATTCAGAGTCCTAGGGTGCAGGATGGCTAGCAGTCACCATGTCAGCAGTAAGGGAACAGAGACACAGTTCCACCTGATCACCCTTAGCAGCCCAGGGATCCGGCTTAAGCAGGATTGGTAGCTTTGACGCGGGGAGAGTTCTAAGGCTAGCCAGTAAAGCGAAGCAGGGTTGGAGACCTGGTGAAGATTTTTTAGTGTATGTTTAAGTGCAAGCGTTCAGTGAAAGGAAGCACTCAGAGAAAAGGAAGCTGCATCCAGATGTGTGATGTGCTTCCCATGGGAGAGTGGGGAAATAATTGTCTTGATATTAACCTGATATAACATTGGGGGAGGCTCTCAAGTTACATCTCAGAGGGTTGCTAAGAAACCTTTCACTTTTCTCCTTTGTTAAGTGGGAGAAGTGAATCGGTCCCAGAATGCCCTGGGTGTCATTATAAAGGTGAAACTAGAAGCCATGAGGTTTGCACAGGGTTAGAACATGCCCTTCCCTGTCAGTGGGCTTCCTGGTGAGATTCCTAGAAGATCCCACACTAATGCAGGAGAAGGAAGCAGAGGCTTATATGGTTGGCCGCCATGCTGGGACTCTCCTCCTCCGCTGGGTTCCAGGGTGAGGGAGCTCCTGTTCCTTCTTGGGTCTTTCTTTGTGTCCTGCTTCAGCCAGTCTCCCCTATCCCAGCCAGTAGCTTATCAGGTTCACGGTGTCTCGTGCCGATGGGAATAAAGACTCGAAGGAAAGATGTGAGGAAAATGAAAGAAAATTGATCAAGGGAACACTATCGTTGTTTGCTTTTTAATCTTATTGTATTGTATTTCATTTTCTTATTGTCTCATAAATGCCTGTTTGTTTTCTAATGAAAGACAGAAAGGGTGTGGATCTGGATGGGAGGGGACATGGGGAGTCTGGGAGGAGCAGGAGGAAAGGAAACTGTAATCAGAATGTATTGTATGAAAAAATCTATTTTCAATTAAGGGGGGGGAAAGGTGAGATTAACTTCCAGGTTGCCTTCTAGCGAGAAGGACACACATACTCCCACCTAGGTTAGTGGCGTTTGTGGGACTTCTATCAGTAACTGAACAGAGACGGATGCAGTCTTTATTGAAATCGGTCACTCTTTTTTTATTGAGTCGATTTATTTAAGTGTGTGTGTGTGTGTGTGTGTGTGTGTGTGTGTGTGTTCACACTTGGGCTCCTGCACCACAGTGTGTGTGTGGAGGTCGGAGGAAAACTTGAGGAAGTTGGTTTCCTCCTCCTGTTGTGTAGATCCTAAAATGGAAGTCAGGTTGTCTGCCAGGCTTGGAGGCAGGAGCCTTTGCCTGCTAAGCCGTCTTACCTGCCCAAAACTTCTTTTGAGGACACCACAGGCCAACTTGGTGAGCAGACCAACAGGAGAGACAGTCTTGTGTTGCTCATCCAATCAGGGTCACCTTGGTGCCTCCCTCTCTCTGACAGACCAATTTCATGTCCTTTAGACAGGTACACATTGCTGGTCCATATTGATAGTTCTGCAAAACTACCATACTGGTTTCCACAGTGACTATACTAATTCACAGGCTGCCGGTGGTAGCCAGCCCTCGCCCTCGCTTACTGTCTCCTTGTGGTTCTGGTTTTACACAAACCTGATAAGTTGATGTTGAGCATTTCCTCCGAGGGATCTTGCCTGTTTGCTAACTCCACCTGCTTAAGCTTATTGCCCATTTTTAACACTATTGGGTTGAGATCTTTATATATTCTAGATATTGTCTCTTATTAGAATCATGAATATTTCCTCCGGTCCTGTGGGTTGACTCTCCAAGATGTTAGACTGCTTCTTTTGTGTGCAAAAGCATTTTGGTTTAATGTTACCTCGTTCTCCAGCTTTTCCTCTATTTCTGAGATAAGAGTCTTACCCTGCTTTCAGAAAATTTGAGATTGAATTTGTCAGTCTGATAATCTACAGCAAATCTTTGTCTTCAGAGGTTCAGTCCTCCCCCCAGTGTTTCTGATGGGTAGATCAGAAGAAAAGAATAATTCAAACACTGGAGCTTGTTGTGTTGCCCTAGATTGACAAAGCCCGTTATAGCTCAGGAGTTTGCCTTGCTGTGGACCTGTAACTTTTGTCTGTATGAACTGAGAGCTGCAGACGGAGAAGCTGCACCAGCCTAAGGCACCAAAAGAAAGAGAGGAGGTCGGATGGTAGCAACAATAGAGTCTATATGTTATATGCATGCATGCATCAGAACAACCTGGGTCTCCCTTGTGGTAAGGAGATTTTTTTTTTTCTGATTACAATGGCAGTAGAGATTGAGGGGAGAGGAAGAGAAGAGCACGTGACAATCTGCCTCAAAACAAAGCGGCAGTTAACAGAGCATGCTGGGACACCATGGAAATCGAAACTGCTTAGCTTTGAAGTTCGACCCCCTGAAATGAATCACTGTTCATTTTCTGTATGAGTCCTCCCAGTTTCTTTTCCGGAATTATGTGCTGCTTATATATCCTTTTAATATGCTCTCGAGCATGTGTCACATATGTTAACTGTTCTTTATATTAATATGTCATGAACAGTCTCTCAGGATAGTAAGTACATTATTTTTCACTGCTGCCCTGTATTCCATTGTATGTAATAAACCTGCCCAACCTCCTCATGGTTTCAATAGGTTTTTAAAACAATATTTACTTATTTTTATGTATATATGTTTTTGTCTGAGTGTGTGTGTGTGTGTGTGTGTGAGAACCATGTACATTCTGGAGCCCACTGAAGTCAGAAGTACGTACTGGATCCCCTGGAACTCAAGGTACTAGAGTTATGAGCTGCTGTGTGGGTGCTGGGAACCAAGCCCAAGTCCCCTGAAGAGCTGTCAGCTCTCTAACCGATGAGCACCTCCCCAGCCCTGTTTCAGTGTTGGCCGTGTAAGCAGTAGAAACTAAGGAAAAGGTGGCCTCATGTTCTCCCTTTTTCTCCAGGTTTTGGAGTCCTCTCTTGCATCAAACCTCTCTTGCTGTAATCCTCTGACTGTCATCTCAGGACCTGGGTCACCCTCATGGCACAATGGCCAACCCTCAGGAGCACCTGAGCTGCTCCTCTTTGCCGCATTTGCCCTTGACTGAGAGCAAAACCTCTGGTGGACGAAATGAGCTTGCAGCCATGGGGAACCACTCTTCACCCAAGCTCCCTGAGGACCCGCAGGAGAGGGGGGTTATACAGTCAGAGCTGATGGAGATCACAGGCAGCCCGATCTCCACAACAGTGCTGACCAGTGTAAGCGAGGATTCCCGGAGCCAGTTTGAGAACAGTGTTCTTCAGCTAAGGGAGCAGGATGAATCCGAGATGACCGTGTCTATGGGGAACAGCGACAGTGTGGATGGAGAGAACACCAACGGGCCTGAAGACATCAAGATTCAGTTCAGCAGGTCAGGCAGCGGCAGCGGTGGGTTTCTTGAAGGACTGTTTGGATGCCTCAGGCCCGTGTGGAATATCATCGGGAAGGCATATTCCACTGATTACAAACTGCAGCAGCAAGGTAAGCTAGAGCGCGTGTGTACTGGGAAGGCTCTTCTCCAACCATACTCCCTCCAGCCCACCAGTAACGAGTGGGCCAACGGTGAGGTCAGATGACCACCCTGTTTCAGTTTCCTACAGACTCCGAATGGAGCAAGCTCATACTTAGGGCTATTTAGAGCCAAACAGACTTGGTGGTTCACCAGCCCTAATGGCGTGTAGAGTATAGAGCGCACATAGTGTCATAAAGAGAAGCCTTGGGGCTCCCATTTGTTCATCTCATTTAAGATGTCTGTTATCACATGTCTTTGAAGATATCTAATAGTTTAATATAATTGTATAGACATATAACTTAGGAATGATTGGCATCGTGGGTTCATTTAGGTCTTCCTAATGATAATTTATAAGGTCAAAAAGTCTGATGGCCAAAGTCAGGGATAGTAACATGGGCTTATAGTTTCAACTATTCAGAGGCTGAGGCAGGAGGGTTACTTGAGCTAAGTTAGGCCATTCCTAAGCAACATAATAAAACTGTCACTTAAAAAACAAACAGACAGACAAAAAACAGATCTAAACAAGTCTGATGGCCATGAGACTAGTTCAAAACCAAACTGACACCATGACACCACGCCATCCGATTCCAGGACTGCCTCCCATTGTAATAAAAAGGAACTCTTGTCTTGCAATACAGGCACAGCAGCCTCAGAAAACAGAAGACTCTGTTCTGCAGAGCTTATAGTTTCTCATTTTAAAATACCCAGCCTTAAATTCCCATCATTGTATAGTATATATTCATAGATTTCAGTTTCAAGTAAAAGAAACATATGTTCTTGATGTTGTAAATAGTTTATTCTCTAAAAGAAAATGACTCAACTTGCCCACCAAAATTTAAAATAATCTATCATTCTTATTTTAGGAATAATAGTCATTAATATTTTAACAATATATCAGTCTGGATATAGAGATATGTCCTTAATCTTAGAATTAGGGAGGTTGATGGAGGAGTATCATGAGCTCAAGTCTAGCCTGGTCTACCTAGTGAGTTCTAGATTAGCTTGGACTATGTAATGAGACACTGTCTCAAAAACTATGAAAATAAATGTCTCTGCTCTACAGCTTGATATCCACAGTGGACACAGAATCCACTCTATTGGACCAGATACTGGGTGGCTGGCGGGTCCCTCCTCCCTCAGATGGTGGGTCCCTCCTCCCTCAGCTATACCTGCTACTGAGGGATTTTTGTGTTTGTTTATTTATTTTTTAAATAGTAGTTGCTAACTCAAGTCAATAATCCCAGCTACTTGAGAGGCAGGAAGATCACAATTCAGAGTCTTCCTAGACTAAGATGATTTCAAGGTTAGCCGAAGCAACTGAATAAGATCCTGTTTGGGAAAAATACCAAGGCCTGGGGATTGAGCTTAGTCCTAGAGCCGCTGACTGGCACACCTGAGGCCTGGGGAGTCTCTAGCATTAAAAAAAGGTGTTTAATTCATATCGTGAGGATTTTTCCACGTTTGAAGTATAACTCTTCAGCATCTTTAATTTGTTTTATGACTGGGGGCAGTGCTGGGGATTGAGTCCCGTGCCCTGCATATGTTAGACAAAGACTCTGACACTGAGATATGCCTAGATTCCTTCAGCAAGCATAATTTTAATAGCTATATAATATGTAATTATTTAAATGTGGTGATATTTAAGCAATCCTTTGGCCTCACACTTGTTTGTGCTTTTGGTGATCATAAACTACATTACAATGAGTGTGGTCTGTTACTTCATTTTTTATTTTTTATTCCATTTATTCTTATTATTTGGTTTGTGTGAGTGTGTGTGTGTGTGTGTGTGTGTGCGCGCGCGTGCGTGTGCGTGCGCCTGGGGGGATGAGCATGTGGATATCAGAGGGCAATTTCAGGGTGGGGTGTATGTACCCCACATACACAGCTGTACCCCTGAACCACACCCCAGCCCTCTGCGTAATTTTTGTGTTGTTTTGGGGGACCAGGTCTTGCTTTGCAGCCCTGGCTGTCCAGGGACTCACTGTGTAGCCCAGGCTGGCCTCTAATTCTCAGCAACCCTTCTGCCTCAGCCTGCAGAGTGCTGGGATTGCAGGTGTGTATTGCCATGCCTAGCCTTGGTTTGTTTTAGAAGTGCTTTGCTCTCTCTTTCTCACAGAACTAAACAGTATCTGTTTCCTCAGTAAGCTCCATTTGATTCTCAGAGCCGATGCTTGTTCAGCACTAATTTGCCTCCTAACCTGGAGATCTCTGTATCCAAGTGTATCACTGAGCTTTAGACTCAGACAAATTATTATCCATGCGTGCTAAAGGAAGCTTTTTAATTGTTTGACTTTTATTGTTCTGCACATTTAGATTTAACTAATCTTCCAGTTAATCATGTGACTTTCAGAAAGGCTCGTTTGGGAAATAATTAAGACCCAGACCTAGTCTCTCAGTACTGTAGTATACCCTACTGAAGGCTGGTGCTGCTATGGCCCCGAAAAGTGACTTGCCAACCAGAATTGAATGTTGTATTTTTCTTGTCAGGATCAAGATGCTAATCTTTAATCCTGCATCACAGGCCACCAAAGGATGAGAGATGTCCCCCTGTGTTTGGCATGGACCACAAGTTTCACTAGACTTTTGAACCTTCCTTTTAGTATGTTGTTATGTTTTAGTGGTGATGCTGAAGGTGGTACATTGAAACCTTCTATTGCCAAGTAGTCTGCAGTATCAACCAACTACTGTCATGGCCGTATCTGAGTCCACAAAGACAACTGCCTTAAAGCAGCTGGGCATGAGGGTCTCCCTCAGTCTGTGAGCCTGGTGATATCAGATAATAGATAGTAGACATGGTGCTTAAATAGAACAGACTACACTCTGGGGAAGTGCCAGTGTACAGGTGTAAAAGCAGCGGACAGTTGGGATCACGTTAGTGATCTTGCTTGCATTTATCTAGGAGCTCAAGTCTCTGTGTCTTTAAGGCTGTCTTCCTTCTACTTTGTCCTGGCTCCGCCTCTCCTTTAGCCTCTCTTTACAGGTTTATTATCAGTATGAGTCAGGTCCCTTCCTAATTGCTGATACTTAACCTGTGAGGTTAAACAAAGAAGACTAAGTTGGGATCACTCTGTTTTGCTTCCAGTAATCAGTTTAAGCAAAAGGCTGTTACGAGCATGGTTTGAGTGCCTTCTCTTGCTCCCTGCGCCTTCTCCCTTATCTCTGGGGATGGCGAGGCTGCTGACTGCAGATGGAATGGCTGCAGCGAGAGCTGTCATTCGTGGAGAGTTGTATTATCATGATCCTGTGAACAGTTGGGACTTCAATGCCAAATGCACGCCATTTGCAGTTTTATAATTCACTTCCCACTTTATAAAACTACTAATTAATAGACATTGCTCCCGAAAATATAGTAATTATAGCATAAGCATTATAACGCAGTCTGAAAAGAGTTATTCAATAAATCACTAGATATTTATATAGGCAAAAATAGATTTACCTTCATACCATCTACAAAAATAAATTCCACATGACTATAAAGAGGCAATGTTTTTTTCATTTATTTTGTGTATGTTTGTGTGTGTGTGTGTGTGTGTGTGCACCTGTGTGCATACCCCAGCATGTGTGTGGTCAAAGGACAACTTGTGGTTCTTTCCTTCTACTATACAGAGACCGAGGGATCAGACTTAAATCCGTAGACTTGATGGCCAGTGTCTTTACCATGGAGCCATCTTTAAAAATCAGTGATAGAGAAGCACAGAAGACAGACTACAGACTATGCAGGGGACTGGAAAAGAATCCGAAGAAAGTGATGAATGGGAGAATGTACAACCTGAGCGGCTGAGCTCCCAGAGTTCACCACTTCTGACAGGCAGATGCCGATGCTAAACAAAACATTCGTCACTGACAGACCCTTTCACACTTAGAAGACAGGAGTGCAGGAAGCTGGAAATTAAAGTGAATTAATATGCTCATTACTGCCATAGTGTGATGAAACCACCGTATCTGGGCGTCAGTACTGTCCACATCAACCACACAAATCCTTCTGTGTACCTGCTCAGAATGCCTCATCCCCAAGGCTAGGAGACTGTCTATACTCTAACCTAGGGCTTCACTCTGAGGAAATGATATGAAGAAAAGCAAGTGGATAGACATATGTAGGCACGTACACACACGCACGCACACGCGCACACACACACATGCAAGCATGCACGCACACACACAATGAAGCTATAGCAGACAGCTTTAAAACTTGTAATGAATCCAGACAAAGTGTCGTACAACTGTAAATCCAGTGCTCAGGAGGCCAAGGCAAGAGGATCACAAGTTCAAGACTAGCTTGGCGACATAGCAAAATCATGTCTAAATGAATAAATAATCTTTTAAAGTGCCGGCAAGATGGTTTAGTGGGGGAAAGCCTTTGCTGGGGCTGGAGCGATGGCTCACCAGCTCAGAGCACTCACTGTTCTTGCAGTCACTCACAGCAGGTGACTTACAGCTACCTGTAACTGCAGTTTTGGGGTATCCAACACCCTCTTCTGGTCTCCACATCTCCTGTATGCACATAGTGCACATAAATCCAGGCAAGTACATGCACAAAACACATAAGCTTAAAAAATACTAAGTAAATAATTTGCTTTTTAAAATAGAAGCATTTACTGTATAAGCTTGACAACCTGTGGCCCATCCATGCATGCACGCACGCACACGCTCACTATAATAACTAAAATAAACAAAACAAAAAATCCCTTAAATATATTTAAAATAGTCTAGCCTATAATTCGTGGTCCTCCCAAATCTCATGTGGTATCGTTTGCTCCTTTGGTGACTTCACATTCATGAACGGTTTATATTCCTGAGAAATAGACGTCACACAACATGTGCTCATTTTCCAAAGGACAGAACCTTTACTGCCGTTCTGAATCCACCACAATCCTCTCTCTACTCCATGCAGTTATAGTATGTGGGCTGCAGAGATTGCTCAGTGGTTAGAGCGCTGCACGGTCGTCCAGTTATGGCAGGGGCAAGCTTTAGCCACCGATCTGAGAGACCACGTTTTATTATGACATGAGAGAACCGTAAAAGGGGTGCCTCTCCTGGATGCTGACTGAAGGAGGGGGTGCCTCTTTCTCCTGGATGCTGGGTAACTCTCTCTACTCTCTGATAGACGCAGTGGGCAGGGATTTCATTTGTTTTTTAAGACCAGAACCACTTCACAGCCAAGAACTCAGAGTTACTTGAATTAGTGCTCCACAGGCCATTTGTGGGTGAGTCTGGAATCTCTTGTGACCTTTTAAAGTGATGTGGTTGTCCTCCTCACCCGGCTGTGTTTGCTTCTTGGGATAATGTTCTGTTTAGAAGGGAGCATGGACGTCAAGGAGGACCAATGGATGAATTCCTTCTTAGGTTTTGTAAGCTAAAAGTACATGTTATTGGATTTCTAAAGTGTTTTATTGACATATTTATACTTTACTTATTTTATATATTTGTATATTTATACATTTACATATAGTGTTTACTGGTAATATCTTAAACTGTGAGTGGTGGTACATGCCTGTAAGCTCAGGAAAGGGGGAGCAGAGGCAGGAGGATCAGGGTCACCCTCACTCATACAGTCTAAGCAACACAAGACCATGTCTCAAAGTAAAACACCATTATAAACATGATATAAGCTTGTATTTTAAAAACGAATACAGAAAAAGATAAATGTTACTATGAACTACCAATTATATGACTACTTACAATAATTTTTTTAAAAATATTCTTTAAAAGAATGGAAGAGTTGAGAGCAGTGCAGTTTGGATGGACAGGTGGTGCCCAATAGCCAGGGCCTCCCCAGCTCCGCATGCACAGCAGGCAATGCAGGACAGTAGGGAAGGTACTGTTTCTAGAATGGCTGGTCCTGCTTTACTAGCCATGTGACCTCCAGAAGTCACTCGACCCTGTGCTTTTGATCTCTCCCCTTTAACTATGATGAGGCCGATGGGTAAAAGCACCCGCTGTGCAAGACTGATGTCTTAGATATGGTCCCATGGCTGTGAGCAGACACCACAACCAAGGCAACTCCTATAAAGGAAAGCATCTCATTGGGGCTGGCTTACAGTTCAGAAGTTCAGTCCATTATCATCATGGCGGGAAGCATGGCAGCATGCAGGCAGACATGGTGCTGGAGGAGCTGAGAGCTCTACATCTGGATCTGAAGGCAGCCAGGAGATTAAGCATAGAGATCTCAAAGCCCACCCCCACACCTCCTCCAACAAGGCAGCACCTCCTAACAGTGCCACTCCCTATGGCCAAACATTCAAACATAGGAATGTCTATAGGGACATTCCTTTTCAAACCCTCACACCTAAGGACCCGAGATTGATCCCCAGATTCTGGAATAGAAGACTGACTCCGAAAAGATGTCCTCTACATGTTTTCTACATGATGTTTGCATGCATATATTCGCACACACATATCACACACACACACACACACACACACACACCCCAATAGGAATAAATAAGTGGATTTAAAAAAATAAGGTCAGACACATAAAGGTGGTAAAATTAAACATGACATATGCAAATCACTCTGGTAGCTGCTGGTATGTGGTAAGTACTCAGTAAAGGGTAAACACTGAGAAAAGTATCGTGCACAATCTGGTTGTTGGGAAGATGTCTTTGAGACATATCAAGGCAGGATCCATGGAGCATCTGCATGAGCAGTTCAGAAGAATGAATAAGCACCTGTGGCGGGTGGCGGGTAAGAATGGCAGTGTGGAGACAGAAGAAGGGTGACTGGTTATCCCTGCTTAACATAGGGGAGAGTGTCAGGGTGTGGGTTTCTGGAGAAAGGTCTCCTGAGATCTCAGGCCTACTTGAGTTAAGCAGTTAAAAACGAACATTTACCAGTATGTGACCTGTAGTGCCAATGCCCAAAGGAAGGTCACGTCTTCTGGTGGGAATCAGGGAGTAAGGTTGTTCCAGATGGGGTAAAGTTGGCTCCTTCAGAATGGCGTGTAGAACGGTCTCAGCAAATTCTGAGCTTGCTTCTTGATCGTGTGCCTAGATACCTGGGAAGTGCCATTTGAGGAAATCTCAGAGCTGCAGTGGCTGGGTAGTGGAGCCCAAGGAGCTGTCTTCCTGGGCAAATTCCGAGCAGAGGAAGTGGCCATCAAGAAAGTGAGAGAACAAAATGAGACAGACATCAAGCATCTGAGGAAGCTGAAGCACCCTAACATCATCGCCTTCAAGTAGGTTGGCACTTGCTTTGCTGGGGCTGTTTGATTAGTTAGCTGGGTGGATGGGGGCAGGGAGGTTGGTTGGTTGGCTGGCTGGCTGGCTGGGTGGATGACTAGCTGGGTGAATGGGTGGGTAAATGGTTGGTTGGTTGGTTGGTTGGTTGGTTGGTTGGTTG
>JADRCH010009300.1:0-25136 GCA_019843965.1 Rhynchomys soricoides
GGTGGTGGTGGTGGTGGTGGTGGTGGTGGTGGTGGTGGTGGTGGTGGAGGTGGTGGTGGTGGAGGTGGTGGTGGTTGTGGTGGTGGTGGTGGAGGTGGTGGTGGTTGTGGTGGTGGTTGTGATGGTGGTGGTGGTGGTGGTGGTGGTGGTGGTGGTTGTGATGGTGGTGGTGGTTGTGGTGGTGTTTGTTGGTTGGCTTCATGGTACTGGGATAGAATCTGAGCCTTACACATGTAAAGCAACTCTAATATCACTGAGCCATGTCCCTACATTTCCTTTTATTTTGATAAAAGGTTTTATAGGTTACACAAGCGGGCCATGAACTCCTTCTGTAGCCTAGATAGGCCTCCTGAATGGCTAGGATTATAGCTCTACCCTGCAAAGACCACCCTTACAGTTTCATCAGTCAACTGGATGGAAAATAAATAGTATTTTTCTACAGTTTTACTCCAAGGGAACAAATGAGAAAAAAGGCTTTTTGTTACTATAGATTTTAGCCTGGCTAAAACAATGTCATTTTGGTGTGATTTAAATTTTATGTCCTTTATAGAAAGCATCTTTTACCTCTGAGATTATAAAAGTATTTTCCCATGGAATCTTATAAAACTGTAAGCAGAAATGTTTTAAGGCCAGGCAAGGTAGCTCGTAGCTTTAACACCAGAATCAGGAGGTAAAGGAAGATGGACCTCTATGAGTTCAAAGTCAGCAGGGTTCTGGCCAGCCATGGCTACATAGTGAGTGAGTCTTTGTCTTTCAAAACAAAAGTTTTAAATGACAACAAAAGAAATAAAACAAGCAAAAAACTGCTAAGCTTGTAGAGGTTCCTACTTTTAAATTGGTAAAGAGGGTGAGATCCAATGTGATTTCTAGAGGGACAAGTCATCCTGCTTCCCATTGCTGACTTGGCCAGTGCCTCAACACTAATTGAGACATTACCTTTAAAGCTCTCGTAAGGCAGGCAAGGTGGTGCACACCTTAATACCAGCACTCAGGAGGCAGAGGCAGGTGGAGCACTGTGAGTGCTAAACCAACCTGGTCTACAGGATGAGTTACAGGCTAGCAGAGGCTACATGGTGAACCTTTTTTAAAAACTCCCTTGAATACGAGGTAGTGAGAAGAGTCGGTTGGTAAACTCGTTCCTACAGAATCATGAGGACCTGAGTTTTGATCTCCAACCATCACATAAAAAGCCAAACACAACGGCATGTGCCTGTAATTCCAGTGCTAGGGAGGTGAAGACAGAAAAGTTGGTGTCTGTTGGCTAGTCAGGCCAGCTGAATTAGTAAGCTCCAGGTCCACAAAGAGATCCTATCTCAAAAAAATACAGGAGAGGCAATTGAGGAAGACACCTTACAACTTCTGCCTGCCTACACACACACACACACACACACACACACACACACACCACTTTTCCTTGAATATTTGAGCTTTTTGTGGAAATTTTATTCTATGCCACTGGCCTGCTTACTCATCTGTCAGTACCTCCCTGGTTAAAATTTGTTTACATTTATTTTCTGAGAGTTAGTTGTCTCTAATCAACCCCTTTGCTTTTTTTTTTCCTTCTGGATTATCTCAAATATTACTATTTCTCCATATAACTTAAGAATTACCTTTCTAATTCTGAAAATTATGTCTACTCCTCTTGGTTCACGTTAAATTTGTTTAGGAATAACTGGTATGCTTGATATGTATCACCTTAATTAATTTCTAGCTTATCTTTTGACTTTTATTTTGTTTTCTTTAGGGCTCTCAGAATTCTCTATGTTCATGTAAGGTGAATGCACATGTACGTAGCACAAAGTGCATGTTTCTATGCATGCACTTGTAGAGGCCAAAGGTCCCTAACAGCTGTCTATGTCTGTCACTCTCCATCTTTTTCATTTTTAGATACCATCTTTCTCACTGAACCTGGAACTCACCAATTCAGCTAGAATAGCTAGCCAGTAAGCCCCAAAGACCTGTCAACCTACACACACACACACACACACACACACACACACACACACACGCCAGTACCTGGGTTATAATCTGATGCTGGGGATAGGAATGCTCAGGTCCTCATGTTTGTGCAACAAGTATTCTACCCACTGAGTCATCTCTCCAGCCCACTAAGCAGAATCTTGAATTTTTCTTCACAAATTTACATTACCTAGTTCAACCTGGCAGTGTACACCTGTAAGTTCTACTACTCAAGAGGATAAGGTGAAAAGGTTACTTGTACCTCCAAGGTCAAGATCAGCCCGGACAACACAATAAGATGCTGTCTTTTTTTTTTTTTTCTTTTTCTTTTTTAAATCATTTGTGAATGTGATTTTCTCCTTTATATCTTCTAAAGGAACTGCTGCTAAAGGTATTACTTGATCTCATTTGTATCCAGTGCATGTTTTCACTCACGTAGTTTCTCCAGAACAGGATCCTGCTATGTAGCCAAGACTGCCACAAAAGTATAAACCTACTGCCTCTACATTCTAAATGCTGGAATGAGCAGCATATAGCAGCGCAGTGAGCTTTATTCTTTTCTATTGCTATCTACAGAAACCCTGATGATGTTCCTCTAGATCACAGATCCTTGAATAATGACTTTATTTCATGGTCTCCTGTGAACTCTTAACTATAAATAGCCTCAAAGAGAAGCATTAAATTATAACCAGGGGAGTAAAATGCCACTTTATTTCTAAATGAAAGAAGATATTTTATTTCTAAATGTGATATGAAAAAAATAGTAAATTAGCAGCTAAAGAAACATCTATTTTCATTTCATTAATTTTGAAGTCAGAGCAATGTTGAATTATATGAAAATGGCCCTTAAGCAACTATGAGATCCAGGTATTGGTGTGTGTGTGTGTGTGTGTGTGTGTGTCCGTCCATCTGTCCGTTCATACCACTTTTTTTTTTGATCAGCTGACATATAGCTTAAGTTATATTCCATAATCTTGAACATCTTTACTTACCTAAAATAAGCCTTATTTGATTGTGAAATTAGATTTTGGTTTTTGGGGTTTTTTTTTGGTTGGTTGGTTGGTTTTGTTTTTTGTTTTTTGAGATAAGTATGCTGCCCTAGCTGGCTTAGAACTGTCTATGTAGATAAGACAGGTCTGAAACTCACAGATTTCTGCCTTTTGCCTCTCAAGTGCTGGAATCAAAGGAATACACCACCATGCCCAGCCCTGACATTAGCATGTCAACATGCTATAAGGTTCTCTATATAACTGTATTATTTAGGAGTTTGCACTGACATCCAGAAACTAAGGGGTCTGAAATTTATTATGTTCTTTGTGGTGATGAAGTCTATGTTGTCCAGGCCTGAACTCAAGTGCTCATCTTGCCTCAGTATCCTGAACAGCTGAGACTACGTGCTATACTGTAGTGAATTGCCATCATTTAGATCTGTTTCCTTTTTATCTATGTACTAGAACGTGTAACATGTTATTACAATTCCCCCGTGAAGGCTTCCTAATTTCTTTTCCAGCAATATATCACACATTAATTTGTGTGTGTGTGTGTCTCATACTTTTGATTCATTTTTTTATCTGTGAATATCTCCCACTTATAATTACCTTGCATATTTGTTTTTCTTTCTTGATTAGCTAATAATTTGATATAGAGCTATTTGTTTCAACATAGGAACCAGGAAGAGTAAAATATAACATGAATATTTATTAACATAAATAATCAAGTTCTGATACCAGAATTAAGTGCCCAGTAATAGAACGCTGACTCAAGACCAGCAAGGAAGACCCTAAGTCCGCTGCCTCCTCACTAGGTAAAGCATGGGAAGATCCAATGGATCACTGAGCACCAACACCACCTCCTTCTCTACTATTGGCCTGCAGTGCTCAGAGCACAGTCCACACCTGATTCTAATAAAAGTTAGGGGTGACCTTGCCCTATAATGGGGGAGGGTAGAAGATTAAGTCACCTGTCTGAGAGGAGTCTAGCAGGTTCTGAACATATGTCTAGTACATCTAGTGGAAAAGTGAGGTTAGCACATCTTATGCATGAAGTCTCTTTAGTTTTCAAGGGATACAAGGAAGACCTGGAACAGCTCATAGATGAGCAACTGAAAAATGTAAAGGACTATTCTACAGTCTCTGTGAAAGGCTTCCTGATGCTCTGAGCTCATCACTGTGTGGGTCTAACACCCAGAGAGAGACACCTGACAATGGGTGTTTTCACAAAGGGACTTAGCATCCTCTGATTCAGCCTGTCATTTCTAAAGAACAATCACTACAAACACACACCTGACTGCAGATGTGCAGATAACAGCAAATGTAGAGGTCAGACTCTCCCTCCCTGCCTCCACAGAGTGAGAACTGCATCTCAGAGCCCTACTCTCTGTCCAGCAGTTCCACTTCAGGAATTGCCCAAGAGGACAGTCAAGTGTGTTCAAAGATTAACATTCACAAAATCTGGACAGAAAATAGAAGTCCATAGTTAAGGAGCTGGTTCATTAACTCATGGTGCATTCAGACACAGGAATCTGGATAATCAGCAAGCAATGCTTCAGAGGACTATTTATTTAGTGGATGAAGTCAAGATACAGTAGCAAGTGGGGAAAGACTGGAAATACAGATATCAAAATGATAACAGAGGCTGGATTATGAATGATATTTATCCTCTTCTTTGAACCTTTACTATCTTTCTAAATTTTCAACTATATGGCTTTCATAATCAGGGGGCGGGGGGAACTGTTACAAAAGGAAGGCAGTGTAACTTCCTTTCTTGCCCTACAGTACCTTGCCAGCAGCTAGGCAGAGTAGAGGGCCAGCAAGTGGAGACATTTTGGTCTCGGGGCACTCAGTTCCTACCCTTCCACATGTGTGGGAGAGTCTATGGAGAGCCCTAGGGGACCACAGGGGTTTGAGGGTATGGGGGCTAGCCCCAGAGTCTTCCACGATCCTAACTGGCTAACTGACAAAAGAAGAAAAGAAGCCCTCCCCAGACAAGGTCACAGAAAGCTTGGTGAATGAATGAGTACCCAGTGTCCAGCTGTGCTATGCAAAGAGGCGTGATTCTCCTCCGACCATCTGCTGTCCGTGTTTCCACTTGTTTCTTCAAAAGGTTCTGGCAAAGTAGAGTCAAATAAGTAAATAACCAGCTAACCACACCCAAGTATCAGAAAGCCAAGCTGTCCTCCTTTCTTCCCCCTCTACGATGAGAACATTGAGGAGAGCAGCATGGACTACTGTGTGGGCAGCCGTAGGCTTCATGCCGCACAGCAGAGCTCTAGCACTTGGCGCTCATGCTGCCTTCCAGGCCCCGGGCACCCCCCATTCTTCACCGCTCCTATGAGCTGGACTACATCTCTTCTCATCAGGCAGCACTTGTGCTTCTGTCTCTACTGCACTGTTAGGGTGTAAACATTAAATATGCATATGTCATGTATATCTCACTACCGTGATGAAAATGAGGGTTTCTAAGGAACTGGGCTCTAATTCTCCTTTCCACAGCCTTGTTGGTACAAAGAAAGTCAAGCAGCTCTGCCAAACTTAGACAGGGTAGCAGGACATGGTTTTGATCGGATACAGAGAAGCATCCAAAACAGAAAGCTCCCAGCTGGACTGGCTCTAAGAGCCTTCTTCCCTGTCACCAGTACCAGGCATGACCAAACTTAGGCTGTAATCACACGACATCTAATGGCCATTAGGTAATTCAGGGGCCTTAAGATTAAGGTATGAACTTGTGAGCCACACTCTTGTCACAAAGTGGTGATTTGCAAACCAACTTTATTTATAATAAATAAAAAATAAATAAACATGTCACTCTGTACCACAGGTTGAACTAGAACACATTATATATAACCCAGGCTGGGTTCAAACTTGCAGTGATCATCCTGCCTCAGCCTGCCAGGTGCTAGATTTATAAATATGACCCATCGTGCCTGGCTTCCAAACTGATTTTTATCATGGTTTCCTTCCTCCATAAAAGGCTTATAACTGCAGTTTCCAAGCATACATTCTGTCAGACTAACCTGGAGAGGACTGCTGGCCTCTACAAGCTCCTGAACATGATTACTCTCTCAGTTCTCAATGAGCTCTATGCCCTCTGATGCTGCCCTGCCCCATTATCCCTGCCCACCAGGAAAATACAGGCTTCCAGAAGAAGGGGAGCCTAAACAGCTATAAGGGCAAGTAATTTCTCAGCATCTACAATTTCCTACAGAGATGAAGAGGTGAAGGCTTTGCAGTTTCTGCAAAGGATAACCTCTTCTATTGCTCCCTGGGGAATAAAGACCTATGATAAAGGTTTAAAGCCATGTTTAGCATGGACCCCAGCTAGCTAAGGTCCAGCCTCACACTCACCACGTACTGTCTCTTCCCCACCACTCATGCCCCAGCCCTATCTTTGTGCCCAGACCTCCTGTTTCATGTTCTATCTGTTCACCCCCTTTGCCCTGTCTCTGAGCATGTGCTCATGTCTTTTAGTGCCACTGGACCATGCCCTCACCTTTCTGATATCTTCTAGACTTTCCCCATTGACCACACCCGTGACTGAGGATGCTGAGCTTGTCTCCCTAGTAGTGGCATTCTTCTGATCCAGCTGCTGCTGTTGCTGTCTCCGTTGGTACTTGAGCATCTCAGGGTTCTCGATAACAGCTGTGGAAAGCTGAGCCTCAGTCATTATTGCCAGGCTCTTGCCATAGGTGGACTGGTGAATTCGGCTCTGTAGGAGGCAGGGAGAGGTTGGACACGTGGGTTGGAGTATCACCATGGCTGAAGTTGCCAACCAGCAGGTGCAGTATAGTGCTGACTCTCCTGGCTCTAAGAGCAGAACAGCCCAGGAGGCCAGCTCACCATCGGTTCCCATTTGATTGCCTGTCACTGACTAGACATGTCTGTCAACATCTCTCCTCTCTCACAAGATGTTTACAGCCTCCTATATATCTACAGTTGGGAAGACAGTGAGATACTTTACATTGACTAGTATAAAACATATGGCCATGAATACAGCCTTAACTGAAATGCGGATTCCCAGATTAGTAACTCAAGGTTTTTATGTCACACCAAGAACCATAAGCTCTCTCACAGAACCAACATGCTCTCTCTGCTCTAATGGATGCCAGCCACCATGGCAGGAGGTCCCATTGCCGCTAAAAAGTACTAGAGGCTCCTCCGCTCCCGCATCATGGTCCTTCTGAGCAGGATCTCCTCCCAGTCCCAGGCCTTGTCAATCCTCTGCCGTAACAAGCTAGACAAGAACCTCAGGAGAAGAGAGGCAGCATCCCACAACACCATATTAAGCAGTTTTCATAAAAACATGC
The DNA here is from genome assembly GCA_019843965.1 of Rhynchomys soricoides. Lineage (NCBI taxonomy): Eukaryota > Metazoa > Chordata > Mammalia > Rodentia > Muridae > Rhynchomys > Rhynchomys soricoides. Next base: position 7,262 of record JADRCH010009300.1, read on the forward strand.
CAAGAAACGGATCCACAAAAAGATGTGCCAATGACAGTGCTGTATCCTGCCCAAGAAATAGGGACTAGAGTTAACTGGTACCTGGAGCAAACCAGATGATGTCTAGCTAGAGCTAGTAGGCAGCCTTCTTCTCTGACAAGGACTTTGAGCCTCACTCCTGTTAGGACCTAAGTAGCCCCAGGAACCTTCCCCTTCTATTGCCCTGTCTCCTGTCCCCTCTCCCAAACCCAACCTCTGTAATCTCAAGCCAAAATTTGATCTTGGTCAAGAGTTTTCTAGAGTTCCTTAAACAGAGTCACAGTCAGTGATCTGGGAAATGGTAAAATACATAGGACTCTTCCATAAGCTCTCATAATGACTCTCCAAGAGGCACAGAAGGGCCCAGTGATCCTTGATGATGGGGAGAAGGCAGAATGAAGATTCTAGGTCACTCAGAAACGTATTCCTTCTTTTAAAAAAAAAAACCACTGACAGGCTGCCCCCCATTCCAAGCACAGTGCATGATGTAGACTCCACCCCAAGGGATTTACATCTTAGTTGAGGGTGGTGGTGTCGCACAGTAGATTAAGAGGTAGCTTACCCCCAGCAACAGCATCACTAAGAGGATAGCTGCTGACCTGCTCTGGGCTTCCACAGAGCTCCATTCAGACAAATGGATATAATACCCCATTAACGGTTGGCAAAAGTCTGTCGGTAGAAAGAACAGTTTCTGTGTCTACAGCAGGTAAAGCAGAGCCTTTCCCAAAGCCCATACAGAAGTACAGGGAGGCCCCATGCTCTGAGAAGAGACATAGATGAGGGAGCCTGACTCAAAGGCAGCAGGCCTAGTTCACACATCCACTTTTCTACTTAAAGGCAGAGTGATCCTGACAAAGGGCCATGCTATTTTCTTAGGCTCGGTTACCTCACTGATGAAATAGATGAGACCTGCTTTATAAGTGTTACTGTTAAAAAATAGCTCAAGTCCTTTCTTATGGTGCCTAGGGAGAAAAAGGTTGCAGAGAAACTGGAGGAGGAAAGGAGGGGAAAAATACAAACCATGAAAGAGGGCATAGGTCAAACCAAAGCTAAGAAGCAATGACAAGCAGATCTACATGGAGCTTAGTTCAGTTCCTACTGTTCAGTAACTGGTTTTGGTCTCTTGGTGCAAAGACTCTTTTCGCAAGTTTCTACCAAGTTTTCAACTTTATCTTATTTTTTTTTAACATTTTTTAAAAAATAAAAATGGCCGGGCAGTGGTGGCTCACGCCTTTAATCCCAGCACTCAGGAGGCAGAGACAAGAGGAGCTCTATGAGTTTGAGGTCAGCCTGGTCTGTGAGTTACCACAAAATAGCAAGGGCTACACAGAAAAACCCTATCTTGAAAAAACCAACAAAAACCAAAACCAAACAAACAAGAAGTGGTTCTCCATTGGCAGTCCTCAAGAATCCCTTACAGGTGGTCCTTAAGACAACATGAACCGTGAATCACTAGGTTTGATCCTCAGCATCTGCAAGCCTTACTTTGCAGATGACTGTTCTGTTCTGTTAATTTATTCATTTTAAACCAGTCTTACTATGTAGCCCAGGCTGGCCCTGAACTCTCTTCAGCCCCTTTAGGATTAAAGGTGTATGCCACTCCACCCAGTAAATGTATGAAGCTTAAATGATAAATACATGAAAAACCCATACTTGGGCAAGAACCTGGCAGTGACCGGTATTAACTGTCACATAACTGCTGCTATGCCAGCATGAAACAATAAGATGAAGCACATGACACAAACAAGAGTCCCATGGAAGTGATTCCAACTCTCTCCCAAGGGTGAAAACTTCCTACAGCCACTGCTCTCTCAGCTTAAGCACAGATGCCCAATTTACTCTTTGCTCCAATACTTATTTCTGACATGAGTATTTATTATTAATCTATTCTTTTTAAAAAAGGATTAACATAATCTATAAAAAGCAAACATTTTAGAATAGTTAAGAAATAATGTGCCCATGTCTTCCATGAGAAGAGGACCCAAGTGAAGAGGTCTCAGAGCCAGTATCGGGGCACACAGGCCACAAGCCTACCTTTTCCTCCTCACTCAGGGGGTCTCCGAGTTCATCCTGAGAGAAATCAAGGAACGCCACAGAGCCGTCCATGGAGCACACCAGGATACCCAACCCATTCAGAGTCCTGAAACAGACAGCTGTCAGCAGCATAGGTGGACAATGCACCTGACGTTGCCACATGAGGATGCTCAAAGAATACTCGGATGGAAGGTAGAAACCTAAGGCACCTTTCTGTGGCCTAAGGACAGGGGCCGCCAAAGAGGGGCAATAACCACAGCCTTTGGTACCTTTAGGGCTAGGTACCGTGTAGAGAATATCTTACCAAATTTTCTAAAAGTTTTCAATTTCTGTTTTCTTCTATAAACCTACAGAATGCCCAAGTTTGTCCAAGCAGACATTTCCCTGTAACAAAGCCTACTTGTGGTGACAGTCTCACAGGAGCAAGGCAGAGATGCCGCTACCTGAGCAGAGTGCAAACTGCACCTTGGGGGCTGCACTGCCAGCGGAAGGTGAGCAGGCTGCCTGGCTGTGAAGTAGCCGAGAGGTCTCCGGTTGGAGTGGCCAGTGCGCTGTAGTGAGAATCCATCTTACCAGGAAATATCCATGATGGACTTGTCAAACAGCTCGTGGATGACAACCAGAGGCCGCTTCAAACACGTTAGCTGCAGGGAGAAAAGTTACAGTTCATGAAGCCGCTGAGAACCAGCCTGTGCACTCAGTTTAACCATCTTTAGGAGCCCAGGAGCTTTGGTGACCTCCACTAACATACATGGCATAGTCAATTCAATCGAGACACAACTGCCTTTGAAAACCACAATTTGGGGATACCAACGCCTGATGGAAAGTCACACACTGAAGAAGCTATAGTCTGGCAGGTACAGCTTTGTATTCATTCAGCCGTAACAAAAGCAGAGATCTACCGAGCAGGATGGCACGGTCTCAGAAAGAACCCAGCCCACCGTCTCTGGGCACTGAGCTCTGGTCCACATTACTCAAGGCTCCTCAAATAGTTACATAAGTCTCTGAGGCTCACTCCTGTGTCAGATAGCTCCCAAACACACACAGTATAAACTCTCCTTCGTCCATACACAAACTGTTAAACTAATGAAAGCTGGAGAGGTGACTCAGCAAGAGTCAAGAGCACTTTGCTGCTCCTCCAGAGGGCCTGAGTTCAGGTCTAGCATCCACATCAGGCAGTTCACAACCACCTCTAACTCCAGCTCCCAGGAGATCTGGCATGGCGTGTTCACACTTGCTCGTGTATGTGCACACACAAACATGCACATACAGATACACACATCAAAAGGGGGAAGGGGTCTGGAGAAATGGCTCAGTGGTTAAGGGCAATTAATGTCTTACAGCACTCACATGGAAGCTAACAACTATAATTTCAGCTCCAGGGCATAGAAACCTCTTCTGGACTTCACAGGCAACCAGTCACACACATGGTACACACACACACATACATATATGTATTGAAAATGTATTAAACTCATATACATAAAATAATTTTTTAAAAATCTGATACTTGTAAATATTTACTTTAGTCTTCAAAACACAGCATATGTCTGAGGATATCTTTATATTCCTCTTACCATGGACATGTCACTGGATATCTATGGAAATATTTTGCAGACCATTCTATAATTTTTGGCAGACACGTGGTCACCAGTTAGTCAGTCTACCACTGTAACAAGCACCGTCTCTCATACCCAGCACCTGAACACTCTGAAGACAGGCAGGGCCGAGTCCCATAGATTTGGTAAGAATGCACTCACTCATATGATGGGGGTCTCCCTTGTGCCGTGGCAGGTTATGGGCAGCTGACTGACTCTGCCTTGCACCTGTAGCCTGGAATGTGAGTACAGAGCAGATATAGCCACCTGATACTCGAGGAGAAAACTAGACTCTGAACTAACTGGATCCTGCACTAAGTATCTTGGTCCACCATAATTCTATTCCCAGAAAACAACCACTTTGTTGGCATAACGTTGTTGTGCACTGTGTAAAGATTACCCTTGTGTTACTCAAATGCCGTTTCCATCTGGTTGCAATCTGGACATGGCACTGTAATGTGTATTCTAAGAATCTTTTGCCTCAAAGTTGTGTAAACATTGCTCCCCAATTATCTCTGACTGGTTAATAAAAATCAGAGCAGCCCATGACTGGGCAGAGGAGATAATAGGGCTGAACTTCTGATGCCAGCCAGGAGAAGGGAAGAAAGGGACAAGAAAAGTTGTCACCATGAGGTGCGAAACCAGGAGCCACCATGAGAACACACCATGAGCAGAGAGAGCCAGATAAAATGTTTAAAATGCAAGTATCTTGGGGATTCTGGCTGGAGAGTAGCTAGATTAGCTTAGAGGATTAGAATAGATGAATATCTGCTCAGTTCCTGTCCCGTAAAGCTTGTTGAATACATCAAATAGTCTCTCTCTTATTTGGGAGCTAGCCAGGTTAGCCGCTTTTACATTTGCACTAACACAACTTGGTCCATTTTCCCATGAAAATCTGGAGTACATACACCCACCTGATCTCACAATTTTATCAAACTAAGGCAGCATCCTTAATAGCCTGGGTCGGGGGTAGGGGGTGACTCCAAAAAGAGCATGCCATGAACTGCTCAGTAAGAGCAAAGGCCCAGAGTGAGTGTGAAGGGAGTGCGACCTAGGTGCCTTCCAGCAACAGTCTCTACAAATTATAATGCTTGTAGCCTGAGGGTGTGTGTGTGTGTATGTGTGTATGTGTGTGTGTGTGTGTGTGTGTGTGGACTTTCACCATGCTGGCATGTACCTAGTGGCTAGGACCACAGTCTACAATGTATGTGGAATTGTCTCAGGTCATAGAGAATCAGCCTCTGATGATAAGAAATTTAACCTTTCAAAGCCCTAACTTGGAAAACTGTTACAGTTCACTCTCAATCCATCACTGAATATATGCTGAGAATCTGCACAACGGACACTGAGTTAGGTCCAAAGAGGCTTAAGACAGCACCTCCCCTCCAGCACTACTATCTAGCACGTCTAGCAAGGAGAACAAGACATACAGCCTTAACCATCAGTGTCATCTGAAGTGTCAAATGAACAAACAAATGCAGGTCCCAACTAATTACATAAACAAGTCAACACGGGAGGCCAGGATGGCAGGTGGAACTCACAAAAAGACCTGTCTCAACTAAAACAACTTTATATCTACACACAGGAAACACATGAACAGTTCGTGATATGTTCATAAAGTTAAACCCACCCAGCAATGGGGAGATCACTGGTAAATACAACACACAAGATTTTAAAACCCAACATGTTAAGTGAAAGAGATGTAACAACAACATAAACGGGAAAGGGCACCCAGAGCAACTGCTCTCACATTAAGTTCAAGAACAGGCCAGACTCATCAGTTAGAGAGGGTTTAGTGCAGCTGCATTCGTAAAGGAGGGAACAGGAAGTGTTCCATGTGGCAGTGACACAACACAAACACACATCAGACAATTCACTTCATCTGTGGTATACATAGACACAAAGGACTTCCTAGCAGAAAGCAACACAGCATGCCAGCTTTGACACTGACAACTGAAGGAGATGGTCTAGGTGGGGTCAAGGTGCCATCTCTTGGCCTGGCCCAGTCTCAGTGCTTCTTCCTAAACAGCAGGAAAGCCTGCATGCTTCTGAAAAAGAGCTGACCCAAGGCACAAGGTGAGGAATACACTGGGCACCATCAAAAACAGTGGGTCTGTCTTCCCAGTCCTTAACCTGCCGTGCAACCAAAAAGCTCAGGCACTTACCCAGACAGAGAGTGAGCGGTCCTTGCTGCCGACAGCACAGCAGCAGTATGGGCAGCTGGGCTTTGCAGAACTCCCATTCTTCTGCTTCTTCTTGAAGATTTTCGGGTTGAATTTCTAAAGCCAAATAACCATGGTTAAAATAAGTAACTAAATACCAAGATGTCCTACAAGTACAAGTACTTACGTGTACTGGGCAGTTTTTGTCAACTTGACACAAACTAGAGTCTGCTGGGAAGAAGGAACCTCAATCGAGGAACTGCCTCCATCAGACTGGCCTTTAGATGTGTCTGTGGGGTGTTGTCTTGATTAATGATTGATGGGGGAGGGTCCAGCCCACACCTGGGCAGGTGGTCCTGAGTTGTATAAGGAACCCAGTAAGCACACTCCTTCATGGTTCTGCCCTGACTTTGCTCAATGATGGACTATAATCAGGATGCCCCTTTCCTACCCAAGTTGCTTTTGGTCATGGTGTTTATTAGAGCAGCAGAAAGCAAACTAGAACACCAAGCATCAGAAACACCAAATCTCCGCTCACAAATAGAGGAGTCCATCAGACTCCAAGCTTGGCACTGAGCATGCATGATTCAGTCTTGAAAAGTACAATGAGATACTTTGCTAATGATGCAAATGAAAGCTCACGAAGGTCAAAAAATAAATGTGTAGAATGGCAAAGTGAAGACTGGAGACAGCACTACCACACACTCTATTTATGAAGCCAGCACACAGGTCAAGGGAATAAAAGTTACTGCCTGGCAGAGTCAGCCTTAGGACCTGAGGACAAGTTGAGCTTGCTAGGGGGCCTTTAGCCACCATAGCCTGCTCACTGCATCCTTTTTTTCTTTAAATGAGTGTTTTGTCTGTATGTATGCTGCTGCACAACTTGCAGTACCTGTGAGGGCCAGAAGATGATGTTGGAGCCCCGAGGACTGGAGTAAACTGCCACATAAGGGAAGCCAAAGGGACCAGCAGAAGGTCCTGTCCTCCCCTGGCTATATGTGTTTGTCTTACTGATGGGCAATGACCTCCTTAACTGTCTGCTGGCATGGAAAGCTGATTCCCTGAGGTACCACATTGATGCTTTAAGAAAGACTAGGCACATAAATGGACCAAGAGGGTAGAGTACATCTACAAGTAGAGAAAGGGTAGAACCTGGTATCAGATGCACAGAGAGCTTTTCCCTCCAGAGGGAGGTGGGAATGACCAGATACTGGATGAGATGGCAGGTGAATGTGTGTGCTCTGAGCTTAACCTCCTACTACCACTAGTTAGGCTCGAAAAGTTTTGTGGGTCCTGATAAGGGGAGTGCTATTTTCTTACAGAGCAGTTGAGGACCACATAAAAAAGAGAGTTCTAGAACACTGTACTAAATATGAAACAGTGAACCACATAAAAAAGAGTTCTAGAACACTGTACTAAATATGAAACAGTGATTTCAAAGATTTATCAAGAAGGCCCTCGTCTCAACAAAATCCAACATGGACTCCCAACACAAAACAATTTAAAAGAAGCAGTATTTTATTTTGTTCCTAAAAATATTTTAAGGTACAATGTATTACACTCATTTATGATCGCCCACTTCAATCAGGTTCTGAATGATCCTTCGCTATCATCAACCCAACCATCAATCTCTTATATTTGGTTATTCTACATTTTTTAAAAAAATATTCAGATTCTAAGAGGTTCCTTTTCAACGCCTTAATAGCCTGCCTTGGACAGTCTCAAGACATTCTAATTAAAGTCACGCAGTGTGGAGCCTATTCTCTCAAGTCGAAAAGATGAGCAATGGCTCTCTGGATACATGGGCTTAGCTATAACTTGGTGAAAGAACACTTGCCTAACAGGAACAAAGCTCTGGGCTCCAACACCATAAAACAATAAGGACTGGATGCACACATCAGTACTTTCAGAATAGGCTGCTGCTGGGTGTAGGGAGCCGCACACCATTCTAAGGGTACCCAGAATGCTCTTTGTTCACAGGAACTGAGCAAGGGAGCACCTATGGGCAGGCATCAAGGCTAGGACTAAGCTACAATATCCCTAACTAAGACTGATCCAAAAGACATTGGCCATTTTAGAATTTAACAAATACAAAACAACCCTCCGTACATATTACGCTTTACAAAAAGACCCTAAAATATTTAAGCATACTTAAAATGAAAGCGGCACCATAATGTGCTGACTCTTAGAGCCCAGCACTCAGTCTCCATGAGACAATCTCAGGAGGATGCCTTTGGGAAGCTGACACTCCCTATGCTCTAAAGAGACATGTGGGTCACTGCAGACGGCTCGGGATGGCACTGATAGCTAGGATTTCTGAGGTGAGGGACACTCACCACAACAGTCACAGCTTTCCGGTGACCCACGAAGTCCATGTTGGTCTTCCAGCCCTCTCGTTCAATGATCTGAGCAGTGGGGCCAGAATTATTCATGGCATGGGCAGATACCAGGTAATGGCCATCAGGTGACCAACTAAGCCGGAGCACATGCGTCGTTCCTCCACACTGTAAATAAAATCTAAACTTGAAAGGAGTTCAAGAAAACTCTCACATCAAGAATAAATGGAACTGTGATTTACAAATGTATGTTCACGGAGCACACCATACTTCTGCCTGACAGCTCCAGGTGGCACACCAGAAGAGCATTCTGGGAAATGAGTACAGAAACTGTGACGTCATCCACTCCCCACTTAACCACATGATTGAACGGAAAACACCAGAAGACAGAATCTGCAAAGTCCATTCCCTTACACCACCAGCTCTGCATGGGCCAAATCTATTTGCTTCTGTACAGGACCTGTAAGCCCCAGCAGAGAGTATCTACAGAGCATCCTCAAAAAAAAGCTACAATAAAAAACTTAAAAAAAAAAAAAGTGCTACAGACACCCACCCACAAGCCAAACATGCGCGTGTAGCACAGTAGGTGTCATTAATGTGCTACCCACTCCCTTGAAGTCATTAGTCTCTACACTTTTAGCTGGTGGACACCTGTGAAGAAGAGGTTTATTTAGTCCTAATATACTATAAAGAGGCACAGCAGAAAGAAACTAGCCCTATATTGGCCTGAAGGTTGACACAGGTTTCCCTTCATAGGTCCCTCCTACAAAAAGAAAGAAAGAAAGGAAGAAAGAGCAGGGCAGTGGTGGCACACGCCTTTAATCCCAGTACTCGGGAGGCAGAGGCAGAGGCAGGTGGATTTCTGAGTTCAAGGCCAGCCTGGTCTACAGAGTGAGTTCCAGGACAGCCAGGGCTACACAGAGAAACCCTGTCTCGAAAAACCAAAAAAAAAAGGAAGAGAGAGAGAGGGAGGAAAGGAAGAAGGAAGGAAGGAAGGAAGGAGGAAGGAAAAAGAAAGGAAGGAGGAAGGAAGGAAGAAAGGAAGGAGGAAGGAAGGAAGGAAAGAAGGAAGGAAGAAAGGAAGGAAAGAAGGAAGGAAGGAAAGAAGGAAGAAAGGAGGAAGGAAAGAAGGAAGAAAGGAGGAAGGAAGGAAGGAAGAGGTCTAAAGCCAAACTCAAGATCAGCTTGAGTCAGCCTTCAAGACCACAGTTAAGATCTTATTTCATGGTCCCAGAGTAGCAGAGCAAGACCCAGTGCTACGGGAGCACCTCCTCACCCCTCTGTGCCGGAGGGCCTCAGGGCCTCCTACAGCCAGTGTACGAACCCAGTTCCCAGAAGCCCTATGTCTGGCAGTCAAGGCCTCTACACAGATGGCCACATCCCCTACACCAGACAACTGTGGGCAAAACAGGTAGGGGAAGTAAGGTAAAATCTGGCCTTAGTCCTAGACCTAGCCCAGCCGCTGGTGTTGGTTTGGGAGAGCTGAATACAGGATTTTAAGCTTCGCACTGCAACTGACCATGGCCAGCCAGTAAGCAAACACTTAACTATCTCTGAAAATATCCACTCCTGTGTCCCACACTTTTCAAAGCCTTCTTTGACATAACCCCCTAACCTAGGCTGTCTCTGTAGTGTGGACACTACCTTCACCATATGTATAATTCACATGAATGTCTATATTTCCCACTGGGCAATGAGTATCAAGGGGAGAGAGCACATTACAATCCATTTTTTAATCTGTCTATACCCAGTATTGCTTTACATAACAAAAGATACTTAACAGATGTCTAATCAATGTCAGTCAACTCAGATTCCATATGAAATCAGAATGCAAGTAGATAGTAAAATACTGCAGAAACTCCTGCAGTCCAATCTCCCTCCATGTTGTATAAACTGTATTCTTCCCAACAGAGAGGTCAGCTGGCCTACAGCGGGACTGTCAATAAACAAAGCAAAAGCACAACCAATAACCTAAGAGAGCCTCTTCTGCATGGCCATTCCACAAGGCAACTGGTGGAAACTCCCCAAGGTAAGAAAGCAGTCCACCCCAAGTCAGGCACATAATGCTACAGAGACAACTCATAGGTTTTCTCTAGCTTTAATATCTGTCACTAAATACTCTAACAAAACAGGAAATGGCACCAAGAATTAACCAACGGGATCAAGAAGCTTCTCCAAAGGAAACTATCAGCACAATAAAAGACAGCCTACAGAATAGGAATCTTTGCCACCTGTTATTCAAACAGGATAATAATATCCAGAGTATATAAGGAACTACAAATAGCTGCTGGAGGAAGGGAAGGAAATTTTCTTGAGGAGTATAGACACTGGTACCCAGGAGCCAGTAAATAACCCAACACCCATGTACATGCAAAAACCCAAATTAAACTCAGATCTATTTAAAAAAAAAAAAGAAAAAAGTCAGACAGTGGTAGAGCACACTTTAATCCCAGCACTCGGGAGGCAGAGGCTAGTGGATCTCTGAGTTCCAGGCTAGCCTGATCTACAGACTGAGTTCCAGAACATCCAGGGTTACAGAGAAAAACCCTGTCTTCAAAATTAAAAAACAAAAACAAAAAAAAAAAAACAGCAAAAGAGGAAGAGAATGTTAGAAAGGTTTCCAGAGAAAGCAGGAGGAGATACGTGAATATGAATAAAATAAACATGTATATAGAGCTGTCAAAGAATAAATTTAAAAACTGTTTTTAAAAGGAAGTGAAAATTAAATAATACCCCCAAAAAAGTAAAACTGACAATAAATGGGCTAACAAAATGAAAGACCTCAAAAGAACACTTTTATAACCTTTTAAAAGCATCTGCTATCTTTAGCCACGTGGAAAATGTAACTTAAAACAACTTTGAGATTCTACCTCATCCCAGTCAGAACGTCAACCATCAGCGTCAGAGGCAGAAACACACGCTGGTAAGGATGTGGTAAGGATCCTTTATACCCTGCCACGGATGCCTACATGCCCATGTTTATTATAGCTGCATTACTGAATCTCCAGAAGTCCACGAACAAAAACATGGATAATAAAATATGGTATACTTACACAAAGAGAAACTTTATCCAGCCATACAGAAAAAAATTAAATTATGAAATTATCATGAAAATTGCGAGATCTAGAAATTATTATACTAACCAAGGTAATCTACACTCAGAAAATCCCACGTGTTCTCTCTTGGCTTAGGGTGTGTGGGTGTGTGTGTAGGTCATGAAACTAGACGGGGAGCACAAGATGGGAGAAGAACAGTTAAGGAAGTGCAGCACTCAACAAAGCCTAAGACATGGGAAGCGAAAGGAGGTTACCAACAGAAGAGAACAGAAGAGGGTACGAGAGAGGGAAGGGGACTCAGGGGTGAGGCGGAAGGAAGACCAACAACAAATCATGTTTCAAAAGGCTAATGAATCCTAAAAGACTGTATGCTAATTAAAAATACTAAGAATAAAAATATAATAAAATGTTTTTCATTTCAAAGCTGGACACTGAGCACATCATCAGAAGATTTTTATTACCTAACTCATTAAACTAAAGCTCAGGCTCCTAGACTGCACGAACCGCATGGCCTGCACCATAGCTCACTCCCTCTCTGTTCAAGAAGTATAGCGGGGCAGAGGCCAAGCTCTAGACTGTTTCCAGTTACCTCATCAAAAGGTTTGGTGATGCTAGTCTCTAGCTGCCAGTCCAGCGTCCTCCATACCTTCAGACTCCGATCATCAGCTTGAGAGGCAATGTATTTACCAACAGGGTCCCAAGTCAAACCTTTCACTAGGCCAGAATGACCTCTCAGAGTTGCAAGAATTTCTGTGAAGGAAAAAATAAAGGTAAAATAGGAACAGGTATCTACAAGAAAAAGGAAATAACCACCACACAGGGTGTAAGTTGTGATGGCCGATTGAACGGACCTGAACAGTCTAACTTGACCAATCCCACCCCTAAACGCAAGCAGAAGAGCCCCATGTTTCACCTCCACCAAGGCAAAAGCAAACTGAAGAAACGGCTGCATCATGCAGGCCAGCATAAGCTAACACATGTGGGGGCCACACAAGACCCAGAGGAACAGTAACAAGGGTAGAAGCTGGAGTCACAGCTGCCAATTCTGACCCCAAATCCTATCTGCAGCAGGATCAGATAATTGTAACCTGGAAGGTCCCTCAGCAATTCTGATGTGAGCCTACTAGACAGCCCCCAGAGGCAGTAGGTCTATCTATCAGCTCAAGAAAGCCAACATTTAGGGTTTTAAAGTGAGTTATCTGGAAGTCAATGCTGAAGGCACAATGTGCCCAAGATATCTCATTCACATCTGTAGTCAATGTTATACGTTTCTAAAAGCGCCCTTCCTAAGGCCAAAACAAGTGTCCCATACCTGCCAGTAGCAGCTTCAGAAGGAATTATAATGACTTCAATCCACGCAATGGATGATGTGTTTTAGCTCATGAGAAAAATAGGTTCAAGAAACATGTAGGATGTGTAGATCCCTTTATGGACCAGGCTGGCTTCAAACCCAGAGATCCACCTGCCTCTGCCTCTTAATGCTGGGATTAAAGGCGTATGCCACCTCGCCCAGCTATGACAAATATTTTACTAGTTATTAACTGTAACACTATACTAAATTGCACAATCTCTCATAATTTTAAATTTGTAACAAGAAAAGTTACTCTCTTGCAAAACTGTGCTTTGTGGTACCCCACATCTGCTGGATGGTTTCAGAGATGGCCACTGACACTGAGCTGAGGCCAGAGCCCAAAGGCAGAAGGTATACACGGTGTATGTGGAGTATCAGCATCTCTCAGTGCCAACCGTCCACCGTCATGAAGCATGAGACACTCAGCTAGTGCTCAGCTAGTTTTCTTTAGCATAAATCTCTTTTAAAACCTTAAACAAATATAGTTGATAGGGAACAGCAAAACTGGGTTGCTGATGAGACACTCAAATCTTTAACCACTTAACTTTAAAACCTTAAACAAATATAGTTGATAGGGAATAGCAAAACTGGGTTGCTGACGAGACACTCAAATCTTTAACCACTTAACTTTCTGTGACCAAGATTGAGAAGGCGGACAACCCATCCCCTTTCCCACCCTGATCCACATTGACTAGCAGTACTGTTGGCAACAGGCCTTTGCGATTGCTACACAGTAGGGGAAACCCCAGACCTGGGAACTTCACGGCATTCCAAATGACGACAGTGTTATCCACGCTGCATGAGGCCAGCCAGGCGTCGTGGGGAGACCATGCTACATCCATCACATCTGGAAGAAGACAGGGTGTGATGATAAGACCTCTTACCTGGTGTGTAGTTGAGTGACGGTGGGCACGAAGCAGCAGCCTTTTTTGTAGGCCGGGTCAACTGACCCTGCAGCTTTTACTCAGGAGTGCAACTAGTCTACAACCCTAAGAACTACTTTTATTTTGTCATTTTCCAGTGAGCACTAAATTTCAAGCACTAAGTTGGCCACAGTGCCCCCTGCTGTTTATAGACAAAGCAACTGAGGACACAGCCTATGAGGAGACCTTCTAGGTCATGTGGCTTCAGGCTCACATATTAGACCCACAACCTGGGGTTTCCTGCTTCTGTGGCCTGCCACCTTGTTCTTCAGTCCTGCTGGGCCCTGTCCAGAACCTTCTCACCACTAGATGAGACAGTGGAAAAGCATGCAGCAGAATACACAGGCAAACCAAGAGCGTGACTGTCTAAGTGTCACAGAGGCCTGTCCCCACTACAGTCTTCCAGGGACACCCCTTCCCTGCTGAACCCCCACAAAAGCAAGCACCATTTGTTCCTTACTTTACTTTCTCTCCTCTCCTTTCTTCCTTTCTGGTTTTTTGAGATAAGGTATCACATAGCTCAGGCTGGCCTAGATATACAGCCAAAGATGAATGACCTGATCATCCCTGATCACTCTACCTCCACCTCCCATGTGCTAGGCGTATGAGTATGAGCTGCCATGACCAGCTTCCTAACCCTCATCTGTTTGTGACTATGTCTTATTACCTTCCTAACCCTCATCTGTTTGTGACTATGTCTTATTACCTGTAACAGTATTTTTTAAAATTCCTACCTTCCCATGAATATCGTGAGGATGAAGTGTGAGGAGCTACAGTAGAACACTACCGGGTATGTCAAGACACTAACATCCATCAGCTGTGTTAGTGACAATAACCGTTCTTGCCCTGGTGTAAGAAATGTGATTTCACAAATTTTTCTAACACCAATACCTGGTACAGTTAATTGTTACCTAATCTTTTCCCCACAGGAACCTTTTTTAAGATAGAAGAAAGATATCCAAAGTTAAATTGCAACTTTTCCTAGATATTTTTAGTGACAGCCTGCTGGATCTTCCTTCCCTTCACTGCACTGTGCTTGACAGCACGTAACTCATATATAGCAGCATGCTTCATTTCATACTCTGTCTAGGATATCTCCACAGCTTCCTTTGTCTTACTCTATACTCTACATGGAAACCATTCACTATTATAAATAGACCTAAATTAATTCTGAACACTAAGTACCAGAGTTCTATTGTTTTGTTGAGATAGGGTCTTGATAGGTAGCCCAGTCTTGCTGTACCCACTATGCCCAGCTCATAGAGGTCTTTGAAAAGTAGTCTACAGAGCCACGGGCAGTAGCAAACATCTGTTATCATAGCAGCATATTGAGTTCAAGACCAGTGTGGGCTACAAAGCAAGACCCCATCTCAAGGGAAAAAGACTTACTTCTGTGCCTTTACATTTCCACATACATTTACTTATTACTCCCTTATTAGCAATGAGGATTGTGACCATTTCTTGTTTATTAGGCACAATTTTCAATATAAGCCTTAATTGGATTACTAGTAAAAGGAAATCTAAAGTAGTCTTTTTAGATTTGGATTTAGATTAATTTGCTCATGTTTTATGACTGTCTACTGTGACATCATTCTGAGCAGTGGATATTAACATAACTAAACTCAGTGTCTACTTGATGAAGAAAACAAGAGCTTACAGTTCTGTAGAAGTAGGTACATAAGCTCCAAAATCTATAATACCAAGTCTACAGCAGAAAAGATGTAGTCAGGAGTCAGGCATGGTAGTGTATCCCCTTAATCCAGCACTCAGGAGGCAGAAGTGGGCAGATCTCTGTGAGTTCAAGGAGAACCTGGTCTAGAAACTGATGTGGTCAAATATAACCCAGAAAATAGGCATGATTTTCTTTCCAGACTCGTGTTGCATATATTATCCATCACCACCAACTAATCAGTTCCCATACTGTAGAAGCTTAATAAAGTAGACTGTTACTACCCATCATAATTTCTTCTCAGCTAGACCCAACATCTGCTAACCTTGAAAGTGTCTAGAAAATGGCTAGAGAGCTGATATTCACTTCTATGTTCTATCTTAATTATCTAGCATTTATCTCCTCTTTATTTGGGTGTGTGTTGTATTTATTGAGGCTTTGGCTTAATGGTTACTATGGGCCATGTGAAGAGACTCCATTGATGAGTCCACATAGTACAAAGTCCTTCAGTACAGTGCAGCCTTCTTTAGTGCTGTTTTACCCAAAGCTGACAATGTGTCAGACACCACAAATACAGTGAATATTCACAATCACAGTGCTTATCCACTGGATGGTCTAACATCTATGCCTAGCTTCTCAGGGACCATACCTGTAACAAGCTGCTCTAAACTCCAGACGTGGGGCTTTGTCTTTAAACTGTTCCAGCACTCCGTCCCCTCTGGCTAAGATCGCATACTTGAGCTGCCACCCCTAACCCTACTCTTTCCAACATAATTTCTGGTTGTCATTATCCCCACCATCATTCTAGCAACCCCAGGAGGACAATCCCTCCAAAACAGGGGGCTCTAGGTTGCTTCAACTCCTCGGTCCCCTTGGTTTCTGCCATAGTCATACCTACAGCCATGCTGAGAAACCCTCCAAAGCAGATTACTGAAATACCCCTGATCTTGATCCCAGTCTTCCAATTCCAATCAGCAATCCAGGTCATTCTTACCACATAAGAGTAGTGCAGGTTGCCTCCCAATGAGAATACATTCCTACTAGTTTCCCCTGCCTTCCCCTGTCTTCACAGGTACCACCAAGTCAGCCTGATTCAATCCAGCTCTATCCTCTCTCTTTCTTGAGATCCTTCAATATCACCAACAAGACTTAAAACTGCCAAGACCACCAGTGGCCTCCAAGTTGTTAGGTCCAAATCATTCCTCACTTAATCTAAATAAACAGTCTGCCTAATTGTTCCTGTACACACACACACACACACACACACACACACACACACACACACACACACTTTTTTCTTGGAGAGATTTTAAATTCTTTACCAGTAAACTTTAAGGTCTGTTTACTTTCAGCAAAGTGGCAGGGTAGAAAAATAAACATCCACATCAGTAGTCTTCTTATATAACAATAACAAACATGTAAATTAGAAAAACAATCTCATTCACACTTGCCACAAACATGCAAACAATAAAACCCTGATAACAAACCTAAGGATGGGAAGACCTATACAATAAAAACTGTAGGACACCGAAAGAAAAACTTGAAGATACTAGAGAATAGAGTTCTTGTGCTTGTGCAAGAAAGGGTTTCTCCGTGTAGACCTGGCTGTCCTGAAACTCACTCTGAAGACCAGGCTGGCCTCAAACTCAAGAGACCTGTCTGCCTCTGTCTCCCAAGGATTAGGATTAAAGGTGTGCACTACCATGCTCAGCTACCAATTTCATTCTTTGCAGAAACAGAATGACTATAAAATTCATATAAAAGTACAAAAGTCTGGAGACCACCACTACTTGTTATAAGTGAATTGAATAAGCATTCTACTAAAAGGCATTTGGATGGCCTACATTATTAAAGCATCCATGACTCCCATTATCCTGAAGAGTCATTTGAAATGTCCAAACTGATTCCTCCTGAATTTAGACTTTTATGTTGCCACTGGGAAGATATTTTATATATGTTACCTCTTCATCTGATTTAGAAAAATACATAAAAATGTGAGTTTAGGTATTACCACTGTAACTCAGAAGTGAGTGTGAAACTTCCAGAAAAGGTCTTCCAGCCACCACACAGCAGACCTGGGTTTAGTAAAGCACACCTTATAATTCTGGGGGTTTAATATATTGATTGGTTGGTCAGTTAGTTGACTAGTTGACTGACTGACTAACTGTTTGATTGACTGGTTGGTTGGTTGATTGACTGTAGGTACATGTGTGTGCCTAAGTGTATCTAGGTATACCACATGCATAAAGAAGCCTGCAGAGGTCAGAAGAGGGCATCATATCCCTTGAAGCTGGAGTTACAGACAGCTATGAGCCACTATGTAAGTGTTGGAAACTGAACCAGTGCCCCCTGGAAGAGCAGTAAACACTTTCAATCACTGAACCATCTCTCCAGCCCTGCAATACAGGCTTTTTGATTAGTTGGTTTTGTATTTTTTTAAGCTTTATTCTGGAAGTAGTGTATCCTTAATGATAAAGGAAAATGCATAATGAATGACTATTATGATGACTCAAAGTGAATGTAACATCTTAGGCAGTCAGACGACAGAGAATGGCTAGAGAAGAAAGAAGGAAGATCAACCAGCATTTGAAACAACATAGGGTTAGCTAGTGTTTGTGTGTACATTTGGGGATCTCAGTGTGTTGCCCTCCTTTACTAAGAAAGGTTCACAGATGCGCGCACACACACACACACACACACACACACACAGCCCCTCCTCTTACCCAAT